>VXBX01004959.1:1085566-1173384 GCA_013400415.1 Scytalopus superciliaris
AAGACATATCTCAAATGGAGCATATATGTATAATCTCAAATGGGATACACATATATAAAATCTCAAATGGATACACATCTAAAATCTCAAATGGGAAATAAATAGGTAAAAACTCAAATGGGACATAATACACATATGAAAAAAAGCTCAAATAGGACATACACACATATATATATATATATATATAATCTAAAAGGGGTTCATGTAGCACCCCAGAGTATAAAGGCAGAACCTGCATCAGCACATCCAGCAGATCTCTGAACATTTAAATTTTAGGATGATTTTGACGATCAGAGCAGTGACACTTTGGTTTAGGGCCACTATAGGTCCAGACTTCAACAAGAGGTACAACACTGCAGATTTCAGCCCCCACAGGTCTCAAGGAGATGCCATCACATGCCCTGAAGCACCTGATGCCCGGGGGGGTGTCGGACCAGGCAGCACACGGGCACATGGGATCTCCACCAAACCACAGCCCGACCTCGGACACGCCACCTCTCCGGGTGAGGAAGAGAAAAGGCTTTTATAGAGTGATAACAAGCAGCCAAACCTCAAAAACTGGGAGGTTCCCACAGAAACCCAGCAAATACTAGTTACAGACATGAGGTTAATCGCTGGCAAGGATTAACTCGACTTCTCTTCAAAAGAGCAACGCTTTGGCCTCACACCGGACCTTGCTTTCACGAGATGACCGACTTGACTTGGCTCAGACAAGTCACCCACTGAGCCACGGCGTGGAGAAGACCCATCGGTGTTAATCCCAGCGGGAATAACGAGCCTCCTGTCCCAGCTCTGCTCCCCGACGCCGGCAGAGCAGGCAGCTGCCTGCAGCCCTGCCTGCGAGGGGTTAACCGCCCACGGAGGAGCCTCTGGCGCACACTCACGTCATGGAAACAACTCAAGTAACCACTATTTTCTCTATTGCTTTTTGGCTCTGGTTTTTCAACATTTCTACACTTCCAGCCCAGATCTCTGCTACCTGTTTTCCAGCGAGGTAATTGGTGCCGACAGCAGCTCCACTGAGCAGCTGGGAATTTGTTTTTAATATAAGTTACTGTTACACTTTCTACTTTCAATTACTACCAACACCGAGATACAGAAAAGATCACAAGTCACAATGCTGGCAAAAGAAAAGAATGATCAGATGCAGAGTAATAAACAGAGGTGGGCTGGGGGGTTGGTTCTTTCTGGGTTTTCTGAGTATTAATATTGCACTGGGTTGGACCGAACCATGAGATAGCTCTGTCCTGCTGCCACCCATCCACCCACAGTGGCCACAGACCCTCCCATCCATCCATCCATCCATCCATCCATCCATCCATCCATCCATCCATCCTCCCCACGCATCCCAGTCTTCCCAGTCTCCTCAGCATCAGCTGTTTGTCCTGCCCAAGGTGGTTTGAGCAGGAAAGGCTGCAATGGGAGGTCATCCATGTGTGCTACAGCAGGACCAGGGGAAGGGAGAAAAGCGGGGTGAAAATGGAGAAAAGAAAGATAAAAAAACCAAGCAGAAAACCCCAACCCTCTCCTGATAATCACAACCTACCTTAACATTTCCACCCTGTCATGGAGACTCTGAGGAGCCCCTTCCCCAGGAGTGGGGCTGGATCAGCTGGGCAAAAGGCACAGGGTGCAAACCCCCAACATCTGGCTCATGGCTTACAAAGAGTAACCTTAAAAACCCCCCAAACAACATTTTGGAGGGCTATCAGCATCTCCAACTAACCCTGCAAACACTGTGTGTGGGAGAAAAATCAAAGCTGGCTCCTCCAGAGGTTTGAATATGTGAAAAAGCATCAAACCAAGCCAATCTTTCAGGACTGTGAAAACAGAAGCATCTCAGGGCTTTGTGCAGCCCCACGAGGCTTCTGATGCCTTTTGATGACCAGTTCAGACCCCTGATGCAAATCAGAGGAGGGCACCAGGAACGCTGCTCTCAAGGGAGGTTTTGGGCATGGGGGGCACAGGCCAGCCCAGGCCTCAAGGGCTGCTGCCATCACCACAAATAACAACCATCTGCCTGAAGCTGCCCATGCTCAGCCCTGTTTCATGCCAGGATCTGCAATTCTGGGCCTCCAGCAGGGATGTCCCACAGAGCCCACGCCAGGAACATCACCTGGGCTGTGTCTGTGCCAGGACAGACCCGACCCACAGCCAGGAGCCTCCTGTTTTCACACCATCCCTTCTGCAGGAGCAGATCAAACGCAGAGCGAAAAGGCAGCGACTTGGATGCTTCTCAAAAATTAAAATTCTCCTTGGGAGGAAGAAAGCAAAAGCAACACCAGGCAGCGGGTGATAGTTTTTAGTCAAGAAAAATGGGTTTGAGGGAAGCTTTAAAGAGGAATACTTTAAAATCAATAGGATTTTTCGGGGATTTACCCTGGAGCGAGGTGACCACAGAAATGGGACTCAAGAGCTTCAAGTCAGATCTGGAGATAAGAGAAGGCTTAAAACATACAGAAAGACCAAGAGCACTGAAATGGCAAAGAGCAGATTTATGGCTACGTAGTGATGGCAAGGATGGCACTAGGATGGGCATAAACACTTGGCTGGAGTAGGGAGCTCAAAAGAGACATCTAAATTATGGGGGAAGAGGATCACACTGGGAGAAGGGGGATATTTTGCTGCTAATGATGTATTTGGAGGAGCAGCTCCAGCTCCTTACTGGAAGTAGCACATCCCAAGCCAACATCTGGGCATCCACAGCGCATCCAACTCCTCTTAAATCAGTGTTTTGTAGCACCAGCTCTACCACCCCCAGCTTTAAAACTGGCAATGAAATAAAAATATTCATGAAATAACACTTGTGCCACATGGAAGGCCAGTCCCAGGGGAAAACAGGGCAAGCAAAAACCTTCTCCCACAACACAGCCTCTGCCTTTTCTTGTACCCCGGAAATCTTCCTTCCCTGGTTCCTGCAGCATCTTGAGAGCAGATAGGAATTTTTTCGAACACTCCCTCTTTATTAGCAATTTTTTTAGAGGTAGGTGTGAGTGCAGGTAACCTCAGGGGACTGCACAGGGATGAGAATCCCGAGTTTCCTCTTGCCAATTAGGAAAACTTTGCGTAGTCTCTCCCCAGATTTAAAGACACTCGCAAGGTTTGAATGCCTCAGCATTTCTCCTGATGGAGAGGATTTGGAGGAGGAAAAAAAAAAAAAAAAACCAAAAAAACCCCACAACCCGTAGCATGTTTATGAATCAGACTGTTCAGCGTGTGTTTTGGGGGTGGAAAAGGTGGGCGATGCGCAGAGGAACAGAGCGCAGAGTTCGATGAGTCAGAAAATGCTGCTTTTCCTCTCCTTGCTGGCATCTTAAATATTTCAGCGTGAAATAGAAATTTCTACTTATTTTTTTTTTTTTTTAATATATATTATTATTGTCAAGAGAGAGCTGGAGCGTAACCTTGGCTCGTTAGCAACCAGCAGCTCATCCGACGTCAAACCCCGCTCGGCAGCCGGAGCACGGCGCGGGAACACGGGTGTGCTGAGGGAGGGACACACACATGCAGCCCTGGGACACGCTGGGAAAGGGGGGAAATCCACGGAATAATAATAATAATAAAGTGTCAGTCTTTTTTTCTAGCCAAACAGGGGCTCACGCTGAAGAGCAGGAAGCTCCTTGAGAATGAGCCTCGGTGGGTTTTGGGAGAGCAGCAGCACATCCCAGGCTGGATTTGGGGATGTCTCCTCCTCCCCGCCCAGGCAGGCTCGGGCACACACATGGAAAAATGCACACAAGGACTTGGGGGATCCTGAAATTTGGCTTACTGAGACGTAGGGAGGGGTGTCATAAAAGGCAAGCAAATTGGCACATGGGCTTTGAGTTTCTCCCGGTGCTGAAGCTGGTTTGAATAACACCTAAACCGGTCATCCCTAAATACTGTCACCACTGCAGCCTGCAGAGAGGCACGGGAGGGTCTGCAGGGCATCAGGGCAGCCCCTGGGGCAGGGAGGGTACAGGAGAGAATGGGTGAGCCCCCGAAGAGGGCGGATGGGCAGGGTCTGCTCCTGCCCTGGCAGCATTTCCCACCACAGCACAAGCTTTGGAGTCAGAAGAGATGAAATGCAAGAGGAGATAAACACCCCTATGCTGCAGCCTCCGAGTTTGACTCCGCTGACATTCACAGCCCATTTAGGTTACCGATGAAGCAAATAAAATTATGCATATGCATTAATGCTGGCAATATCCTGCCTGAAATGTATGCTCATTTACACTCAGAAATCCATTTAGAAGAGAGAAATCAGAGCTATATTTAAAACAGAAGAATCACTTGGCTGTCCGCGGGGCAACTCCTGTTTACATCTGTCATTCCTTGGCAAAACTGGAATCATCTCGTGGGAAATTGTGCCCCTGGTTTTACATTTAGGAAGAAAAACGTTTGCACCCCTGTATCTCCAGCTCAGTCTAACATAAAATAACAAATGTGCATTTGGTCACTGTTGTTTGTTTGGGGTTTTTTAAACTTCTGTGGTCTAAAAGCCACCTGTAGAGCTTGGAGCTGGTGGATGGGATAGGGGAGGACCCGCTTGGTACATGTGGAACATCCAAAGCATTTATTAATTAAAATTGACTTTGGAAATTCAGAATCGCCATGGTGAGACCTAAATGTTCTGCGGCTTCTCCAGTTTCCTTGGCAAATGAAAGGCCATGCTGACAGCACTGATGACAAGAGCTGAAAGGAGAACACGAGCTCTTCCTAACAGAGAAATATCTTCTTCCACTCCACTAATCTGTATTGCTCTGCTTGGCTCCCAAGCCACGAACTGGAGATACTAAATAATCGCTACTGCTCTCTGTTTCCTCCTGCAAATGTCTATGTGGGCACTGGAACTGAAAAAAACCCCCAATTTTAGGCTCCAAAAGAATACCCCCTCAAAAGAATGTATTTTTTTCTTTTACATAAGGCACACCAGTGGCTGCTGCTTCTCACTTAACGTCAGAGCTCGCTGCAGCTCTTATTTTTTTCAATGCAATAAGAAAGCAGCAGCCAGCAGCTCTCTGAAGTACGTCGGGAGGCAGTTTTTCAGAAAGATGATGTATTTTAGATTGTGATTCACGACCACACTGGCAGTTGGGAGTTCAGGTTTGGAAGGAAATGAATGAATGTGAGACACAAGGGTGCGAAAATGAAAGTAGCTGCAGCTGAAGGTCTGCTCTGCACTTCGAGCCACGCAAGATTTGAGTTTGCCTCCCCTTCTGTCTGAGCTCAGGCGAGTCACCAAACTGCCCCACACTTCTGCTGATGGAGTTTAATTTAAACCTCAATTAAAATGCAATTTGACACAGGCCATCTCCAAGCCCAGCTCGCTGTCCTGCTCCCTGCAGCACCCTCCCCCAGAGCAGCTCTCCCAAGCAGGGCATCCCAGCACAGCAAGGAGGTCAGTGCCTGCTGCCACAAGGAACCTGCAAGTTCTCACCCCCATTCTGCATGGTTTTAAGCTCTTCTAACCTGTCCATGTCTCATCTGCACCATGAGAAAAATGTAACTACTCCTCAGAAATTGCAAAAAAATTCAGTATTCTTAAAAGTCTTCAACTATATTCGCTGATGGAGACACTGCCCATGCCCCTGCCCTCAACGTCCAGGCACATCACTGCGAGCTGTGCTGCACAAGAGATGCAGAGCTCTGCTCAGAAGTCAAAAGCCACAGGACATCCCAAAGTCAGAAGCTCTTGTGAACCAACAGCCTGTGAGAAACCCAACGCGGGGCTGTCTGGGAAGGAGAACTGCGAGCACGGAGCCATTGCTTGCGAGAGGAGGAAGGAAGAAGAAGAAGAAAAAAAAAAAACAAACCAAAAAACAAAAAGGCAAAGTAATTGCCACCACTAACCCTTTGCTCTGCACCTACGTCACACCTTTTTCAAGGCAGAGCCCGGTGCCACCGAGCAGCCACCGTGCCTGACTCAGTGACGATGATTCACTCGGGCAAACAGGAGGACGGAGCCACGGCGAGCCCCACGACAGCGATGCCTGTCAGTGATGCGCTGCGGCACGGCACAGACCACCCGCCACCCACATGCCCCTTGGGGCCAGGGGCAGCATGGAAATTGGGAACAATTTTTCCTTGAAATCAGCCCGACCGCCTGTTTGATAAGGATGTTGCATTGAGGATGGAATTTGCCTTCAGTCACGCAGAGCAGAGGGTTCTCCCTCCCCTCCCAGTTCACCAGACAGGTCCCCAGCTGCCCCTCACCAAAATCAGGGCAAAACAGGACCCGGTGTGATGCTTCATTGCTTGCACCTTGTGCAGATGATCCATGGCAAGGGCTGCCAGGTCCAGCCCTGACCCTGCTTGCTCAGGGGACGGAGCTGAAGCTGCCTGGGACAGGGAGCACTGGTGGGATGGGGGACCTGAGCTCAGCCCAGCACAGGACGGCTGCTCGCAGGGCTCGCCTGGAGTCACAGCCCTCTGATCCCACCCAGGGATCAGAGATGCAGACAGCAATCCTTCTGCTCTGGCTTTCCTTAGCCTCATCCGTGAGGATCAAGTAAAAAGCAGATGCAACAAGCTCCAACCCAGGAGAGAGTTTACACACTTATCTCCTTGCACAGGTTTGAGAAAGGACGCCAAAGCACTGGAGCAAACTCACCCTAAGTCACCCGGGTAGGTTCAGACACCCCAGCCAGTCCTCCCGGCTGCCCTGAACACTCACAAAACACAAGTTATTAAAGATTTCCCTTCCCAATGCCACGATGCCCAGCTGCCCGCAGAGGGTCCCCCGGGTCAGTGTGACACGCAGCCAGGCCAGCACATGGCCTGTCACCCCATGTACCCCCAATCCCCTTCTTCTTCCCCAGTAGTACCCGCAGCCCATGCAGAGCTGCGGCGAGCCGAGAGCGGGGTTCCCCCGCTACAACACCCCTCACCCCGCTTTTGGGGTTTCCTTTTGTCACCCGCAGGCAACGGGACCTTCCCCCTCTCCTTCCTGGCGACGTATCGCTGTCCCTCCCCGCTCTCAGACACTCCGCCAGCAGAACGAACACCCCGCTAATTGCAGCGCCCCGGGCCGCCCGTATCCGCAGTAATTAGCCTTTAAACAAAGCCAACAAACATCGCCCTAATCAACAGGTGCCCCGCGGCACATCCCGGCCGATCCTCCGCACCACCGGGGGCGGGGAGGACACTCCGGGGGGGACACAGGGCAAGTACCCCGGACCTTCCCGGTGCTGGCGGGGAGGCTCCCGGAACACATCCCGGTCTCAGTCCCGGGGAGGGTCCCAGTGCCCGTATCGGCGGGGAGGGTCCCGACGGAGGGATCCAGCCGGAATGCCGGTATCCCGTTAGAGACAGTGGTGTCCCATGAGAGACAGTGGTGTCCCGTTAGAGACGCCGCCAGCGCTGCCCCATCCCGCATCCCCCCCATCCCGCCNCACACCGGCACGGCGCCGCCCCCTCGCCGGCACCGCCACCGGGCTGGGACCCTCGGCATGCCGCACCGACCCCTCTGCCGCCCGGGCTGCAAGCGGCGTTAACGCCCGTCTCGTTCCGCTCCCCTTGCCACGGGCAGGGACGCCTTCCACTAGCCCAGGTTGCTCCAAGCCCCGTCCAACCTGGGTTTGGACGCTCCCAGGGATGGGGCAGCCACAGCTTGTCTGTCCATCCTGTGCCAGGGTCTCACCACCCTCACAGGGAAGGATTTCTCTGTCATGTCTAATCTAAATCTCCCCTCCTTCAGTTTAAAGCCTCCCTTCTTGTCCTGTCACTCCAAGCCCTNTCCCGGGGAGGGTCCCAGTGCCCGTATCGGCGGGGAGGGTCCCGACGGAGGGATCCAGCCGGAATGCCGGTATCCCGTTAGAGACAGTGGTGTCCCATGAGAGACAGTGGTGTCCCGTTAGAGACGCCGCCAGCGCTGCCCCATCCCGCATCCCCCCCATCCCGCCTCACTGACCATTGGGGCCGTACTTCTCCCGGTGGCGGCGGACCTGCTCGGGGCTGAGCCCGCAGCTCTCGCTGACCCCGAAGCGGCGGAGCACGTCGAGCACCGGGAGGCTGTGCGCCGCCTCCATGCCCCGGCCCGGGNAGATGTAAGGTTTCCATCACAAAAATAATATAAATAATATCAGGAGCAATAGAAAGTGGGAAAGCTGTGTGGGTGCAGCTCAGGTGGGGGGCTTAAGGGGGCTGCCAAAAAGTGATGTTCTCTGGGTTCCCTCCATCATCCCACTTCCAGCTAGAAGCTGAGCATTCCCCTTCTCTGCTCCTCCCACCCCATTGGAAGCAGAGCAGTTCCACATCCATGGACCTTGGTGGGATCAGGAGCACTGTATGATGGCAGCAGGAGCCCTGGATTTACAAATCGCTGCCTGACACTTGTGAAAACCACCAACACTTCCCATCAATGCACTGTGTCTGGAGAGAGGCAGCTGTGCTGCACTGCCTTCGTCTTTGGAAATGTGAAATGTAGACTGTCACCATGGGGAGATGGAGGAAGGAGCCAAGGCACCTCACACGGGGTAAAACCTGAGCACCACCAGTCTCACTGCATGTCTTGGACATCCTGGGACATCCCACTCCACACTGCTTAGTGCTCCTCATCCCCACGCAGAAGGCAGAGCATCTGTATTCAAGGAATGGGCTCATTCTGGAGGCACTCTGAGTTTTTCCAGGCATTCAACCCAGCAGGACTGGCCTCGACCCCTCTTGCTGCCCTATTGCACCACACAAGGGCTTTACATCACTCTTTGCAACACTTGTTGCCGTGGGCTTTGTACAGGACTGTTTCTGGCAGCAAACCCACACAGCAGAGACCAGCAGCAGCACCCTGAAGAGTTACCCTGATCTGGAGAAGGAAGGTTGCCCCAAAAATCCCCTGTACAACCCAGCTGGGGGTAACCACCGCCACCCACAGTGCACCTAACCCGGCTCCTCACTCCAGCAGTTTCCCCATGACCCAGCTCAAACCTGCTCCCAGTGACTGTCCCCGTGTGAACACCAGCTTCTGACTTTTCAGGTACTTCCAGTTTTCCCACTGCTGCTGGAGGAAGCCTGTGGCTGATGACAACTGGCACTGCTCTCCAGCTGAGAGGGGAGAGGTGAAAGTGTTGGCGGGTGACAAACCCAACTTCTACAGAAACATACCCAAAGCAGAGCCCGGAGACAGCGGTGAGAGCGAGGAAGTGGCAGCAGACATCTCAGGGAGGAGCTCTGCCTTATTTATTTCTATGTAGATTCATTTATAGAAAATGTTTTGCAGCTCCCACAAGCAGCAGAGGTCCTGAAGGAAATGCGAGTTCTTTTTTTTTTTTTTTTTTTTTTTTTTTTTTTTTTTTTTTTTTTTTTTTTAATTTGATAAACTCATTTTTTTTTCTGGTTCACCGCAGCTGATGGTGTGGGAGGCACAGGGGCACTCTGGAGCTGCAGCCCAGCGTGTCACAGGCTGGTCTGCAAGAAGCACAACTCCCAGCCCTGTGGTGTGGCCTCTCTCCGAGCTCTGTTGTTGTATTCATCTGCCTCTCATGAGCATTTTTGGGGGAAAAAGTGGTGTTTCTGCTGCTAAGCCCCCCAGGCAATAGTGCTGCACTCAGATAGGGCTCCCTGGCTCACAGGGTTGAGTATTTCACTGAATCCCAGAATGGCTCAGGCTGGAAGGGACCATAGGGGGGTCATTTGGTCCTGCTCAAGCAGGGTCACCCCAGAGCACATGGCACAGGATTGTGTCCAGAGGGTTCTGGAATATCTGCAGTGAGGGAGACTCCACACTCTCTCTGGGCAATCTGTTCCAGCGCTCGGTCACCTGCACAATAAAGTTCTTCCCCATGTCCAGGGGGAACTTCCTGTCCATCACTTTCTGCCTGTTGCCTCCTGTCCCACTGCTGGGCACCACCTCCAACCCAGCAATAACTCCCTCCACAAGTGAGCCCCTCACACCAGGCCAGTTGTTCCTGCTCCTCCCAGTTTCACCAGTCCTTGTACTGGAAAAGAGCACAGAGATGATGTCCCAGCTTCAAAGGTTAAAGTTTGACAAAGTTGGGAATGATTGAGAAGAGTTACAAAGGGAACATCTGGCAGCCCTGGCAACAGGCAGCACCATCCACCCAACCTTAATTAAGCAATCCATGAAAGCCATTAGTAACCGGGAGCTGCAAATTAGTGAGGAAGATTGGCTGGAGTGAAAACACTCTCCATATTGCAAGTGAAGGGCCTGCAGAGGCACCCAGGGCTGTGAGGGGAGTTGGGCTCCACCCCTGGCAGCCTCCTCAGTTTGGGGGATTCCCTCCTATAGCACATCAGTACTGAAACAAAGGGCAAGCCTCCTGATTTATCTTGGCTTCCCCCACTGTAATAAGTTTTGGAGGTAGACAAGCTTAAGAGGCCATAAAAAGAAGAGAGGAGCAGGTTTAACCCAGCCCAGGCTGCCGAGGAGGGTTTTTAGCTGTGGCTGCAGTGAGGGAGGAAGAGCAAGACCCAGCCAGTGCTGATGGAGCGCTGTACAAGGCAGGGAAGTCCACAGCCAGTTTGGATTTTGACCTTGTTTCTACAAAAGGAAATTGGGAATAATTCTCCCCAAAGCTGTGGATTTGCACTGGGCTGGGGGCTCGGGATGGCTGGAGCCGTCCCAGAGCCTGTGGGAGTCAGCAGAGAGGCTGCCAGAGACGCTGAACCGACGCCACGCTCCTCACCCCAAGGATTTTACAACCCATGGAACATTAATCTTTTGTCTCCACTTTGTTCCTCTGAGATGGGGAAAAAAAATTCTGCCTGCTGGAAAGGCTGAGAGAGCAGGCTGTGTGCTGGTAACCAGCCCCAGGCCCCAGCATGCAAAGTACCAAGGGATAACACAGCTAAGGGAGCAAACCACGGGTTTAGGGACTGTCAGCGGCAATTACGGCTTGAAGGGTGGGAAAAAACCTGCAGGGCTTTCACTCGACTGTTTCATCCTCTTTGTTTCTGCAGCAACGTGGTCCAGGGTCCACATCTGCCCTCCTCACTCAGGCTGAGTTCATCTTATCTCAGAAAGGAGTTAGGAGTGGGTGGCGGATGCAGGAATCGGCCCTAGGGTGTGCATTGTACATGGTTTGGGGGCTCTCTGCCCCCCCCTGAGCTCACCAAGGCTGCACACCCACAGTGGTGGCTCCCAGGAGAGGAGTTGTGAGCGCAAGGAGCGCAAACTCAGGGTCGACCAGCCCAAACAGGGTGGCTAATGCCTCACCAGGAGGTGCAAATCTCTCCTGTCAACAGCTCTCACCTTCCTAAATCAACCCGGGTTGATGTGCAGCTGCCCCGTGTCCTGCTCCAACACCCTCCCCTGGCCCCAAGGCTGTCACACATGGGGGCAATAATTAATTAAAGGTGACAGTGCCACTGCCGTTTGCCATTCTGCTCCCAGGCTTCCTCTCACGGCATACCCCAGTTCACAGGCAGCAAATCCCCATCCACAGGGGAGAGTCACGAACAGCTCCTTTTTTTTCCTTTTTTTTTTTTTTTTTTTTTTTCCACAGCAGCTTAGATATTTGCTTTTCCTATGGAGAAATAAAAAATAATACTCCTTAAAATAACAGTGTGAGGCTTTTCTAAATGTTACACGGCAGCCGACCTTTCGGAGCCAGGCTTAGGGGTTTATTTCTAATCCCCCAGCCAGGACTTCCAGCAGCTGCAGGTCAATCCTGCTCCCCGAGGGCTCAAACATCAATCCTCACTGCCACAAAGCTCAGGGCCAGAGCTCCGCTGTTTCCACCCTTCCTGGAAATAAATACCCTTGGCTGTGCAGCCTGTGCTGCCCTGTGCACCTCCAGGTGGGACAGGAGTGTGGTTAGCACAGGGATTTGGCTTCCCAGAGCACAAAGAACGGATGTTGGAGGTGGCAGGGAAGCAGCAGCCCTGCTGTGCATCCCACCGGGCTGCAGGGGATGGTGTGGATTTGGGGCACGGGGCTGCAAAGGCCTTGAATGCAGAGAGGTGGAGATCCTGGGGACACCTGGCCAGCACAGGATTTCAAGGCAGGAAGGATGTTACATCCAGGGAAAATGAGGAGGAACGGTCTCTATGGACAAGGCAAGGGATGCACAGGGCAGTGCCCCAGTTTTTCAGCTCTGCTCCCACTGCAAAATCCTATTTTTTTAGGATTGCCCACATGAGACATTTACAGCAGCAGCTACAGAGCACATGTTTTGAGGTTGCCTTTCCTTCCATGACTCTGTCCACAATCAGGCTGGAAATGGGGTGCAATGCCCCATCTGGGGTATGTCTGGAATGGCTTCTTAAACTGGATTTGAGTGAGGATCCTGTGGTGTGTCCAAACCCCCCAGCATTCTGCCCCAGCAGCACACTCAGGAGCCTCTCTGTGAATCCAGACCTATATTGGCCCCTTATTATTTTATTTTAAACTGTATTCCAATCCCTTTCAAAGGCAGGAAAATACATTAACATCCTTGAAAGTGGGAAAGCTGTGACACTCGCTCTGACACTCAGATGGGTTTTTCCCTGGTGCAAAATGCCTCCTGGAAAAGCCCTGCCTTTGTGGCCTGTCATTCCTGGGATTTTGCTGGAGTTTAGGAAACAGCAAAAACAAAAACACAACAGGAGGCTCCAGGGAGGGTCCTGCACATACCCGGGGCTGGGCTGATGTTTGAGGTGGTTAATTCAGCCCTCTGACTGGGGACACAATTTCACTCCATGTTTTCCTCCAGCTAAAGCACAAGCCCAAAATGGAAAAATGTCTGGTTTTAATGAGGCAGAAGGAATGATTCCCGCTCTCCATGGAGATGTGATGTTCACCAAGGGGAGGGTAAGGGCTGGCAGCACGCTCAGCGCTGGACCAGCATTACCAGGGTTTGCCTCTCCCTTTCTCATCCATACCCCCTCTCCCCTCTCCTGCCAAGCAGCAATTGCAGGATATCCCAGGAATACCGGCCCTCTCTGACTGCTCATCTCCCTCCCCAGCAGATAAACATCACCACGCCCACGGGAGGGGAGAGAGGATGAAGCCAGTGGTGCAAACCAGCTCCATCCCTCATCCCTCCTGCAGCCCGGGCCCTCGGAGGGGTGGGAGCTGTGGGGGCAGGAGCAGGATTCCCATCGCAGCACTGAGCATCCCCTTTGGAATCCGAGGGGCCATCAGCACCCAACACACCCCATGGGATGATTCACTGGACCGGCTTTTCACCCTGTAATTTCTTTTCAAGGCTGATTCCCAGGACTGAAGGGTGGGAAAAGGGGAAACTGGGGGGTTTCTGTCTGCAGGAGTCCCTCCCACAGTTTCCAGGGAGATTGGCTGCCCACACTGAGCCCTGCCAAAGGCACGACTGGAGCTGCTGCCCTGCCCTGCGCCACCTCCCCCTGTTCCCCTGTCCCCCTGCAAGTCACCAAGGTCACACTGTCCAGACCTGGGGCTGCCCTGATATCAGACAGCAGCTGAGCTGCACAGGGGACAAATAAAAACAATAAATAAATGAAATTTTAAAATAGTTCCTTTAAAAAATAAAACTTAAAAACTTCTAAAAAGAAAAGCTTAAAATGTAAAAAACTGAAAATAAAAATGAAAAACGTCACAATTTTAATAAAAAAAAAACAATTCAAAAATATTTTTTAAAAATTAAGAATTTGAAAAAAAAAGAACATTTAAAGCCACGGAGGGCTGGGCCCCGTGCATCAGCCAGGACACTCTCCTTGCAGTGGAGGAAGCAAGTCAGGATGTTCCAGCTTCATCCCTCCAGCTGTGGAGATCCCACAGGGCTGTCACACCCTGACCCCCAGGAGGGGACCCTGGACGTGGTCACAGAGTGGAAAATAAACCCTGTACACCTTCCAGGCTCTTCCCTGTCTCCAAACCATCAGAAATACACCGAAATGGGCCATTTGTGGCATATTTTCAGGGATGGGGCTCAGGGAAGTGACCTTCAGCCAGGCCGGGAGCCCCAGCCCTGCTATTTATAACTGAGCATCAGGCCAGGCCATGCAGGGTTTCCTTCCTCTTTCTCTTTCGTGAGCGCTGAACAAAGGAGAACCAGATAAACCTCCACAAACCGTCTGCTTTGAGGCAGGGAAGTCCTCGAGAGGGGAAAAAAAAGTTAATCCAGAACATTGTTGGGATGGGCAGTGCAGGCTGAGAACTGGGAAAACACAGCAGGGACTGGAGGGATGCATTTTTAGCCAAAAAAAAAAAAAAATTCAGCCAGGCATAAAAGGGACTGGTTTGACTGGGGACAAGTATGAGGAAACAACAATTTTTCCCCAAAAATCCCAGGACTGTGTTTCTACTTAAAGAAAAAAAAAAAAAAGGGAGTTTTTCCCTTTAAAGAGTTATATTTAGCTCTAGATAACAAATCAATAAAAATCATAGAACCCTAGAATGCTTTGAATTGGATGGGCCAAAAATAAAATGTTTACTTATTGTAGATCCCTTTCCCAAAATCCTTACTGTGTTTTTCATCCTTAAAGGAGAAGCCAAGAAAATTCCTCATCACTCTGAGGACACACACCCAGAGCTCCAGGACACCTCAACCTTCTGGGTGCAACAACCCCCCGAGAGACACGGACCACGTTCCTGCACCATTCCCTGGAAAACACCGAGATGCTTTGCATCAAACAGCTTTGGAGAAGGGGCTGTCAGTCGGTGTAATGACTGTATTTACAGCTTGGGAGGGTGGCTGTGTTTTGCAGGTAGTCTGCAATAAAGGTGGGAGCATTATGTGGAGGGAGATACAGAAGTATGGGGCTATAAATAGCTCGCAAATACATCCAGCGCTGCCCACGCGCAACATAAAAGAGATTGTTTGCCAAATAGTTCCCATGCTGCTGTCGGCTCCTCCATTTCTCTTCCCTGGAAAAATAAAAAGATCTCCTATATTAATCAGAGAGCAAATATAAAGCCTGACAGGCACAGCTTTTGGCTCTGCAAGGGAAGAGCGTGTGCGATTGCTCAGTTGGTTTCGGTTTGGGTCCCGAGCCCGGAGCCGCTGATGGCTGTTCACACCAAAGGCCTCTGTGGGAGATGGAAAGCTTTTTCTCCACCATTTTTTATTTTGCCTGATTTTTTCCCAGCTTGAGGAATTGGTGATGGTTTCCCAGCTCAGACGTCATGCCTGAGCATCACTCCAAATCAAGCTGCTTTAGTTGTTCTTGCTGGGCTTGGGCCAAGAGGGTTCAGGCTGTGCCCGTGGCCAGAAACTGGAGGCTAAGGAGGGAAAAAAGAAAGAAAGCAACCAAAAAACCTCCAACTGTTTAAAGTTCACCTCTTTGCATGGCTCCAGACGCATTCCTGAGATCAGAGAATCCCAGAATGTTTTGGAAGGGACCTTCAAGCCCATCTCATTCCACAGGCAGGGACACCTTCCACTAGCCCAGGTTGCTCCAAGCCCTGTCCAACCTGGCCTTGGACACTTCCAGGGATGGGGCAGCCACAGCTGCTCTAAGGGAAAACACCACATCTCACCCTTCTCCAACCATAGGCCAAACTGCTTTTATTGCTTTTATTCATTTTATGTGTTTTTTATAAGGGGCACAGCTTGCTTTGATCCCCTCATCCAAGCACAGGGGTTTGTGTGGCCGCTCCATCCCAGCGGGCTCCTTCCATTCCCAGGTTTCTCCCAAACACAGTTCTCATCTGCACATCTTTCCCTGCCACGGAGGTGCCTCCTGGGGCTCTCTGAGCCGCCTCGGCCCTTGGGGCTGTGCATGGATGAAAGGGAAGAGCCGGAATGAAGGGAAAAGTCTCTTTTGTTCCCCTGGGTGAACAAGGGGCTGCAAAGCGAAACCAGCTGCTGAAACGTGCCCCTGGTTGGTGGGCAGGGCTGGGGGGAGCTCTGGGATGGATGGGATGGGGCCAGGCTTGGCTCGCCGCCCCCGGCACGTCGGGGCTGCCCTCGGCGCGGCGTCGCCGCGGTCGGGACGTCGGGAACAACCTTCCCACAAAAGTCAGAGCCGGGAATCTGCAAATAAAAATATCACAGATGATTTCAGGCTTGCTGAAAGCATGATTGACTGTTTAATTCCCCCCCCACACACACACACACTCTCCTTTCCTCACGACCGGGGTGACTCAGCCCTGGCACTGACGCGGAGGCTTCTCCCGGCTCCTGCCCTTGCCAGGAGAGCGGAAAACGGACCCTCCTCTAAACACGGGCAGCAATAACAGAGCCCAACACTCCCCATGGTCACCTCCAGTCCAGGCAGAGCCAGCAGGGCTCTGCCATGCTCGGCCCTGGTGGCAGAAACACCCACTGCTGAGCAAACCTTCTCTGCTGACCCCCAAATCACCAGGCCGAGGGGACTGAGGATGCTGAGGGGCTCCAGTGCTGGGCACGGAGGGGACCCGGTGGGGTGGGAAGGTCAAACCCAACAGTGTTCAGAATGTCACTGGGCCAGGGCACTGGGGACACGGGATGGCCATGGGAAATGGCTGCTCTGGGCTCAGCAGGACCAGGCACGTGGAGGGAAACAAACCCCATAGCTCAAGGGGAAAAGATGAGCCCCCTCGGGATAGCCCATTTCCCAGAGCCACTTTTCTTGTTGCTGGGCAATCCTGCAAAGAGAAAAAGCAGGAAAAGCAAACCAATGGCCTGGCCAGCATTGGGACCACATTGAGGAATGGGAAAAATACTGTCAAAGGAAAATGGGTTCCTTCGGGGCTGCCTTGACTCAGGGCTGCCTGCTCAAGGGCCGTGAGGGCCAGCATGGCTTTGGTTTACGTGGATTATTTTTAGTATCTGCAAGTCCTCACCCTGTGCTGGGTACAAGCAGCCCACCAGAGGCAGGAAAACTCCCCCTTCCCCTTTCCAGCAGCAAGGAGCAGTCAGGGATTTTCAGCCTCCCCTTTTGGCAGCAGTGTTGC
Organism: Scytalopus superciliaris; assembly: GCA_013400415.1. NCBI lineage: Eukaryota > Metazoa > Chordata > Aves > Passeriformes > Rhinocryptidae > Scytalopus > Scytalopus superciliaris. The sequence continues at coordinate 1,102,338 of VXBX01004959.1, forward strand.
AGCTACTGAGCACAACCCCAGTGCTTTAACGGAGCCGACCCCAACCCTCCTCCCTCTGCTGGTCCATTGCCCCTCCCGGCTGGTTTTTGCTGCTCCTGTCCCCTTGCCCACGGCCACCCTTGCAGGATCCCCATGGCATGTGCAGCCCCCACAGCGTTTTGGGGCTGTGCCGTGTCCCCTGAGCGGGGGGTGAGTGGTTTTGGGTGAGTAGGTGTGTGCCGTGCCTGTCTCTTCTCCTGGAGTCTCTCACACCAATCTTGGCTCTTGACGTTATTTTTACACTCCAAGTTTCTCGCTGTAGACATGCACAAGTGCTCTCTAAATATAAACCCCAGAATTCATATATTTAGAATCCATCATTCATTTAAAAAAAAAAAAAAAAAAAGGGAAAAAAACCCCAACCCAACAAAAATTTATTGCTCTAAAGCCCAAACTCAGAGCTCTGGAGGAAGGACAATGCAGGGTATCTCCTGGCAGTGGTGGGATGCAACTGCAGGATTTGGCTTCCTTCATCCCACTTTGTGAAACGACACGTGCCTGTTTTCCAGCTTCCCTGTGAAACCAGAAGCTCTCTCCCCTCAGCCAACCCCATCACACAAGCTCATGAGTCCCCAAGTGCACTTTAAGCAAAACACAAAGAGCCAAACTGACATTTAAAACACAAGCAGCCACAGGTGCTCAAAGACTAAGAGGGTTTGCAAGCCACGGAGCTGCATCTCTCTGAAGATGGAGCAGAGCTGAGCCCTTGTCTCCTACATCAGAAGCAGCCTGTGATAAAAAGATTTTAAATAAAATTTTAAAAAAAAAAAATCGCAAGAACATTTGCTGCTGGAAGTGCTCCTGGGAAGGGCGGGATGTCTGGAAGGAGCCTGTGCACGGTGTGTGTGCCAAGGAAGGGGACGAGATGTGGCATCTCTGCATCCAAGCTTGGTGAGATGCAAAGAGCACCCCCCAGTTTGGGGCCAGCCTGTGCCCACCCCGAACACCAGCCCTGGAGAAACACAAACCAAACAGTTCAGTAAATTGAATCTGAGGCTGGTGAGGAGGCGGCTCTCTGCAGATGGCATCAATCCTGGCTCCAGTGCCAGCTCCACCGTGTGCCATCACTTCTGCTGAGCCCTGAGTGATGCAAATAGAGCAAACAATGTCATTGTTGCTAGGATTTTCAGCCTGGCCAGGCTGGGAGCACACGGTGGGGATGGGGAAGGACGGACACCAGGAGTGGTGTTGTTTCAGATGAATAACTTTTCCAAGGCTGAGTCCTCTCAGTGCACAAATGCATTTTTAAATGAGCTCAGCTATCAATAATGCTTTTGGCTCCTGTAGGTCTCCAAGACATCAGAGTGTGTGTCTGCTGTGGGTGTGGGAACCCCCAGGTGACCCAGTGCCCCAATGACTCGTGTGTCCAGAGAAGGGAACAGAGCTGGGGAAGGGTCTGGAGCAGCAGGAGCAGCTGAGGGAGCTGGGGGGGCTCAGCCTGGAGAAAAGGAGGCTCAGGGGGGAGCCAGGTTGGGGTTGGGCTCTACTCCCAGGGAACAAAGGACAGGACAAGAGTAAATGGCCTCAAGTTGTACCAGGGGAGGTTTAGGTTGGATACTGGGGAAAATTTCATCACTGAAAGGCTTGTCCAGCCCTAGCACAACTGCCCAGGGCAGCAGTGGAGTCACATCCCTGGAGGGGTTTAATATCCATGTGGATGTGGCACTTGGGGACAGGGTTAGGGGTGGCCTTGGTAGTGCTGGGAGAATGATTGAATTCAATTTTGGAGGCTTTTCCAACCTAAACAATTCTGTGAATCTCTGATTCTATGACCACCAGCTCTGCAACCCCTCAGGGGGGCACAGAGTTCCCAGGGCTGCTGCACCCTCCTTGCACACCCCACGCAGCCCACAGCAGGGCCCTGCTGCAGGAACAGGCCAGGAAAATTAATTTCCACCTAATTAACACCCATCCCCTGCGCAGTGAGAGGCTGCTTTGGCTGGGAACTGCAAACCCTCTCGCTCTGCCCAGCAGCAGCAGGACACAGGGAGTCCCTGGCGTGGGGCCGAGAGGATGGGATGGGGAAGGCCAGGGGAACAGCCTTGCACAGGCAAACCTGGAGCGCTCCATGGTCCAACCATCTGACATCCAGCCTCAGCCTGAGCAGCTCCCTGTCCCTGAAAATACACAGCCATGATCTATTTCCAGGGAAAGCGAGCGCCCATTTAAACAAACCCCTGACAAATGAAGGCAAGAAACCATTTCCTCCCTATTTCCTTCCATTAGAAATGAAACACTGCCATTAATCACCAATAAAGAAATAAAACTCCTAAACGATCTGCTAGTGATTGGTTGAGTCAGGTCCCTCTCCCGGAGCTCACCACGGATCCAACCCCAGGCACCACTGGAATCGTTCTGGCTGTGCCGAGCCAAACCATTGCTCTCTCCCACATTCTCTGCATTTTACAAAAATGAGGATACAGAGCTGCTGTGGGGGGCCATGCTGGGCTCGCTGATGCCCAGCCCTGTGTGCACCCCCACCTTATTGCTGCAATTACTTTCCTTTTTAAATCCTTTTTTTTTTTTCCCTCCCTCTAGGAAAAGTTTTTGTGCAAGAACCTCTTAGGAAAAATCACACCCTGCCCTGGGTACAAGTTATTCCTGGGGAGATTCCAACTGGACACAAGAGGGAAATTTTTCACAATGAGAACAATTAGTCATTGGAATAATCTTCCCAGGGAAATGGTGGTTTCCCCAAGGTTGGACTCTTTGGCTGGACGTGGTGCTGGGCCATCTTGTCTAGACCATGCTTTTGCCAAGAAAGGTTGGCCCAGATGATCCTTGAGGTTCCTTCCAGCCTGGGATTCTAGGATTCCATAAAATATTAGGGTGTCTTATTAAGAGCTATTACTTTGCAAACCATCCAGCAGCCTCCAGCCCCAGCGCCTGTTTCATCCCACTCCCTGCCTGCCCCTCTCCAAAAGTAAATCCCAGGAAATGGCAGCGAGCAAATGCCTGGAGGCTGTTCCAGTGCTCCCAGCCCCAGGAAAGCAGCCGGTCCCTGGGACACCACGTCCCAGCCAAGCACTGCCAGGAGCAGCTTGCTGGGAGATGGAGCAATTATCCCTGGCAAGGAGGAGGGCAGATGCTGTTGGCAGAGGGTGCAGGAATCCTTCCTGCATTTCCAGGTTTGGTTTGTGCAGATAGATTTGGGCTGGTTGGCTTTTTTTTTNNTGGCTTGTGGTGTGTGGTGTTTTTTTTTTTTTTTTTTTTGAGCCAGATTAGGATCTTTCTTGTGCACCACACACAGGGGTGGTTACTGATTGCTGCTGGCAAAGCACAGCCCACCACAAACCTCAGTGCTGGATGTGGCTCCCGAGGCCAGCCCAAGGGAGGGTGTGTGGTCCCGCTCCAACATCAGCACTGGAGCTGCTGGGCCAGAGGGATCCTCTGCACCCCAGCATTAGGAAATCCCTCAATACCTCTGCAAAGCTCAGAAAAAGCTCCCTTTCCCCAGGCAGATTGGCTCAAACAGCAATTCTGTGGCACTGAGCACATGGGGAGATTTCTGTATCTGGCTGAAATTCCCCTGGAAAATGTGGGGACTCTATAGAATCACAGTCTGGATGGTCTTTAAGGTCCCTTCCAAGCAAAACTTGTTCCAATCCCCCCTTGCCATGGGCAGGGACCTCTTCCACTATCCCAGGCTGCTCCAAGCCCTGTCCAGCCTGGTCTTGGACACTTCCAGGGGTGGGGCAGCCACAGCTTATCCGGGCAACCTGTGCCAGGGCCTCATCCCCTCACAGGGAAGCATTTCCTCCTAATACCCCATCTAAATCTACTCTCTTTCCATTTAAATCCATCCCCCCTTGCCACCCCCAGCTTTTCTTGCTGGGGTGAGTGTGGAGCAGACCATGGGGTGTTCATGCCACGGTGTGGCCCGTGGGGTCACAGCTGGGCTGGTTGTGTGGCCGTAGGATGGAGATGTTGGCAGGTGCTGCCCTTCCTCCTCCTCCTGCTGCCTCCCACCATAGCTGGGATCCAGGAAGGGATCTCACAGCCAAGCACAAGACAATCCCCACCACCGGTGAGGAGCTCAGGTGCTTCTCCTCCCCTCCCAACCCCATCCCCCCTCGTGCTGGCGAGTCAGAATTCGCTCCATCCCAGCAGGGAGCGAGGCGTTTCCTGCTCCAGCCTTATCTCCATGGCCAGGCGGCTTGAGGAAGCTGAACACCCTCGTGCTGTTGCTCAGTGGCTGCTGGCCAAGGGTGCACTTGTGTTTGACACAGACACGGCACGCGGGGTCTGGCTGTCACAGCGCTGGGGTGGCAGCACAGCCCCGGGAGAAGGACAGACTGGAAAGGAGCCTTTCTGAGCTGATTTCACTCTTACATCACACAGCTCCATCCCTGCCGTGCCCCCAGCCATCCCGACCCTCTGGGTGAGATCTGGGGATTGGGTTCCCAGGATACAGCAAAGCACCCCAAGGTGCTGCTGCAAAGCCTCCAGCAACCAGCTGAGCTCGAGCCCCTCAGCAAACCTTGGCTGACGACCCACGAGGACAAATAACAGGGAATTTACTAAATTAAACATGCTGGGAGCCACTTATCTCCCCTAAAATATACTCACACGGGGGCTGGAGTGTGGGGTGAGGTGCCTGGTGCCTTCAGTGTTTTGCACCCTGCCAAAAACATGCGAAACCTCGATAAGGACGGCGTGTAGGAAACGTAACCGAAATCCTTGAGTTTCAGAAGGGGCCGTGACAATAGCCCAGATTGCTGCCAACTTTCCTTTCATGCACCAAGCAACAAGTGCACTCAGAAACTTCAGGCTCTCTGCAAAGGAAAGAGTTGAAAGGAAAAGATACGTTGCCAGAAGAGCAAGTTTTGGGAAGGCTTACTGAATTTCAGGTAGTTATTCTGTGAGATGGTGAGAAGTGTCCACTCCAGCATGACCTGGGGCTGCCCTTGCTCATCCCCAGCCCAGGAGGGAGAAAAAGAAATATTTATTTATATTTATCACGACCAGAGGGAAAATACAATGTTTTCTGATAAATATTTATGCTTTGCTGTAAACTCCCTGCGGCAACAGCTTCCGTGGCATCCGGGCACTTTTTGCATGTCAAAGTTGGGATTTTCAATGCAAATGCTGCTGAGCAGCCTAACCTGGGCTCTGGTGTGTTCCAGGGGACTGCAGGGCTACAGGCACCCCTGGCTTCTGGGGAAATCCACGAGTCCAACTGGAGGATGGGATGGAGGCAAGGAATTTGCTTAGGGAGATGCTCAGGTGAAGCCATTTCTTGCCCCTGGAGGACATGGGGAGCTATGGGGGCTCCAGAGGTGATCACACCACCCTGCTGGGGAAAAGGCAGCTGTAAGCCAAAAGTCTTCATGCAGCAGCAGAAACGGGTGAAAAAGCAGCATGTTTGGGGGCTGAACTCTGCAGAGGGTCTGTGCCACAGTAGGGGCTGCAGATACCCAGCTCCAAAGCCCGCTTGGGCTTTGGGAGGATGCACAAAATCCTCCCTGAGCCCCCTCACTGGAGGTTGGGGACCCTGTGGGACCTCAATTTTGGCCGTGGGGCCACACCACCCCTCCACCCCCAGCAGGGACTGGGGTCCCACCCTGCCCTTCCCAAGGCAGCAAACAGCACCCCCAGCCAGAGCAATTGACTCAGGTCACTGCGTTTGCAGAGTGTTGGGGATTTGCATTTCATTAAAATTAAGTGCTAGGAAAATAAAGGCAGCCAGTTCCTCACTGCAGCTGGGCTGGGGCGAGGTCCGATGGCAGGATCCATGTAAGGGAAAGTGGGGTTGGGGAGGACAAAAGCCCCAAATTCCATCTAAAGGGGCTGGAGAAGGGCTGGGACCTGGTGATGATCAGCGTGGCCAAAGCTCCGGAGATAGAAGGGGTTTGTCCTCTCTGCTCTGACACACAATTTGTATACGGAAAAAACATGCCAGGCTCCTGACAACAGACCTGCTCCATCTGGATAAATAGTTAACTGAGCAGTCAAAATAGCTGGTGCTACAAAACAGCTGCCGGGACACGAGACAGCGGCAGAAGCATCGCTGGAAAAACGAGATGGGAGGAAGGAAGTGATTGAGCGAGGGGATGTGCCAGAGGAGAGCGGGGAACAGGCAGCAGCAGCCAGCCCTGCATGAGCCCAGATCCCTCGAGGTCACTCCAGTGCCCCTCCAACAGCCTCTTCCCTGGAGCATCCTGGAAAGGGGTGCTGGAGTGGGCCACGTTCCTGCCACAGGGCCAGGGCAGGAGGGGCCACAGCCGAAAATCTACACACCTGCTTACCAGGAGAGCTGTGAGAGGGAACAGGAGATGAAGGGTGGGAGGGGATGCTGGGCCTGCTGGAAGCAGAGGGAGAGTTCACACAGGCCATGCAAAGGGCTGTTGGAGGAGGAACTGGCCCTTTTCATTCCCGACTGATCAAGCAGGGCTTTGCCCTGTTGCACACACCTGCAGGCCTGCATTAGCTTCCTCCACCTGCTGCACAACAGGCACAGTGTCACCAAAAGGGAAGTTTTCCAGCAGAAAGCTCATGGATAGGGAGGTGCCTGTGCCAGTCCAGCCCCTGCACCCCACACAAACCTCTGGTGTGAGCTTGGGTGCTGGGATGCATCACATTTTGGTCACAGCAGGACAGATGTTAGGGCTAGAAGAGTTTGGGTGTGCAGCAGCCAAGGGAGGTTCTGGGAAGGAAAGGGATGGCAAACATGGAGACTCTGGAGCTGCTGCCCTGGGGACAGGTGGGGGGTCACCAACTTTGGGGTGCAAAGGGCTTGTGTCCACCCTACTGCAACCCACAGGAGGGTTACGGGGACAGCAGTGCTTCAGTGGGTCTCAAATCCAATTCCCACAGGAAAAACCCAAATTAAGACGGGATTGTGTCACAATGTGATGTCACAAGAGTCACTTCTGAGCCTGCAGCCTTCCTGGGACCTCTCCCATCCCTCCCTTCTCATCCATTGCTCCATGAGACAGGGCACATATTCCCACTGGGACATGACCCCACAACACTCACCTGGGCTCATTAGCCATGATGGTATTCCCACTAATTACCTGGACCACTCCACCCTCTCCTGTGCAGGGAAAACACCTGCAGGGATTCCCACACCTGGAGGGATGTTACAGCCTCGGGAAAGGGAGAGAACACACCTGTGCTCACCCAGCCAGAGGTGGTTTTGCAAAAGCAGAACATTTCCTTTTCAAATGCTGTTTGCATGATCTCTGGGTGCTACCTGCAGTGCTCGTTTGTTAATGATTCCTAATTGACTTACTAAATCCCAGCAGTGCTGCCGGCGGGAGCAGCAGATGCTCCAGGGGGGGTTGGGAACAGCATTAGGAAGTGCCACAGATGGCTCCAGTCCCGAGAACCAGGCAGTGCAGGATGGATTAAAAAATTATTAGAAGATTTATTAACCCTTCAAGAATTGCTATTCTCCGATACAGCTGGACAAATGGGGAATGAGACCTTGCTCTGAAATTTCCAAGCTGGGAAATGCCCCAAAATGTCAGCATTCCCAGGGAAAATTAAGGGGGGAAAAAATTGTTCTTCTTTAGCCAAAACATAGTATTTCTGCAAAGTCACTTTGTTTTCTTTGTGATTTGTCAAAGCTGGTAACAGAGAACAAAATAAAACAAATCATTTCCAAACAAGAGTGACTTTATAATAAAAAAAATGTAAATATTTGTCCTGACAGAGTGAAAAGGGCTGCTCCAACACTGTCAAGATCTTCCCTCACCCCTACTTCCCAAGCCAGCATGTTTTGCCTTTTTTTTTTTTTTTTTAATGAGGAATCAACAGCTGGAGAAAGCTTTTGGATTTTCCAATGGAAAAGAGCTGGAGGGACACTCTTCCTACAAGTTCCGCCAATTAGCGCCTGGTCCCCGGCCCGAGGCTGCCGTGAACTTTCCATTGCTGGGAATCTTAAATATCAGCCCTGGCTGTTTGTCTCCGAGAGAGATGGGAGGCTGGGGCAGGGCAGCTCTGCAGGAGCCTCCAGCCCAGCGTGAGCCCTGCCTCCTGAAACACTTGTTTTCCACGCACCAACAGCCTGGGTCTGTCTGCCCGTGGGATGGATGAGGAGCAGGAGAGCTGGGACATCCCGAAAATACTCCAGCTGTTCTCCTGCCCTTCCTGCTTTTGCACTCTGGCACATCCCTCCCGGAGCAGCTGCACAGATGTGCCTGGGCTCCAGATGTGCAGCGGGTCCCCACAGAGCTGGAATGGCATGTTAGAGCAGATCCCAAATAGCCGGGATTTGAGGCAAGGACTGGCAGCCCTAACACGGTGCTGGGATCAGCTCCTGCACAGGGGGATGAGGTGCAAGGTTGCCAAACCCACCCTTGTTTAATTAAGAGCATCAAAGGTCATTTTTTTTGTTGTTTTTAAAATTATAACACCCACGCACACCCCAAATACATCCCATGAATCAAACCCACGATTTCCAACACATTCAATATTTAGAAGCAATGCCAAAGGAGCAGGACAATAAACAGCAATAACCTTTGGGTGAATTAAAGAGGGGTTTTTGATTATTTCGTTGTCAGCTTGCACTAAAGTAGGGCCAAATCCTGGAAACCTGCTCCCTGTCAGGATATTTCAGGATGACAAGCCCATCCTTGTCCCCAGGACCATCAAGCCTCAGTGTCCAGCTGGGGCTCTGCATCCTGAGGCACTGGCCGGCTCCCTAGGGAAGTGCTGGAGCTCCGGCACAGAGGGATTAAACTCTGCAGCCCGGGGGTGGATTTCTCTGCCTGGCTCCAGAGGTTTCCTGGAGATCTCCCGGCGATCCTGGTGAGTCATCCGGCAGCAGAGAGTGTGACTCAGCCACGCCGAGGTTGGATATTGGGAGCTGGGAAGCAAAAACTGGCAGCTCAGCCGTGTCCAAGCAGTGGATCCCACGGCTCCAGTGACGGGAGCAAAGCTCAGCTACACCTGGACAGGGAAGAAATGAAACATAGGAATAGAAAAGCAGGATCTTTGTAGTCAACTCACCCCACAAATGTCCTGATAAGCCCTTTTTGCTGTTGAAAGCCATCGCTGACCCAAGGCTGGTGCAGCAGAAACACCTGGCACAAGAAGACAATTCCCCCAGGATCATTTCCACCTCTGGATGTTTCTCTCTGGCCACACCTCACGACTTGGGGCTATTTTCCTTTCTTAAGTCTCCCCAAAAGGCAATGCAGATCCCTGGGAAGGCTCCTGGTGCCAGGGAAAACACAGGGCCAGGGTAATACAGGGGAGAAGCCTCCATTCCATGCCAAACCTGGGGCTGGCACAGCTCCAGCTGCCCAAGTGAACACATGAGGTCGATATCCCAAAATTTTGGGGAGTTTTATCTATGAAGGGGGAAGTATTCAAGGAGAAAACCCCATCGTGTATCTGCCAAATTCCTGCTGATGGGCCATGGGGACATCACCACTCCCAACCCTTCCCAAGGAACCTCCTTCACCTGGAGACAACAACAAACACCTTCCCCAACTCGGCTCCACCACGACCACGGCGGTTTTAAGAGTGAAACCCAGAAAGCAAAGCTGTGCCAAAGGGCCCTGGCTGGGCAGGCTGCTCTGGGGCCACTGCCTGCAGAAAACTGAGCCCAGGGGAGCACAGGGAGTTTCCTTAATCGGGAAGGGCGCGGAGGGTGCAGGACCAGGGCAGGGCTTTTCTCCGGATTGTTGTTTAGGTGGCGGAGAAATCCGACGGCAACAGAAAGGAGCTGGAAAAACAAACAGGTGTGTCCGGCAGCAAAGGGGCCGTAGCTATAGCAATGGGACAGGCCCTGTTGACAAAAGGCTGCACAAAGGACCTTCTTGAGAGATTAGAAGTGGTTTATGAGCTGGCAGGGTTTCCCAGGAAGGCGCCGGGGCTGGGTCAGGGCTGTGGGAGGCAATTGCTGAAAAATCAGGGTAGGGGGACATGCACTGAGCACAAACCCAACCCCTCCAGCATCCCCTGGGGCTGGAGCTGGGCTGGGGGCTCATGGAAATGGGTGGTTGTGCTTGGGGCTGCTCCATCACTGCCAGCAGCACGGGAGGTCCCAGCTCTGCAGCAGCCACCCCAAAGGGGTGGTTTATTTGGGGGATCACCCAGCCCTGCTTGCCAGATGTGGCTCTTGCAGCATCACCTGTCCCAGCTGCAGCCTGGGGCTCATGCTCCCTGACTTCAGAGATCTCCAGAGGGTGGGTGGGAGTGCAGGTGCCCTGCCCAGGGCTTTAGCTGGACACACCCTCAAGGCTCCCTTGCTGCCATCCCAGGCACCTGCAACGGGAGAGGGAAAAAGCTGCTGGGTTGTGCAGCTGCTCTGAGAGCTCTGCTGGCAGCACCCAAAGCTAAACCATGAACAGCAGCAAGTCAACCAGCACTCATCACACGGTGTCTGGGGATGCAGCAACCCCAAACAGCCCCAGATCCCTGTCTTGCCTTGTTTTTTCTACATTCCCTGCAGAAAGGGGGGCTCTGGCACAGCCAAATCCTCCTGGGGGATCTGACACAGCCAGAAAAGACATCTGAGCCAGGAGCTGGGCTGTGCCACTAGAGGAGAAGCTCAGAGGGCCAAACTGCACCACAGAGAGGGCAGTGCCAGGCTTGGGGAGCCAGCATGGGACAGGAGGTGGGACACAAACACCAGCCTTTCTCCAGACAGATTCACACTGGGGTCGAGTTTTGCCACAGGTGAGGGGGGTCCTGAGTCCTCAAATGAGCCCCTCACTGCTGGGGCTGAGCTGCAATTGTCTGTTTTAACTGATCCAAAACTGACCAAAGGCCTAGTTTGTCATTAAAGCCACACATCAGTCACAGTGCCACCTGTGTGACCTCGTGTATGGCCACTCCACACCACCTGAAGGAGGAAAAGTCTTAAAAGGGAAAAAAAGGCAGAGGCTGCCTCGGGCAGACAATGGCCCGGCAGCATTGGCAGCCACGGTGGCACTGCCAGCCCTTGGTGGCATCGGGGCCGAAAGGGCTTGGTGGGCCACCCGTGTGAGGAGGGAACAAGCCCAGGTGAGGCCAGGGGGGCTGTCGGTGCGGAGCCAAGGGGGGCTGTGCTGCTTTCTGCCCACAGGGACTGCGAGCTGCTGCTGCTGCTGCAGAGCCCAGGCACAAAGCAGGCATTGCCACGGCCCAGCTGTGCCAGCGGTGTCACACACAGGGGAGGCTGCGGGGCCGCTCCGAGCCCGGAGCGTGTGCGGGACCCGCTCGGCTCCGGCAGCCGCTGCGGGGGCGAGAGCGGGGCCGGGCGCCAGGGACAGGCACACGCTGTTCCCTCNGCTGCTGCTGCTGCTGCGGAGCCCAGGCACAAAGCAGGCATTGCCACGGCCCAGCTGTGCCAGCGGTGTCACACACAGGGGAGGCTGCGGGGCCGCTCCGAGCCCGGAGCGTGTGCGGGACCCGCTCGGCTCCGGCAGCCGCTGCGGGGGCGAGAGCGGGGCCGGGCGCCAGGGACAGGCACACGCTGTTCCCTCTGGCAGTCCCCGCTGCCGTGTGCTGGAGGCAACGAGCTGCCAGGGAAATGTGGCTTTGTTGCGGGAGAAACCCTCCCAAGGGCAGCGGCAGCGCCAGGAGAGGGCACAGACGGCTCCGGGTGGGGGAAAGCAGGGAAAAAAACCCAAGGAGCTGGAGGGATCTTTCTTGTGCTCCTCTAACATTGGTTTTCTGGAGCAGAGAGGCACCTCTGATTCCTACAGCAAGCACAAGGATGGGGGGCAGGCAGTGGGAGCCCCGGGACATCAGTCCATGCTCCTCTCATCCATGGGTACCCTCCCGCAGTGGGTTACCTTCCTTCTGTGTGGGCTGAATTAAAGAGGAGCCGTAACCTTTGAGCAGCACCCAAGTGTTCCCAGCACAAAATTCAGGAGGGATTCTCTTCACTCTCAGAGAGCATTTGAGTTTCTGGTAAATAAAACAACTATTTCCAGCTCCCCCGGTCCTGCCTCCACAGGTTTGCCTCCCTGGAGCAAAGGAAAAGCAGGAGCCAGAGCAGGGAGAGCGAGCTGGGGAGGGCACTGAGCACAGAGCACACCCTCTCCCAGGTGCCATCAGCTCTGGAGAGGCTGAGGCATCTTCTGCAGAAAAATAAGGTGCCAAAAGATCAAACACATCAGGGGGTGTTTTGAAACCGGTGAATGTATGGAGGAAAAAAATGTTTAAAATCCACCAGCGTATCCAACACTGACCCCACGGAGGTTGAAAAGCTCTTTTTCTCTTTAAATATTAACACAGTGTGAAGGAACAAACACATTTAAAAAAAAAAAGAAAAAAAGAAGAAAATTACCATTGTTGGGGAGAAAAGAGCCCAACCTGCTACTCAGAGGAACATAAACCCCAGTGTGAGTGGGGGGATTTCTGTGAAACCATTGACATTTTTGATTAATGAGCTTTCTGTGGGTGGTTTATGTAGAGGAGAAGGGTAAGAAACACAGACATGACTTGTTCTCAAGCAAGATGATGAGACTAAAGGGCTCCTGACTCAACACTTCTCCTGACTCAAGAACTCATCTTTTTGTTTTCTGCCTGAGCAGATTCTGCAGGATGCAAGGGAAAGCCATACAATTTACGTACTTCCCATCAACAGTGGGGTCTGTTTAGGCTCCACGGCAACAAAAGCAATTTAAAACCTACCTTTCAATGCTGAACTAGATGTGCTTAAGATTACACCTTAATTCCATATTTAATTTGGTCTAAGATAAGCACAATGATGAACCGTCTAGCTACATATGAAGTGCCATTGCAGGTGTCACACCATAGGACATGACCCACTGGAGAGGTAGAAATCTGTACAGGATGCTTTTATTGATTATATAAAGTCATAAGGGGAAGTATTTCCTGTGATTTCTCAGGTGTTTTGTTGGTTCTTAGAAACTTTATGTGGTTGAGGAGGTTAAAACCTTTGGGTGCCTGAAAGGCAGAGGCCAGTGCTGAGGTCCCAACCCACCTCCACAGAGGTGTGTCAAAGATTCGAGAATCTCACAATAGTTTGGGTTGGAAGGGACCTTAAAGCCCATCTCATTCCAAAGCCCCTGCCATGGGCAGGGACACCTTCCACTAGCCCAGGGTGCTCCAAGCCCTGTCCAACCTGGCCTTGGACATTTCCAGGGATGGGACAGCCACAGCTTCTCTGGGCAACCTGTGCAAGGGGAAGGACTCATCCTGAAGAGCTTAAGAACGATCCATTGTGTCAGGTATCAGGCACAAAGCAGTACAAAGGTGGGATGTTTAGCCCTGACCTTACCAACAGCACCTGGAAGAGCCCAAACAGCATCTGAGAGCAGCCAAGGGCCCTCTTCAGGTGTGTTTGTGAAGGGAGGAGAGGGATTCCCTGCTGGGCATCACCCACACCAACCTCTGGGATGGAGCATCTCACCCAGCACTCACTCCTGAGCATGTGCAGGTGTGGAAATGGCTTGGAGCAAGCCCATGTGATGATCCAGCTGTGAGGAGATGCCAACCAAGTGTTTTGGAAATGAGCCTGTGAGAGAAGGTACAGCTGACAAATATTTGCAGGCACTTAATTCACATTTCTTCAGTTTTCATAAACCTGATTTTTTACCACGCAGTGCAAGTTTAAATATTTGTTGTTTGCACTGCAAATGTTAAGGAAAAAACCCACAAATGCAGTGAGATTTATGCAGCAAGATTATGGAAAGTCAGACAGTAAAGAGGGGGATGGAAGGAAGAAACCAGCTTAAAAAAAAAAAGATCATTGCAGTTGTTAGAAAAGCTTTAGTAGGAGAAACTCCCCATCCACCTGCCCACTGTGGACTCTGTCTCCAAGACAGACCTTCTACTTTTTTTCCCGTGCTCCTAAATCCAAACATTCCCAGTCCTTGAAAGAAAAGGAATGAATCTGTAAATGCTAAGGGCTCCTACAAAACTGCCTGAGATTCCCATCTATTAATCAGGAATACCTGTTGGTGTTTCCAGCTGGAGGAAATAAGGGAGTTTTTTTTTTGGGGGGGTTAAGTGTTTGATCCTGCATACCCATGTATGAGCCCCACCACAAAGCTGTAACCTGGAGCTGGGTACCAGCTTTTTATTATTTGTGCGTTCTTAGGTAAAAACCAGGAAAGATTTTACTGCAGAATAGGCCTGATTGAATTAGACCTGACCATCATGGAAAGAATGAGCTTTAATCTTACTTCCTTCATCTCTTACTTAATTCCTTCCTTATTCACAGTGGATTTCTTGTATTCACTTGAACTGGAATTGACTTTTTTGAATTCAGAGGTGAGATGGGCCAGATTTTGGTTTCCCCCTACAAATCCCAGCACAGTTCCTGTTTTTCCAGGCCATTTCACCAACACACGTTCTTTGTTCCAGTTATTATGCAGCCCGACCTCCTACAAACTGGCCCAGTGTTGAAAATCATCCTCTTTACATATACTGACATGTTTTCCAACATTGTGGAGCTTTCCCTAAAGGCCAGCTCATGCTTTTAGAGGCTCCCATGGTTGGGGCTGGCTTTTGGCCCCTAAAAAGAGCTGGTGGCCTCCCCAGGAGATCCCCAGCACACTCACTGCTGGGTGGTTTGTTATTTAAAAGGGAAAAGACTGAACTGGATTACTGGGCTTTGTTCTGCTCCAGTGTGCCCACAGTTTACAGCAGGGTAGTTCATGGATTTGAGGATGGTCATTCCAAATTTAAAGTGGTATAAAAGGGCAGGTCTTGCCCCTCATGTTTGCAAAGATACGAGACCTACTGGAAACATTAAATTGAAATGGGCTGTAAAAACTCAGGGATTGGGCCAGTTCTGTTTCAAACACAGCTCAGCCTTCTCCTACAAGTAGATTTTAAAACTCACCCACCTCCAAACTATCACGCAGCCTAATTTTGATCTCTTGAAGGAAAATCAGTCTTCGACTTGATCTGAAAAACAGACCCATAATGTTATAGCTGTGCCCTCTGTTACATTCCCCTGCCTGGCACTAAATTTCAGAGCAATTAAACTGAATTTGTTTGAGGTTTATCAGCTGAAACCTCAAACCTCATTGTCTCAGGGAAGGGTCCTCACTCTCCCACAGCTCCATAATCATGTTATTTATTTGCATTTAATAGAATTATCTAATTAGACCATTCTCCAAGGAAACAACCTGCAGCTTTAGGCAAAGACTTCCTCACTGAGACTTCCCTGAACAGCCTCGAGCCAAACCCAAGGTAAAAAACATCTCAATTAAACCCATTGGACCAGACAGGCACAAACCCCCACCTCAAAACATCACTAATTAGAATCAAGACTTACTAAGACAAATCTCAGCCTTGCATGAGACACCTGAGTCCCCAGATGTGCATTTCAGGCCTGAAAGGAAAGACACACAAGCACTGAAACCGATGGAGATCCATGGGAAAAGTGAATTTTTAGGGGAAGGGCCACTGGAATGTAAACAGCAGGGCTGGAATTTAAGAGCCGACTCCAGAAGTCTGGCTCCTGCATAGCTTGGGATCAGATATTTACCAACCACATGAGGACAAGCAGGTTTGCTTACAGGCATGGAAAATGAGGATTCAGAGGAAAAACCCTGGCTCTCACTGCAAACTCCAGCATTAGACAGTCAGTGAGGAGAGGAGAAAAGCAAACAAAAACCAGACAAAATGTTGAACATTTTTGTTTTTATAGAATTTTTACAATATATTTCTCTTCATTTGCATATTTTACCCACATCTGTAGCTTTCTTTTTACATGTTGAACTGAATTGGAATAAATCTAAAGGTCTGATATATTTTAAACAACTGATAAAAATCGCAAAGTAGTAAACCTGTAAGAAAAGAAATTATAAAACTCTCGGTTTTAAGTGTTTAATGAAAGCAAGTCAAATGTATCATTAGGAACAATATGGTTTGTTTTAAACACATCATAGGTGATTCAGGCAGGACAACTTTTTTTAGGGTTTTTTTTTTTTTATATTAGGCACATTTTTTTCAGCATACCTGTGTTCCAGACAGTTTTATACTATTCAATAGCATCATCCACATCCACCTGGAACTTCTGCATAATTTTCAAAATGTGATTGATCATGAATATTCATTATTGGTATTCTACTCCTCTTTCTTTAGAACTACCAGAAGGAAAAAAAAAATAATCAGTGTTTCTTGTCTGTTAAAAAATCCATAATTAATGATTGAGAGTTGTAAGGCAGCAACAGATTCAGTGTCAACTCAGGTCACAGTCCTTCAGTTCCATCTAGTGGGTAGAATTATAGGTATAGTGGACACTGTTCCCAGACAGTCCCTCCGGGGCAAGACAACTGACTCCCGAGGCCAGTTACTGCTGGTAGAGTAAGTTGAGTGGTTTGCCTGGTAAGGAACTCTGGCCACTCCTGTGTCATCCTTGCAGCCTCACGTCTTCATCCAGAAAGCAAAAAGTCCAACAGAAAAGGAGGTGACTATGATAGAGCTGTGACAGGTTCTGTGAAGGGTTTATTTACAGTCTTCATCCCTGATGTGAAAAAAGAAAAAGCCTTCTCTGACCGAACAGGCAGATCTGAGCAGCTGCCTCAGCACTCCAGCCCGGTGCAGATCCGTGATTCCTCAGCCATGGATTCCCATGGAGCAGTGAATACAAAGTCCTGCTGCTCCACAAAAGCTGTTTCCAAAGGCTCACCTGCCCCATCCATAGGACTCCCCACCACAGGCTCAAGAACATCTCACTTTGGTGGAGCAACTCCCCGTTCCCAGAATCTGTTTGTGCATCGTGAGGGGTGAAGCAGTTGGTTCCCCAGGGATCCTCCCTGCAGGGAGCCTGCAAACTCCAACACATTCCTGGGACGTGGAACCAAATGATCTGTGTATTAAAGATGCACCACAACTTTGGTAATTCCCTTCCCACTGTGAGCTCCTTAAGAACATCAGTTCCAGGAGGGGGTTCAGAGCAGGAGCTCTCTGCTTCCTTTCAGTGTTTGATACACACTACATTTTTCCTGAATCCTGGCATTCTCGTTTGCAGAGAGGGCCGCTCCATTCCTGAGGGCAACAGTGTTTCTTGGTCTTCAGTTTTAAGTTTTTCAGGCAGAATATTCACCTTCTGATTCAAGCTCATGCCCTGAAGAAGCACTTGATGTGCACTCACCTGGCTGAGCAGAGGCCAGAACAGAACTCTACAGTGCTAGAGGCCATCCAAGAAAGCCCAGGGGATGTATTACTGCACATTTCCCTCTCAGAGGGAGACTGGACCACCCTTAAAACCCCAGCCTCAGCTGATAAGACCATCAATTCTGAGGATATCCCCCAGAGCAGGGCCCTGTGCGTGTTGCACACTGGTATTTGGGCACCACTCACCTCCTGGACAAGCAGGGTCAATAAACACATTCCCTCCTCACAGAGCCACTGCCTTTACACAACTTGCATCCAGTTCCTACTAGAGCTTTTGGCTGCCTTTTTTTCCATAGTCTAATGTTGGGGTGAAGAAGGGAAGAAGAAAATAATTAGCATTAAAAGTTCTCTGAATTTGTATTTGACAGACCAGCTCTACATAGTGTGTAATAATACACAAAATACATCCCCAAATCCTTCTGTGCTCTGTTTAACTCTTTGGAAAGGGAATAACCAATGTAGTTGGGCAGGAAGAAAGCCAATTTATTTTACCATAGAAGGTCTGCAATCCATGCCATGCTCACTAAGAGGAATGTGGTTATTGCTCTGGAAGATAAGACTGGATTGATCATTAACCCCACCCTGAGAGCTGGGGTTCCGGGTTCCCAACATTGCCAAGGACCTCCCAAGCCACCAGGACTGAAATGATTAATGAAAAAAGCCTCGTGAGTAATTTCTTGCAAAGAAGTGATCCTGTAAGTTCCTCAGTTCTTCATATCACCCTGTGACTGAGGGCCAGCCTTTGCTCTCTGCACTAGGATAATGTGCTGTTGGGGACAACACACGGGGGACAAATCAAAGACAGGAACAGGTGATCCAGATGGATGAATCAAAGAACAGGAGAATCTTGCACCAGGATGCTCTGAAACCTTTAACTGCTTAGCAAATCACCCAGAATTTGTTTTACAACCTGTAGTTTAGTAAGAATTACAGTTCTTTCCCTTGGGTAGGAGCCTCCAAAGCAAAGATGACAGAATTCAAGCACAGCCCATTTCTGCACAGCCCACCAGACTCTGCTTTGCCTGTTTCCCTCCAAAGATGTACAGGAGATGCTGCTGACGGGTCGCTCTGAGTTCAGCGGGGTTTTCTGACGCTGTCACATTCCAGCCATCAAGTTTCCTTGGGGAGCAGATGATACCACAGCAGGGGCCTTCCACTCTGCTACTTGAGCTCCCTTCACTCCCTTGCCTCCTCTGAACGAAGCCCAGTATTGTTCTGTTTATCTAACATGCTACAATATGTGCATACATAACTGTAGGCGACGCGTGAGTTACTTCAGGATGTGCTTTTTCATCGAAGTGCGTGTTACTTGTACAAATTCTACATCAGGGTGGAAGGAAGGAAGGCTGCAGAGTGCTCATACACTGAAGCTGAAGGAACTTGTCCTGAACGGAGTTAAGATGTTTGTTCCAATGTCCTGCGGACAAACTACTCTATCCCATGCACTCCGGCCTGAGCCAGTATTAAACATTCCAGAAACTTGTTGATTTGTTTGGGTAGTTAATGGCAAGGCTGATAGCAGCAATGTTTTTCAGGGCCTAGAGGAGAGAAGGAAAAGCAGTCACACTGAGGGTTCTCCTCAATCCAAAACTGCAAAGAAAGCCTTGTATGAAATTAAACAGAAATAGAATCAGAGAATCCCAGAATGGGTTGGGTTGGAAGGCACTCTAAAGCTCCTCCTGTTCCACCCCCTGCCATGGGCAGGGACACCTTCCACTAGACCAGGGTGCTCCAAGCCCCATCCAGCCTGGCCTGGGACACTCCCAGGGATGGGGCAGCCACAGCTTCTCTGCCCAACCTGTGCCAGGACCTGCCCACCCTCACAGGGAAGAATCTTCTCCCAGTATCCCAGAACAGCATTTGTGCACAGATCATTCACAAATTCCAGAGGCCTGTCAAGGTACTGTAAAGCCTGGGTACCTTAATATCTATTTCACAAACTCCACTGGGCAATCAGAAATCATTCCCTGTCTGCCATAAGATCCCACAAGCCCACACACCTCTAGGGCTGTGCCTCCTACCTGTGCTGTGCAGCGATGAAGATGATCTTCAGTATTTAAGGCAAGCAAATACTCCTGTAGAGATCCAAGCTCCTGCACAAAGAAAGCATGCAATGAACACCAACGTTTCTACCAGGTATCATCCTACTAATTAATATTAAAATGCTGCTCATTAGAGCAGTCCCCAGGAACCAAAGGTATCAGAATGGCACACAAGGTTCCCCTGGACCAGAGCACGTTTGGTGACCACAGAAATCAGCTCATTACACACTGTTCATATGTAATGTTCAAAATCAACTCAAAAAAACCCATGTGCAAACATCTTTCAATTAATTATTAAGCCAACATTCCTCTCAGTGGCTTTAGGGCTTTAATTGCACAAGGAAGAGTCACAACTATTACTTAAGGTCCCATGATGGATGAGACAACAGAACACCCTTCCAGCAGAACCTTCTGCCAGACTTAAGAGAAAGTTGTTAATGTTTCTGAAGCTCTGATGGACTTTACCAAGATAAAGGAAAACTACATTTAGTGCAACACTGAGCCAACATATCAGTGCCAGCACTGAGGAAAGGAGGGATACAAATGCAGGAAGTGCTTACAGTAACTCTGTTTTCTGTCACAAAGAAGAGTTCTGCCAGTGCACGATGGAGAGGAAGGAGAATACCAGGCTTGGCCACGTCGTGACACAAGTTGTTTTCCATGTGGGTGAAAAGCTGCCAAAGTGGCTTCAACAAGGTGAAGTCACAGTCCCTGAAAAAGAGTAGTTTAAATGAAATTGTGATGAAATAGTGAGTAAACCATGCCTGTTTCTGGTGATGGGGAGAAACCAAATCAGTATTAAGAGAACACAACTTTACATTTGTGACAGGTTGATGTATAAAAAAAGGAACATGGAAAGTATATTAAAATCTGAATTCAGTCAGGTGTTTGAGCACAAAGAATATCACTCTCAATCAGCAAGGTGCAGGAAACCTCATACCCATGTATATAACCAAGTGGCTTTTCTAAAGCTGGGTGTCCTCCTGAAATGAGGACTATAGAACAAAATAACCATATACATCACTTTGCTAAATGCTTTTGCACCTGGAGATACCCATGTCATACATACTTAAGCTTTAGGACACATGTCCCTTCTAAAACTCTTTACAGGCTTAGTGGTACAGCTAAAAACAATTACTTATAAGTTATTTACTTCCTAGAGAATCAGATCACCACCATCACTTCACTTCTGCAATATGACTGACATAAAGGAAATAAATTTCTAGAAGATTAATTCAAATCTTTTTCCTGTTTGGGGGTGATTTTTTTTTTGTTCCTTTATGACAACATGTGAATTCCTTGGACCTTTTTGCAGGAGCCCACCCTGGGCAGGCACTCACCCCTGGGTGCTGCACTGCACTATCTTCAGGAGCAGGTGGATGGCCTTCAAACGCTGGTGACCCGTCTGGCGACACGCCACCCCCACCTGCCATTCCCAGATTTTGGCCAGGGGGATGTGAGGAATGACCCTTTCCTCAGACAGCATCTGCTTCAGGATTTCAAACCCTGGGGAAAAAAAAAAGTCAATTCGAGCACCTGTTACCTCTGTAGGGAATCATCCAGTTCATATGGTCAGCCTGCTCCATGTACTGGATGAATATATGTACAGTGTATGTGTAATGAAAGTATTGCTCTGGCAAGGAAGAATTATTGAATTAAAATACCAAAAAAAAAATGTGAGATAATTCTATATTACATCCTGACATTGCAACTCTTTTCTGAGGCCAAACTTAGATAAAAATTGGGAAGAATCATATACAAAATTAAAGTTTTGCCCAAATAAGGTAAACAAAACACAGGCCCTCACTAATGTGTGAGATGCAGTAGAGTTGTGCTGATGGCAAATTATCCCCCCACATCAATTTAACTAAAAACATTTAAACTCCAAAATAAGCCAACAAAACATTTCATGCTATGCCTAGAAATCAGATCCAGAACCAACCTGTTTTAATAGAGAGCTACTTTTTAAAAGCACAGTTACAATAATTTCTGTTTTCAATTACGGCCTCTTGGAGTGTTTACTAAATCCTGTGTGTAATTACTGTCACGTAATGAGATTTGGAATGCAAATTACATTATTATAATTTTAATCCCTAGGCCCCTGTGAAGCTTTTGTTTTTCTAATAAGAAGTCACAGCTGGGACATCAGTCGAGTTTCAACTTGACCAAAACTAATCACGTTATTTCCAGACCACTGAATGCAAATTCTAAGTCAAGAAAAAGAGACAACCACAAGCGTCTCAGAGCTCTACAAAATGACTAAAAAAGGCCCTTTCTCACACATTCTGAGCAGCACTTACCTGTCTGAAACCTTCCCAGATGACCGACTGTCACTGTAAACTTGTATCCCCACTCAGTGTTACTCATGTCAGAAGTAAATCGGTAATAGAGTGTGTCTCCTGTGTGACAGGGAAGGAACAAAACCCTCATTACTACCTTGGCAGTTAATTTTGCTACCTCAAGTACAATTAAAATGAAAAGTCTGCAATTAATTAATCCTGGGTATTGTCATTTAAGAGAGGGGACCTCGTTTCTTGGTAATTCTGAAATGCACAGAACAGCAGGACAAGCAGGAGGCTGAACACACAGAAGGTTTTCCCCTGTTTAAAGACACTTACAAGGAAGGATAACACCTTTCACATTTGTGACAACTCCAGGGAGGAGTTAAATTCTGCACTGGACACTTGGAACTTCACTTCTCCAACTGTGTCATGGATCAGTTATGATTTATGAGAAAAGAATCTCTCTCTAGGCAGGCAAGTTCTTTACAACAGCATTTGAATTCACTGGAAACAAGGTTTAAACAATTTGAAAGTGTAGTTGCTGCTTTTACATCTCAGAAAATCAAACTGCACATTTTTTACCTAGGCAAGAAAACTGTTTATCACTTAAAAGTGATTAATCACTTAAAAGTGGAAGGACTATCAGAATGTTTGACCATTTTATAATCAGGCAGTGGAACATTCAAGAGGTTCTTATCATTGGAGGATCTACAGCTTCACAGAGATAAATCCTGGTGGTTTGGAAGAAAAGCTTTTAAAACATTTTTTAGCATTTAAAAACCAAAAATGTAAAAAACTGATCCCTTTTTCCCCTCATGAAATGGAGCCAATACTCTCTCCTACTCCTCAGAGTCTGGAGAAGGCCCTGCCATCAAATGAAGAGCCCCAAAGCCTTCAAATGCCTGGTTTCACCTAAAACCTGCTGAGTGACATCAAGAGCCTTAATGCAGTCAGCCCTGGCTGCAGATGAACTTTCATAAGGTGAAACTCAAGTTTCACAGCCAAAAGTTCAGCTCCTTGGCAAACCTCTGCAGCTATCTGGGAGGAAAAGGAGGCCAGAGAGAAGTTCATAAAAATCTAAAATATTTCTGCAGAGTATCTGCTTCTAACTAGCACTTTGTAACCCAAACTTTGCCAAGGAAGCTCCTAAATCTCTTTTCAGGTGCTGACAGTACTCGAAGTCAAGTTTCCTGCAACGCCTGAGCGCTCAGGGGGTTAAAACAATCTCAGATGAGAGGCAGGGGACTGTGCAGTCCTTGAGCTCCTCGCTGGGTTATCACAAATGTGCTCAGAGAGCAGAGAGTGAAGCTCTGCCAGAGCACTGGGTGTTTTTCAGCTGTGCTCTGTGGCACCAGCTGGAGCCAAGGTGTTGGCACTGACTCTGCTCAGAGCAGCAGCAGAGCACGGAGACACAGATAAGCCTCTCTTTCTTTCTTTTTTTTTTTTAATGAAAAAATGTGCTTCCTGTGGAAAGTAAGACAAGGCATAAACAATGTAAGTGAATATAGTGCAGAGCAAGGACTGTGTTGGAACAGAATCAAGATCAAAATTTGTTTCCAGTAGCTCAGAGAATGCTTTGACTGAGGGGTGGAAAAAAAAAGGTCACAGCACAACAAGAGATAAGCCAAGTTTTAAGAAACTATTCAAGAGCAGCACAAAGCAGAGAGGGACAAGGAAAGGCCTGAGTCTTTCCTACAGATCTCAGGAACATCCACATTTCATTGTTATCTCTCAGCACTTTCTCTGGAGTCCCAGCACGTCCTTGAATCGTGGCATATTCACCTGGAAGCTCAAAATCATTCCACTTCTCCGGAGAGCCACTGAAGCTGTGCCGATCCTGCTGGAAATCACTGCTGCTGGACATGAGCAGCTCGTCACAGCCCTCCTCTGTGTTACACTGAGGGTCAAACTTGATTGAGAGGTAGATGGCACCAGGAATGTGAACTTTATCCTGAGGAATAAACACAGGAGCTGTGTGTACCTCAGTACTGGATCACCCAGAACCCACTTAACCTTCACCATACAAACAAGGGAGGCATAAAAATATTACAGCATCTCCATGAGTGAAAAGCTATTTGATATTTTTACCCAGAGCTAATTTAACAGATGTAAAGCCTGGCCTATTGTTCCCATTAGCTGTTAAACATGTAAAATTAATTGCTAGCAATGCTTTGCTTTTTCAAAAGCAGTAATTGCTGCTGATATTGATCTCATTGCCAGAACCTAAGGGTTTATATGCATTTTAAAAATAAAAATCAGTAGAGTCAGAGCAGCAGGGAAATTAAAAATCCCAAGACTGCTCAGAGGCAATAATTACTTGCCAAACTGTATCAGAAAAATGCTTTCAAACAGTGTCAAGAAAAGAAAATCAGAAACTGTTTGTGTCAGGGGAAAATAGTCTAAAATGAGAAAAACAAGAAAAGACACCACTCCTACTTTCATCTAACAGCAGAAGGAAGTAACAGGCCAACTGAAACAGATCTTTGGATGGAGGGGTAGAAATATTTGCTCATTAAGGCCTTGAAACCATTTACAAATACAATCTGCTTCAAATATGTGCACAGTAAGAGCATTTAAGTTATGCCCTTTTCACATGATCGAATTAGGGCTACATTAAAGTGCATTTTGAACACATTTCTTTAGAGGGCAAGGCCTTGGCCACCTGACATCAGCCTTTCCCAAGCATGACTGAACAGGCTTCAAGCACAGAAATTCCACATGGAACACTGTGAGGCTTCTGCTCCACCCACCCTGGGGGTTCCAGCTGCCCCCCAAGCCAAGCCCTGCAGCCCGTGCTGGGCTCACCTCGAAGTTGGTGTTGTTGTTGTAGGGGTGTTGGGATTCCCTCATCTGCACGGCCGTGCCCGGCTCCTCCATGAACTGGCAGGCTGTCAGGGCCATGGTCCCCAGCATGCTCTCCCTGCACCCCTGCAGCACCTTCTGCAGGATCTGGGGACAACAAACACCACAGTAAACACAAGCTGCTGCCAAAGCAACGCTGGGAAACTTGCATGCTGATGGCTGACACGAGTCATTTCTGGTCACACGGTATTTCAGAAGAGGGAATGGAGGTACCAGCAAGGAACAAGACAGATTCACAAATGATGCCTCCAAGTGTCATCTCTGTAAGTGCAAAAGGTTTTACTCTGTCCTGCTCCAGATCTTTCATTCTTTATCTGATAAAAATGTGAAAGATATTGGCTACATGTTGCGAGGGGAGGACACTGCTACATCTCTTCCTACAATTGCTGGAGTTATAAATAATCCATAAAGTAATTAATAGGGAACTAAAGCTGTAATCAAGGAAGATAAATGACTTTGTTAACATACTAAACAGGCATCTCTACCTTCCATACCTACAGGGTTTGATTTGAATAAAATATGTCATGTGTTTTTGCCTCTAAATGTACAGCTCCGTGTATAAGAAGGAATCATTAGTATCAATTAAATAGCTGCAGTGTTTGAAGGACTAGATGCAAGAGCTGTGTCTTTGAAAATACAAAAAGAAAAGCCTTTCAGTCTACCAGGACACACTAAATATAACTCAGAACCACCTGAGACTCCCTTTTTCTTAATTTTTCAGAAATGCACAAAAGCTCTGTACCAGGAGCCTTGTTACTTGAGACCCTTTCAGGTCATACCAATTTATTAATCTCTTCACCTGCAATCTCCTAACTCCTACAAAATGTAACACCAGCTCAGACCAAGGGATTCACCTCCAAATCAGCCAAAAATTGATTTCCTGGGGAAAAGGAGTTTGAAACCCCCAGGCAGTATCTGCCACCTAGTTCCCTGGATGCACTCTTTGCCTCCACACACTTGCAGGACAGCCTGAGACAAAGGCCATGCTTTTGTATTTAATGTGCCTTAACAGATTTTATTCTATCAGTTCATCCTGCCCTTTTCTGAACCCATAAAAACACCCTGGGGCAGCAATTTCCATGACATCCTGTGTCAAGAACCAGTTCTTTTGGTTTGTTTTGGACCTGCCACTTATTACCTTAATCTGACACTCCTTTGTTTTCTTACTGGGAGGGCCAGTGAATAATACTTGCTGTTAACTTTTGCATGCTATTTACTGCTTTAAATCTACAGAGAAAGAACAGACTTTTCCATTACTCCTTCTCCCTCAATGCCTCCACAGGGGAAAGAGCCAGGATGAAGAAAACCAGTTGGTTCCTCATACTGAATTTATTCCATGGTGAAAATAATCCCTGCCATTCTTCTCTAGGCCTCTCCCATCTTATTTTCATTTTTTTAATGAGATGAGGGAGTCAGGTCACTGTTAAGCCACATGAGAGCATAGTACTGGTCCAGTGGCACATCAATGCCTTCTGTTTTACTTTTAATTCCTTCTCTGAAGATTCCCAGTGCTTGATTTACTTTGTGAAGCCTTGAGCTGACATTTCCATTACAACATTCCACTGTAATTCCAAGACCACTTCCACCACAGGAACAGGTATTACAATACACATATTGAGACCTAACAAAAAGCAGCTTTCAAAAGGCACTGCCTATTTTCCCAGTTTCTCCAGATTACCATCTAGATTGCCTATTTTCCCAATTTCTCTTTCACAACTGAAAGTTGTCTCCACGGAGTTCCTTTTCCCATTTTCTGCTAACCAAATCAGCACATCAAGACTGACACATCCCAACTGCTTTTTCAGAACTAATTTAAAATTTGGAGTTTCAATTGAAATAAAAAAATGACCTCCAAGTATTTCTGTTAGTCAGAGTCTCATGGCTTGCAGGCACAGGTTTTGTTCACATGCCTGAGTGAAATCCACTTACTTTTTCCCACAACTGCTTCTCCTCCAGCTGCATAAGCATGTCCAGGATGTATGTCATGTGGGCTGGGCCACTCAGGTCTAGGATTTCCTCATTTATTGCCACATCATCAGGCCACTCAGCCAACAAGGATGCCAGCACATGCCTGGCATAAAGGACTGCAATTGCCTCATTGACACGATACAGATAGTCCCTCACAGCCTTTTTGCTCCTGGAGTCCAGCTCCTTGTGCAGGAGGATGGAGCTCTTGGTGCGGCGCTGCTTGGCATAACTGAGCTGCAGGTCGCTCTCCGTGTTGGTGATCAGCTTCTGGGCAACTGGGTTGGTTTCTTCTGTTGCTTTATCACAGAGCACAGGCTTGGACTGCAAAAAGAGAAATGAAAGTTTGAAAATATGCTCTCAGTAATGTGCTTCCTTGTGTTTGGATATCTCAGCAGGCTGTCAAACCGCAAGCTGAACTTACAAATGAACTTGCTGAAGAAAATGAAAGTGGGATCTCTCACACAGCTACGGGGCAGATTTCCTGTTTATGTTGACAGACCCCACGACACACTGATGCCTTCATGACTGTACACACCAGTGGAAACAGCAGCTAGAATTCTAACCAGGAGGGTTAATTTAAGCTGAACCTGCAGAGGTAAAGCAACCAAGCTGTGCCACAGACTGAGGCAAGTTGGGCGGGACCTTTGGAGACCACTTGGTCAAAATCCCACTTAAAGCTGAGACAACTCTGAAATCAGGGCTTTGTCCAGTCAGATTTGGAGAATTTCCAGGGGTGGATATTTCACAGCCTCTGTATAAGCTGCTAAAAGGCCTATTTTTTTTTTTTTTCCTTGTAATTATGTGAAACTACTGCAGGAAGCTCCTTCCACTTTGCTATGCAACTGATAAACAGCTGTGCTGGTGACAACCACACAGCCAGGAATGAGCACCCAAAACAAAGCAAAGAGCTCTGGGACCCTGCTTTGAATGCCAACCTAAAAC
The DNA here is from genome assembly GCA_013400415.1 of Scytalopus superciliaris. Classification (NCBI taxonomy): domain Eukaryota; kingdom Metazoa; phylum Chordata; class Aves; order Passeriformes; family Rhinocryptidae; genus Scytalopus; species Scytalopus superciliaris. The sequence continues at coordinate 1,129,513 of VXBX01004959.1, forward strand.
TTGCAAGAGTAGTGTCTACTTTACAAGATAAATTCATTGCTTCTTTGTTCTGCTGAGCTCACTGTGAGATAGCAATGATAAGCTAAAACAGCAGCATGGCATAAGCTTACAGCAATTAGATACAATCTCTTGTGTAAGGGGAGGAAATTACAGCCTGCAATCACAATTTGTTCTGCTGAGCTGAGAATCAAGTTCTTTTACTTCCTTAAGGAAGGAATTGCAAAGAAGAAACACTTGCTTCTTGTTGTACCTGCTCATTTATTTTGACAAAAAACATTAATAAGTGATTATTTCAGATGTTAAAAAAATTATCTCAGGTTTGAAGTTACTAAACAGAACAGAAATTACTCAATGCCTAAATCAACTATTTCCCACTTGGCTCCTGTTTGTGGAGATGAACATACCAAGCATGGTAAGATGATCATATCTGTATCCACTGCCTTGGAGCTCTGCTCCTCCAGCCTCAGGCGCTTGCTGGGCTGCCACTTCTGGGCCAGCGTGCGGATCCTCTCGTCCGTGGTAATCACATCCCCATCGAACCTGGAGGGGCCAAACAGCACCAAAAGGACACACATGTGTTTCAAAAGTAAACTAAACGACTGCAGCTAAATGGAAATTAAATTTCCCCACCTTGTGTTTTGGGAAGATTAAACACTACCCGTTTTTATCGTGTGAACTGGTTTCCCTGTTGTAACAAGGCAAAGGTTTTGAGTGCTATAAACCTGCTCATTTCCATGAGGACATGGTGTCTCCACGACATGCTTTCAGTAGCAGAAGCCACATGGAAGCTTTTGATTCCTCCTCAGTTCACCAAATTTAAAGCCATAGTAGATCTTCCACTTGGGAGTTACCACATAGAAAAGAACATGTGCTGTGTTTCAGAAGATGGTGACTTGCTTCCACAAAGACTACTTAGTAGGGGTTTATTTCCTTACTTTTTCACGCATGAAAACAAAATCATATCCTTAGAACAATTTCTGTTTGGCCCCAACAAGATTTTAGGTTTTCAGCCACATCTAGGAACTGTTTTGCTGCTGGACCCAGACTTTCACATACCTCTTTTGAACTTCCAGGAAAAAAGAATCTGTTCTTTTCATCTGCAACTCATACATGGCTCGAAGAATATGGAGAGGTGCATTAAGTGCATCATGTGTCATCTGAGCAAGGAGCAAGAAAGGAAAACAAAGGTATTATATGGGAAAAAAAAAAATCTGAGTTCCTTTGAAGATATCTTAGTATTATTTTCCCATTTATCATATAGGTAAATGATTAATGAACTTAATATCTGGATTAGTAAAAACTAAAAGTTATTTAGCAAAACACTTTATAATGATTTTGCAGCGTTCATTGCTGTAGTTCTATTTTATTTTCTTTAGAGAATGATACATTGAAATCATAGACCCATATTCTGTAAATTTAGAAAAAAATCAGCCATATAAACTACCAAATGTTTTATGTAACTAGAAAATGCACAGTAACTTAAAAGGAAGTAAATTAAGTTTAAATACCAAAAAGCATATTTTGGTGGCTTCATCCAAACCCTCCAGAGGATCAAGTTTGTTCTGCTCTAAATCAACAAGACCAACAACAGGCTGCTCCACGTCTTGATCCTGTTCCTTTTCTTCCAGCTCAGTATCCTCCTGTTCAGCCAGGGAACTGATATCTTGCTTTGAGGAATACAGCATTATTGACAAAATCTAGGCAGAAAAAAGGTAGCATATGGTGTGACAGCTGCAGATATTATCAGTGTAGCTGCAGTCAGCACTTAAGAACGTTGTCAGACCTGGACAGTGTTTTATACCTGCTCTTCTAAAAAGAAGTAGCACCTAAAAAAAGAAAAAAGAACAACCCCAAAACACAAAACCAACCATTTCCCACTTCCAAAATGAGTTACACCTCCCAGGCTGCTACAAAACAACCTTAGGGATTAGCTGAAAGTGCAAAATAAATTAAGAAAATAATTATTTAACCATTTCAACACGTCAAAGGTTTGAAGATCCTAAGACCAAAACAGAGCAAGAGTGTCTAGCACCAAAATGCCAGTGAAGCCCCTCCACACTCTCCTTCTTTGAAAACACCCTTTGGCTTCAGTATAGCCACAGTTCCAAGTATCAATTAACACAACCCTTGCCTCAGATAAAACACAGCTAAGAGCTGAGCCACACTTCCCTCTCAGCAATGAACAGCCAGTGTGGCAGAACATCCCCACACAGTGGTGTCCCCACCTGCACTGCAGCAATACTGTGACAATTGTGCTTGTCACTGAGCAGGGCAAGTCATGCTCTGCTTTATTACTTTTTAAACTGAAGAATGGAATTTTCGAAACAGCCTAAATAAAATTTGTAAAAGAAACTGAGTAGATGATTCATGTCTCATCTTGCAAATTTCTTTCAAATATAATCAGATTAATTAAAATCAGCCCTGGCTTTAAAGAGGGTAGGCTATTGTCTACATAATTCTGATGGATAGAAGGCGGCAGATTCAGGGATACAGTTAAGTGAACATTTTTTAAGAGACTAATTAGAAATACTCTGGAGACTTCCTTCTCACAAGAGAAGGGCAGTGCCACAACCTTGGAGCTGCTGTGTGAAGCCTGACTTACTGAGTGTCACTTCTCTTACCTCCAAGTCTCGGAGCAGCCACGTCTTACTGAAGCCAGTTCCTTTGCTGCATTTCTTCACTAAAAGCTTGAGTAAACCAGACTGAAGAAAAGCAGCTTGGATCTCCTTAAAGCCATGAATCTACACACAAATAAATAAATAAGTAAAAATGGAACAATGCATCACAATGTTTGTGAGGCCTCAACACACAGTCTCACATAAACTTCCTGCCTAGATGAACTACATTGGGAATTTATTTTTCATTTCCCTAAAATACAAATGCCCACTTCAAGTCCCTTAAGAGTACCATCTAGGACATGCACACAGTAATAACTGAGTATCTGTTTTGCTGCCAGTCCAAAAAAAATTACAGGTTTCCTCTTCAAATACATCAGGAGTGAGAAAAGGGAAAGTGAGCTTCACTCCATAGTGTTATTCTTCTTCAGCTTTCATGAATGGTTGGCCCCAAGAGAGAAGAAGGGATCCAGCTCCCAGCTCAGACTCACAAATGCTATTTAAAGCCCAGCAACATCTTCAACCCCTACAGACTGAGAACAAAAGGAGCCAGCTGTGAGAGAAATGCCCTCGGAGGAGTTTCCCCATGTGCTCAGTCGATCCCCAAGCTCCTGTAGTGCAGGGCAGGATATGAACTGTTATTTATTGATAATATTCTAATGTCACACACCTTCAGGGTTCTGTAAAGCCCCTTCAGAGCCAGTGACAAGACCCAGGTTGTTTCCACTGCCTCAGCATAGCTGCTGTCCAGGCTGGTTTGCAGGAGGTGGGTGGATATGAGCACAAAGTGCTGGAGGTACTGCCTCAGCTGGGTGTGGGAATCGCTGCCCTCGTGTCCGCACTTCTGAATCAACTGATAGTCCTTCACTGCAACAGGGAGAAAACACCATTTTCTACATTCATCTTCTAATGTTGTGGAGTCATCTTTACCAGGAAATATGAGTGGGCTGAGACAAAAACAAGATCCCTACACGATCCAGTAAAGGTCTTGTACTGAAATTACCTCAAATTCCCTGAGTAGCCAAGAAAATACTTCAGTTTTTCAATGCAAGTTAAAAATCCCCAGATAACTTCTGGCAACAGCTCATTGTCTGCACAGATTTGCACGTTAGCAGCACAGCATACAAAGCAGCACATGCTGCATTTTACAATTAAAATGGGGAAAGTTTTGACCTGCAATTGATATGATGAAATAAATCTTGCCAGTTTCACTGTTTAAAATGTCAACAGTTAAAAAAAAAAAAAGCTTTTATGTTCAAATCTTCCTTCAGTATCAAAAAGCAGTTTAGTCTGTTGATTTTTCCAAGTGTCTTTTACACAACTTCAATAGTCAAATCTTAGGACAATCTTTGCTTTATTAACTTCACAGTATTAGGTTATGTATCCCAAAGCCTTTGCTCCCAGAAATCCAACTGATTTGTTAATGTTAAATGTTTAACTTGGTCTCAGATTTTAGGGGTATCCAAACTGTATTTACATTAGCAATTGTTTTAAAACATTAAGCACAGGTTTGTAAAGGATAAGACACAAGCAACAAGCAAATCTCAAAACAGAAAGTGTTGCTGAGATTTCTCAGTTAACAGAATGGTCTCAACAGTTTCCTAAAGCTCTTTCTGATTAAAAATAAATGTCAGAGTTTTAAAAAGAAAACATGTTTTCATAATTATTATTACAAAAGCTTCACAATTTGTTTGTGACCTACAAGCAGAATCAGCTGAGCAGAAAATCAGGCAACTTACAGATCATGGAGTTCCAATTCTGCAGGCCTGCACAAAGGGGTCTGATTAAAATATTCTATTGGGTATCCACAGCAGACTGCAAGGAAACACTGTGTGATTCTCTGATAAAACAAAAATGCCACCGAACCTGTTTTTCTCTTGCGGGTTTTGATGTCTACAACCACTGCCCTGTTCTTCTCAGTGAAATGCTTCAGGATGATCACGTTGTGGGGCTCGTTGGCGTTGTCCATGTACACAGAACGAGTGCCCATGCACAGCACCTGAAATGGCAGCAGAATTGCACCTCTCATTTGGAAATCTTAGTTGCAAATACGCAGCTGTGTGCTATATTGGTTACAAAATGCCTACGACAACCAACTTAATGGTACATAGGCAATATGTCAGAGTTGTGAACATCCAGAGGGAGATTTTGTAAAAAAGCCCTTTCTGGTACCCAAATACACTAAGCTGGTTTTTGTGTAGTAGTTATAAGCAGCATTCAAATAAATGCCAGGCAAAACCAGCCTCATTACTCTTGATTAGATCAACATGAATTGTGCGCAAGTGGGAAAGTGTGATCTCTCACATACCGTGTTTTGAGATGTTAAGAGTGGATGTCCCGAACTGATGAATTCTTTAGATACAAACACCTGAGAGCTCTACCCAATTTCCTTTGCTTCAGTACCACCAGGCCCCTTACCTCAGGGAACCCAACCAGCACCAGTAAAGTGAAGATGTTGGTGTGTTTCAGCTGGAAGGGCAGCTGCTTGATGCAGTGGTCAGTGAAGGCGGCGATGACGCCGTGCCACTGCGCGGAGGCGTTCAGGGCCCGCAGGATATCGGCCATGGAGCTCGCCCAGTCCAGGCCCACACGGCTGCAAGGCAAGGCAGGCTGCATTAGGAGGGCTGCCCACACACTCCCCTGCAAATGCCTTTCCCCAACACTGTAATCTGTCAGAGCTGCAGCTTCTCTATCATTACAGAAGTGTTGTCCCAAATATTTGAAGCTTTCGTGTCAGCTGACACATTAATTCTGTTTGCTTTTTCATCACTACAGCATAAATACTAATTGTGTTTGCTGAAAGGGTTTCCAGTCCCAAATCAAAGTGTGCCTGAACATTGTCAATGTTCATTCTGAGCTTTGGTTTAGAGCTCAGAAGTTTTTGTTTGCACAATAGCAAGTGGTTTATTTCCCACATATGTGACTACCTGCTTGCTCTGGGATCACACAAATAATCCAGTGGGACTGGCCTCCTTGCTGTGAAGTCAGTTTCGCAGAAAATCCTTTCCCTCAGCTGATGCTCTGGATATTCTGCCTTTACATTTCATATGCTTTTCTATTTGTTTGTGAACCTTCCCTGTGAAATGCAGCTACACTGAAAAATAAGTCACATTTAACAGGCACAATATTAATCTTAGATTGCTTGAGAGCTTTCTCAGGAGTTTCAAAATCTGTCCCTCCCCTGCTGCTTCCAGTGCAATTTTACTATACAAAAACCTCTCTCTTTCTAATACTCTCACATAGAAGAGCCAGATCAAGATCCAGAACTCAGCACTGGTGATCACTGCAACAGGACACACTCTCCTCCTTTCCCAAGTTACACCAGAGATATGTAGCAGTCCAGGAGAATTAATATCATACAAAAGACCACAGGACTGTATTTTGGTTTTCCTCAAAGTTTCCAAACCTTACATCTTCCTCCATGACACGCTATGTAGGCAAGCACAGGAAATTAAGCCACTTTTCAGCAGCCAACCTTCTTCTGGAAGGAAATTAAGTTTCCCACTGCATCAAGGGCTGCAGATGCTAAACCCTTTCCATGATCAGGGTACAGGTTTAATTGACTTTCAATTAAAAAGCCTCTGTGCATGAGGCACCCACGAAAGAAAATTACAAGTCATCAGAGATTAACTAATTGGTTTAAAGTAAAAAGCACCTGTCTAAACACACAGCTCCCAGACTGAACAGGAGATGAGTTGTCTTCCATCCTTCTGGCACTGTGGATCCATCTCCTGGTACAAACAAATTGTGTTTGGCCGAAAGGATTTTAGTCACTGCAGCATCCACTTCTGCAGGCATAAGCCTCAGGATTAACTGGCCCAGAAGTCCCAAGGTTAAATGGTAAGTTTCATTCAGGTGGCCAGCATTGGAGATTACAACATGAAACATCAGAGGAAGTATTTGTTCCAGGTTCATCAGAGACATTGTGGAGCCCTGTGGAAAGAGAAACACCTCAGTAAGGCAGAGAAGGAAAAGATTCTTAGTAAAAGAACATGCAAAAGCTTCTGTTCTAGTGGTCTTTCAAACAGGAAAAGAGGAATGAAGGAACTGTGTTCCTACTTCAGCCTGTTAAGCTGACCTCAATTGAAGATTTACACTCTGCAGGTGTTGAAGAGTTAAGACAAACAGCTCCACAGATCCAACAAAATTCCCTCTCCCCCCACCCAGCCCTTACATCCCTTAGTAATGTGCAATGCATTACAACATTCTAATTCACATTTTATAAGCAACAAGAGCCCACATCCCACATTTAATTTGCTATGAATTTTATTCATGTTATTTGTGACACCTAGAAAACGACCTAGATTGAAGAAAAAAGAACTAACTGATTTGAAAGGTGGTAACATAGCTGCCAGCAGTCCCAGAATCCTCTTCTGAGAGCATTCAGCAAACACTTGTTCCTGGCTAGGTATTAAAACCTTCTCTGCTTGCCTTTGGGCTGAATCCTCTGAGGAGAGAGAGTCACCTTCTGTTTAAATGAAAGCAAAAGAAAAAAATCCCCCAAATGTCATTAGAAATAAATGAAATAAGCAATAGGTTAATTTTTATAATTAAAATCTAAAAATAAATAGAATCTTCTAAAAAAATAGTGAAATTTGAAGAGTCTTTAGAAAAAGTGTGTAAAAGCCAGTAAGTAAAGAGATTTACAGCATCTATTAAAAACATATCAAGGACAGTGCTATGAACAGATCCATTTAACTATCATAATTCTTACAATATTAATTTTTATCAGGATAAGAAACTTAAGTTCTGGATCTAAGCACATCAGAACACACAAATATTGTTTAGCCCAACAGGAACTTTAACCTCTACACATGGAGATGTATTTGTGGAAGTCCACTGTGATTTCTAGAATCCTTCAACCCAACTGCAAGGTGTTTGTTCAAGGCAAGGTGCCCTGCAGGTTTCCTCAAAGCAATTTGCTTGCATTAGAGACTTTTGCAAATATGCAAAACTGGATTAGGAACCCAAAGACAGCTGTTTGCTTTGCATGTGAATGGGGATTTCTGTGACAGGGAAAGTGAGAAATACATTTTTTACCTGTTGGAGAAACAGTCTCATCCACTGGCAAGTCTGACTCTTGTCTCACAACAGCTTTCTTTGCAGAGACAGCTTTGCTTTCACTTCCTTGTTTTCTTCCTTTGTCTTCTGCAGGAGGCTGGATTTCCTTGCGAGTATCTCGCTTCCCCTAAAAATAAAACAGAGGTACTAAAAGATTAAACCAGAATTTAACACCTGCAGAAACAAGCATGGAGAGAAGGCAGGCACCTGCACTTGCCAAACAATTTTCTACAAATACCAAAACACCTTAGTGGTGAAGAACTTACTGATGAATTCATACAATTAAATTACGTTTATTTATTTTGCCTGTATCTCTGTGCATAAAATTATTACACTGCAATAGTTTTGTACATTGTATAAACTGTTTTATACACTGTATGAACTGCAGGAAACTCATTCTCCTGCCTAAATAGTGCTAACAACGAGGGGAAATGACAGTCCGTTCAGAAAGAATGATCTTTACCCCTTCCCTCTAATGCTTTTGTGAATCAGTTTTCCTTTGTCTTGGCTCAGCTGGATTAAATGCAAAAATGAACCAACCAACAACTGTGCCCTTGTCCCTGACTTTTACCCACAAATGAAATCATTACTATCCATTATTTCAGTTACACATCCAGAATAGGATGTTTAAGCATCTGAAGATCACACAGCTGATATCAGGAAAGAGGCACTTACATTGCAATGCACAAAGGAGCCTGTGCTGGGTTTCTCATCCCTTCCCTTCACTGCTTTATCAGGAGGTTGACTTTTTGGAGCAGTGTCTGTGGGAGGACTGCCTGAAACAGTGTCATGCTCTGAGAAGGATTCACCTTCTGGTAACATGCAGAGGACAGCTGAGTTTTTCAGTCCTGAGAGGGAGAAAGTTAGAAAAGCTATTTAGCTGTTCAGTGGCAAGACAGGCCAAAAGCAGAACTGAAACATTTTAAACGAGAACCGCAAACTTCTCACACACTTCTTTGGAATATCAATTCCATCAAAAAGAGATTTCCAATCAAGTTCATTTAATTATGTAGTTCCCTTAAATAGCAGTGATAAGCAGGTGGTGACATCTTCCACCACAAAGATGCCATTGGGGGAGAGGTCTTAATTTGAGTGTTAGAGATACCTCCCAACAGTGTTAATTATGAAAGGTAAATTAAATTTGTCTTGTCTTTTAATCTTCTGACCTTCAAATATTTGTACAATAAAACTACATGTTACAAATAGGTTAAACAATGAGCATACAAAAATACTTGGTGGTGGTACTTCAGCTGTATTAGAGCTGCTCATGAAAACTACCAGCAAACTTCTTTGAGTCTAGAATTTTTCATATATTCAACATAGGTCCTATTGTGTCACCCTGTTTTCCATAGCAAATCTTAGTTCCCAGAAATCCCCATTTCCAGACAGACATCATCCCCAGAAGCTTATCTCATACCACAAATAAGGTTAAAAAATTCCTCCCAAGGGATACAGAGAAAAAAGCCTCTTCCACCAAATTCTTTGCTGCCCTTCAGCTGTCAGTAACACGTTACCAACAGAACACAAAGCTGTACTGACTGATCTCTTTACAAGAGCTGAGATGGAAAAAAAAACAACCAAAGAGTTGCCAAGTTGTCTTCAATATTTATGGAAGCACAAAATTAATTTTCTCAAGCACTCTATTTTCCATGTTCCAACGACCCTGAACGACACTTGTTCTACATTTGCTTTCTACATAAACAGTTATTCTCAGAGTACACAGCAGCTTCCTCTGGAAACTTTAAAGTGAGTGATGACCCTTGTAGTCACCATTGTTTCAGTGCAGGAGGAGCTGACTCACCTTTTCCGTGCTGAGCTTTCATCAGGCAGTCCCCAATGAGCTGAATGCACTGATGCTGCAGAACTCTGGCATGGCTGAGGACCTGAGAATCCAGTTTCTCTCCTTCTGCTTCCTCCCCATTTGCCAGATCTGCACTGTAGAGAGTCAAGGCTGCAAACAAGAGCCAGGAGTAGTTGTGGACGTAGGGCTGGATGAGGCGCTGCCGGTCGCTGATGCGGATGGTGACCATGGGATACACGGTGATGCTGTGGGTGGGCAGGTGGCTGCAAGGCCAAGGGACAGCACTTAGCAATGTGAACCAGTGTAGTCAGTAACACACAACACCTTTACGGGAAACCATGTAAGACCCAACATATTCCAGAGGTTCCAACCAAGATCTCCAGTGTCAAGCACTAAAAACTCTTTTGCCTACAGACAGTAGTGACCATCTCTTCTATCCTGTCTCAGGGCTGGTAACTCTCCTCCTGCAGCTTTCACAGCTATGGCCAGAAAAGAATTCCTACCAAGTTACTTCACAGGCTGAAGGAGGTTTCCAAACTACAGAGATTTTTGCTGAACTGCTCCTATATTTGCCATGTTTCTCCCAAACACACGAAGGAGATGTTCTGATGTTAGACACAGCCTTGAAGGAAGCACCATGAGAATGACACTGTACTTAGCTGCTAATTATCGTTTTACTGCCAAGAGGGGGAAAGCAAATCACACATTTAATACCTGTCAGAGTATTTCTTTGCATGGTAGCACCCATAGCAAAGGTCAAAGTCATCACACACGTTGCAGTTCATTCTCCGACCTATAATAACTCCTTGGCAATGATCACAGGCATATTCCATGTTAACCATTTCATGATCATCCTCATGGCCTTCAGGTTTAACTCCACCTGTAAGGAGAGATTCCCCTGTAAAACCTTTTTCATAAAGGACCTTTCCTAATTTCACGTTCACATTCAGACTACGAAAAGAAAAGTTTAACATTTCTGAAGTATCCAGGTGCTTATGTGTAATTTTGAAGACCCTACTTTGCCTCTGAGCCCAGGGTTCTGAGGGGTTGTTTAGTGAGCCTTACCAAGGAAGCAGGTTTTGCACAGGTCCATGTCGTTGCACTGCAGGCAGCGGTACCGGTGCCACGGCGCGATCTCGTCGCAGCCGTCACAGGAGATGTCCACGTTCAACAGGTCACAGTAACGGGCCACAAACATGTGCATCTGGAGCAAGACATGGACACAGTTTGCTTGAGGATTCATTTCTGAGTTTGAGAAAGCTTGTTTTAGAAAGCAAAGCATTTCCCCTGCCAGAAATCAGTTAATCATTTTAGGCTCTTGAAGGTCTACAGGGAGCCAGAGATTCAACTCATGAAAATTCAGTTTTAGCCCGATTCCTTTTGGCTTTTGAAGGTCTCCTATCCACCCTTTCTGCAGATAAATAAACAAAACATGAGGTCACCTTTCTCTGCTTCTCTGGGTCAGCTTGAGCTATCTTTTCATACCAGGTCTCAAACATTACATCCTGACATTCATCCATCCATTCACAGTTTTGCTTGTAGTCTGCAATTTCATCTTCTTCACTCCACTGACTAAAAGAAAAAGCAAGCTTAATTTTGAATTCAACCAGGCTTCCTTTTAATAAAACTTTGTTCTTTAAAAAAAAAAGTCAAGTGCTATAACATGCTATTACATGCATTGTGAGAACTCCCATTGATTAACTCCTGGTTAATAAATGACCATACAGACATCAGCTTCTTGCCTCTGTGACACGTTCTTAAATACACATGGAGATGAGAAAAATCAGAAAAATCTACACTTAAAAACTTCTGAAATACTGGCAGATCAGATGAGACATTTTAAAAGCCTTTTCCCCACAGGTAACAAGTACAACTACTACACAACTGCAGTGTGAAGGTGTTAAGAACATCTGATATTTATCAAGGCAAGGACCAGCATTGTGTATCTCCTGCTACAGTGCTGAACAAGTGAAATGTCCCAGCAGCAATCAGGTTAAAGATAAAATATGAAGAGTTTTTGCACTGGCAAGGCTGCAAGAGAACTCAAATACTTCAGTTAAGCCTTTGGATAGTGGCCAAAATGATGCCATACTTGTTAATAGTACTTTTAGTGCTTGTTCCAGCACAGGCTCAGGAGCCCTTCTGGGTACAGTGGTGTCAATATTTGGTGCCATGTGACAGCTGCCTTCTTCCTGACTCACCAAATGACACTGTCATGGATACTGATGTTCTCCTGTGAGGTTGTCATGAGGAGATGTGGCAACTGAATGTCAATGAAGAAGGAAAGATCACTGGGCTCCCAGCTCATATCCAGGAGGTGAAGGAGGGCTGTCTGCACACAGGATAAGGCAGGAAGCAACGACCTAAAGACAAACAGAAGACAATAAAACATTACCTAATGTTGAAATGGTGCTTGGGGAGTAGGGCAGATTCTGATTTTCAGGCTTTCCTCTGCATTAAAGTAACTCAGGTTTACCAATGTATTAAACTCACAGAATTTAGCAGGCACAGACCATGGAATTAGAAATAAAGATGATGTCCTCTGTGGGCTCAGTTAAGATGAGCTTAAGCTACTGTCTAAGCATTAGCACAAGGGTTTGTCTCTTCTCTGCAGTGCACTTTCTTGGCATTTGTTCTCTTTGAAACCTTTGCCATTTTCAGTCAAAACTGAACAAAGGACTTGAAAGTTATTGGCAGAGAGACTGACATTACAGTCACAAAATTCTCATTTCTTTAGGACACACAGCTATAAATCCCCAAAATTCTAACCAGGATGTTTTCAAAATGGGAGTTTTACCATTAAAGCATGGTTGCAGAACTGCCATATTTATTGTGGCATTAGTCTTGCCCAAGTATTGCACAATAAATTTGTGGTTTCTGGTATTTTATTACTAAGCTTCAGATGGTGGAATTATAACTACAAAATGCAATAAAAGCTAAGTTTTTAACATTGATATATTTATTATGCTTTCCTGCATAGTGGTAATAAAAAGCCAACGTGGCATTTTTGGTCACAAGATCAAAGCTCCTTATTTAGTTCTGTAAATAATGCAAAGTATAGTTAAACTTAATTATGGTATTAAACAAATAACAAGGGAAGAGGTGTGAAGGAACAGGAAAAAAAATCCCATAATAAAGCAGTGTACTGTACCTGTCATTAATAGCACTAAACCCCTTCACAGAATTAACCAGGAATAAAACAAGCTCATAGTAGGACTCCCGAATCTCTTTGTGCAGCTCAGCACCACAGCCTTCCAAATTCCCAAAGTAGCTGGAAATAAAAGAGGCAGTTTAGCAGCTTAGAATTCATTGTTATATTTTAAGTAGGATGCTTTGTAAAAATGTTACAAATAGGCTATTTCTTAAGCCCTCCCAAAAACTGGGAAGGATGTTAGTTTTATTTAAAATGCAGCCTGGCGGTTTCAAACAAAAACAAAAGTCCTGCACCAGGAATCAGAAGTTAAGAAACAAAACAGGCAAAGAGAATATTCTGAAGACTACAATATTTTTGAGTCTGTTGTGATCTGGCTGGGCCTGGAGAGATGTCTCTAGGTAGCCACACCAGGACTGAAGCACCCCAGATATGCACAGCAGCCTGAACACTAAACCTCAACTCCTGTTTTTGTTATCCAGATAGATTTAAAGGCAGTAACTTTCTACTGTTTTCAATACACACAACAGGGGGGACACGAGGACTAAGACATTAAATCACATGGCTGAGATTGGTCTCAATAATTACTTACTTGGTAAAATCTTTCTGGCAGGCCAGGAGTTCCAGGAGGAAGAGCACACAGGGGGGGTGAAAGCAGTGGGGCTGCCCAAGCGAGCTGAGGCACCGGCGGATTGTCTGGAGCACTTCCATAATGCTCTGCCCTTGGGATTTTCTCAAAGCAAGGACCTTTAAAACACTAAGAGCAAACAAATATCAGTGAAAGCTTCGAAACAAATAAATGACAATTCAAGCAGGGTTTGACTAATGACCTAAGAGCTTTGTATCCACATTTTCAGTCCTGTTTCAGCAGCTGGGGTGAGCTTCCAACAGAATCCAGCACTCCATGTTTTAGAGCCCAAAAGAGAATTGGGAATCCCTCTTCTGATTAACATTTTCAGAATAGCAGGGAATTTGAGATGTAACTCCTCTCTATTTCCTATCAAGGACTGGTAACAGTGATACAACATGTCTTTGCTGTTTGTAGATAGAAAGCAAAATGCCACTGCAAACAAATCTCAGGAAGCAAGACAATAAATTGCCAAGTAATTGTTTTTTACATTCTACATGAAAGAAGCAAATGAAATCAAATAGTACTCTCTGAGCCACTACCTCGTCATGAATAACTGAAGTTTAATACATAAGTCTGACACGAATTCATATATAAAATGATTTTCAGTACTATCTTGCCACTAGAACATGTTCTATTCCACCTGCAGAGGTGTGAAGACAGGCTTCTGTATTTTGTAATTTGCAACATTTTCCACTTACTTACCTTTCATGTGAAAGTGACTGATCCTTTATAAAGTCTAATATGTTCTTCAAAATAGGGTATTTTTCCTTCACAGTAGGCACAGCCCTTGGCTCCTCCATGGATCTGAAGGACAGCAGCCTCAGCCGGCCCCGGCTCAGCTGAGACTTCCGGGTGGGAGTGGAAGGAGGGGATGACACATCTTCTTGCTGGGACACTGCACTTTCAGCAGGCTTGCTGGGAAATGCAGCTGCTGCCTCTGTTGGGAGGGGGTCTGGAACTTGTTTAACCTTGGGATCAGACTGGGATGTTTGGGCCCCCTCTTTTGAAACGGGGTGAGTGGCTGCACTGGCTGACTGTGCAGGCTGGAAGTCCATGTCCACAACTGAACCTTGTCTTTGGCACTTATCACTGACGTGCTGTTGGGGGTCATCAATGTCTTGGGCTTCCAAACTCTCTGCAGCAGAATCTTTCGTCTTTGCTCTTACAGGCAAAAAGTTCAGTAACAAAAGGCTCTTCTGCATACAGAGTTTTGCTGCAGCATAAAAATAGGAAGAGTTAAAATCATGACAGTAGAACAGCAAACTTGCTGTCTTCTGCTTGGGAAGGAAGTGATTTATCTTATTCTTTTTTTCTGAGCCAAGACAGCTAGAAAATACTGTTTTTCTTGTTCTACTGATCATGACACTATCAGTTGAGTAAGTTTAGGTCTCCAAATCTGAATAATCCCACTGAACCAGATGAAGTACACAGCAGTCAATGAGAACACATTTTATTCTAATAACAATCAGCTGCTATTCTGACATCAGTTAACTGTGGTTAAGAAGTATCTACAAAAAGACATGAACATAAGTTCAGAACCAGGTGACCCAAATGAGAGGTCACTCCCTGCAGAATTGTCTCACATACTGTTTTCTGCAAAGAACACAATCCCTGATAGTTCATGCAGTGATATTAAAAAGTAACCCCAGTTGCCAACTTACCTTTTACAGCAAAAACAGTATCTTAAGATTTACAAGGCAATGCTTTAGTAAACTACCTGGAATGCTTGTATAGCTGCAAAGGCAACACTTACCAAGAGTTTCTGGGTTCACCTCACTTGTTTCTGTGTTCTGCTTCTCCTCAGTATCATTTGCCCTCCCCATCAGGGATTTCTGCTTCATTTCCAACTGCAGACAGGATGTTAAAACAGTTAAAACATGGTTCCCCCTGTATATCTCTACAGCAAGGCAGGATGAAGACTGCCTTGCTCTAAAGGAATTTAACTCAGGAATAGATGACAGTGGTTACTATTCCCCACTGCACTGCAAACCACCCTCAGTCTAAGAGAGCAGCACCTGAACTGTCAGAGCTGCTCAAGGTTTGTAGGCTGAGCCCATTCCCTGTCTCGTGACTGGATGTGCATCAGCACTCCAAGGAAAAAAGCTTCTCTACCCTGACACTCAGGAGAAGACAGACATTTAGGCATGAGAAAAGGTTCTCCAAAAACCATGTCATCTCACTAGTGAGCTGTGTCAGATGCAAACATCACCTGCCATGCAATGGGCATCATCTTAACATGCACCTGCACTCATTGCAACTCCAGGATATCAAGGTGCCAGGAATTCTCAGGCAGAAAAGGGAGAAGGTCACAAGGCACTGGAATGATGCTTAAGACAGATTTCTTTTTATCCTATACCTCAAAAGTATTCCAACTGCAATGTAATAATCTTCCTAATTTACAACAGGCATTCTTACTGAAAAATAACACAAATTTAACTGACTGAGTCAAGTTCAATCTTAAATACTCGTGATGACACATCTGGGGATGAGGGAAGTGTAAAACTACATTTAAACACTTAAGTTCAAAGCTTATAAGTAAATATATGTTGTTCCTAAGTGAAAAAACAGTTGACTTAGAATCACTGAGGGAAAAGATTGTTCCACCCTACTCCTTAACATTGTATTGTAAAATATGAAGGTAAATGGCATTAACAGATATCCTCCTGAGTGATCTTACCATCCATATTCTAATGGAATCAGCCAGGGAATATACTTGTGCAAACTCATCACTCAAAGGCACCTTGCCTCCACTGTTGACTGGAAATGAGAGAAAGAAGAATCCTGTTTATTTACAGCTCCATTTTTATACAACTACTTAACTAAAATTATGCTACAGCTCTCCCTTCATCTCTTAGTCAATGCTTGGAATTATGCCTGTAAGAAAAACAGGGAATAAAACCTGCCAACTTTCATATGTCTTAAATACATAAACTGCACCTTGACAGAGTTATTTACAAAGTTAAATTACGAGCATCTTTCTCATCTCTTCCCAAAACTGATGCCTGAAGTCATGGAAAATAAAAACCTCTCCCTACACCCACAATATCAGTAATGCAAACTGATACCAGAATAATGAAGAAATGCTTAGAGCTTAAAAACTTAAACTCTATAGATGTATTTGTTTCCTCTATTGCTTTATGCCATCAATTCCTGGAACAGACTTTCAAGATGAATTTACAAAGAATAAAGACCTGCCAAAACAGTTTCCATGCAACTGACCTGACAATGACTATGGAGAAAAAGACATTCCTATTATAAGTCTTCCCTTTCCAATTGCCCCTTTTTCCTTTCCTTTGTTCTTTTCAGCAGCTCCTGTCCCTGCTTCTCAGGGCACAGGTGAACAGGGGCCTGCAATGGCTCTGCCCCAGCAGGAGCAGCAGATGAAGCTCCTGACACAACAGGGGGTTGCATTTCTTAAGCCCTCAGAAATATTTCCCTGGGCAACCCCAGTTTTCCATCTCACTCAGAAAATGAGCTCAGTTGTCAGACACAGACACAATGACTAAAGGCAAGAACCACATTAGTCATCCAGTCAGTCTTTGTGTCAGTCATTTTTACTCATAATTTTATAGCTCATAAAAATAGCTCAATCATTCTACGGGCCTATGAAAATGGGAGATGTTTAGTGTCAAAATTATGACAGAAAGTGAAAACCTAAAATGAAACCCTTCAAAACCAGGTAACATCTTATTATCCAATACTTCAAATAATTCAAATACTTCCAATAAACTTAATGGAATGATGCTCTAAGTTCAAAAGTTGTTCATTTAATCTACTGAAAAGTTGTAATCCAATAGATATCATACAGGTTAAAAGCAAAACACTGCCATTTATTGAAAACTAAAATTTAAATATATATTTTTGAGGATGCCAAGTTTAGTCTCCATGGTATATTTTGGGAGGTAAATCACACCTCCTCCACCCCCAACAGTTAATAACATATACAAGTTGTTTCTGGATTTTAAAAAGAGATACAATGAGAGTGGGAAATGATCCAAGAACCTCTAATAATTGGGAGCCACACTGTTCCTAGAGGACATCACTACTCTTTAGGTACAGCTCTATAGGATTAGTAGCTTCTGATGGTTATTGGTATATTGTCAGTGCTTTGGGGATAAAAGTGTAAGTTAATTAAAAAAAAAAGGCATTCTCTAGAGAAAGTTTACCTATTCTACTTAAAAATGATACCTTTATACAGAATGTCTTTTTTAAAATTGGCCCCACTAAACTGATTTTTAAAAGTTATAAACTGAGCTGTAAGAGATCCTTTTACAAACTTTTAAGTCTTCATTATTAAGATAATCTAATAATATTAGAGTTACCATATTTTTGAAGCTTCTCAAATAAATCTGGAGTGAGATACACCAAAGCAGCAAATGTTGAGTTCACAGCTTGATCAACAGTAGAACCAGCAACTATATCTGTCTTTGGGGTCTGTTTTTTACATGCCTGTGTAAGTCCTTTGAAAAGTTCAGATTTTTGCCCACTGAAGTCCTGGGCAGGATCTGATTTTGCAAAGTCGATAAGAAAGTTACGGCAGACGTCGTGGGGAGAGCTCCAGGCCTGCAGAGAGTGGGAGAGAGACACCGAGCTCAGGCTCCATACTCACACCCCCCGTGTGAAAAACACTAGGGGACAGTTTTAAAAGAGAAATAAAAGAACATGTGAGTTCATCAATGTAATTCAGCTTAGTGTGTTTGCTTCCAAGTGTCCGTGTCTGTGACAGACATGGCAAGTCTTCCATCCTCGGCTGAGAGAAACACTAAAGGATCTCGTTTTTCACAGGGGGCCCCTGTACCTCCTGCTGTGGGCACAGGGCAGGCACCTGGCAGCTCACCCAGGGCAGCTGAGCAACTCACCTAAGGGCACACACCCCTGCACGAGGTGCAGGGCTGAAGGAGGTATCTTTTGAAGGTCCCTCCAAACGATTTTGTAGAATCAGAGAATAAAAATCACAGACTGGTTTGTGTTGGAAGGGACCTTAAAGCTCATCCCTGCCGTGGGCAGGGACAACTCCCACTAGGCCAGGTTGCCCCATCCAACCCCGCTGGATTTATTCTATGAAAGTGAAAATTAATAAAGGGCACAGAATTCCTCCTTGATATTTGGACTAAACAGTGCAAGTGATGACAACTTCAGCACAGCAGCATATCCTTAAGGGCACATCAGCTCCATAAATCCAAAGGAGCCAGTGTGATACCCAGGGATTTATGCCAGTGGAAGCAAAGCAGGGTGTAAGTACCTCTGTTTTCTCTTGGTGCTTGGTGCTGCCCTGCTTGGCTCCCGGGGCTGCCTCAGGACACATCTGATGCCTGAAGACAGGTTTCCACAGAGGAGAATTAAAAACTGCTGTTACTTTCAGAGGAGGCAAGTCTGCTTCAGTACCTAGTTCTGCAAGAAAATCAGAACAGACATTTCAGCTGCCAAATATTTTTCTTCATATTTACAGATTAAAGAAAATATATGATAAACATCCAATAGGGGTTAAAACATCCCAAAAGTCAATGCAAGTAGACTAAATAAGTAATTTAACAATGTTCTCTGTTTCTCTAACATGGTACAGAAAAGTGATGTATATTTTCTTTAATAGTAGCATCAATATCTTATCTTAGAGTGGCAGTCTTACATTATGGAAGGACTTTCAATTAAACCTTTCTCCTGTTCTTACAGCTATAGAAATTCCCTACTTTGCAAGAGTTTAAAAGCTTTTTCTCTTATTAAAGACATACAAATTTGCTGTATGTAAGCATGCTTATACTAAGAAAGGAATATTCTATGATAAGGACACTTCAATTAGTTCCCTAATTCACAGGTAAGGAGCTGCCTAATTCTCCACAGTAAATACTGATCACCTGATTGCAGCAAGAACTCTTTACCTTGTTAAATTTACCCAAAGTGGTGAATGGGTTCTGATTTAAGAAGCCAGAAGGAAGTGTTCTGGTTGTGAAGTAAAATAATAAGCAACTTATTTATTTATTTAGTATTTTACTTATCTTCACTGCCCAAATCCTAAGTGAACCTAACTACTGGAATTAACCAAACTTCATTTGTGAATTCAAATTTAAAATCAACACCAAGCGCTCCTGTGAAATATTTTAAGCTATTTGTGTTCTCTGTGGTTTGCTGGCTCCACATTCACACCCCCAGTGTGAAAAAACACTAGAGGACAGTTTTAAAAGAGAAATAAAAGAACATATGAGTTCATCAATGTAATTCAGCTTAGTGTGTTTGCTTCCAAGTGTCCGTGTCTGTGACAGACATGGCAAGTCTTCCATCCTCGGCTGAGAGAAACACCAAAGGCTCTTGTTTTTCACAGGGGGCCCTTGTACCTGCTGTTTGTGTGGATGCCAAGTGCTGGAGCTGTGGGATGCACTCACCCCGTTGGGATTTCAGGGCCATGCTTCGGGAAGCCAAGCGCCCCATCAGCCGGGATACAAGAAGCTGTAAATCCAGGCCCCAAGACACGGCGACGTCGGGGAGCCCGTAAGCAGTGACGGAGAACTTGTAGCCCCACTCATTATTACTGCTGTCAGAGTGAAAGAGAAACTGCAGCCGTGGGCCAGCCTTAAAGGTCACTTTCTACAGAGCAACAAAACAGTCATTTTGCCAAATGTACATGACAGGAAAATGTTTCAGGGTAATGAATTCCCTTCAGCAACTCTGGGGTTTTTCAGTATTATGTTCTGTCTGTAACAGATCTAATTTCCCCCACCACCTCAATGAGAAACCCACAATACTAAGCAGGTTAAACTTCTATTCAATAGTTTTATGAGACAATTTATAGATTGAGCTTTAGAAGTCAGAGCCATAAAACAAGAGAGCAGCATCCCATCTGAGTGTCACTGAGGACAAAGTGCAGCCACAGGAAGGGCCACACTTGTCTCATGATGGAAAAACTCATGAGAGCAGAGTAAGTTTCACCCATGTGGTTACTGGCAGCTCAACATTATTCCTTTTCATTTTTACTGTCTGCTCTTTTGACAACAGCAGCAAAGAGGGATTCCTTACTCAATCACTCCTTTTATTTGCATCATTTCAGACTTTATTGCTCATCTCCTGCCCCCCACCTCCAAGAGGGACTAAACACACCCATGCTCAAAATCATACATCCTTTTAAACAGGTTTCTACAGGAATCGTGAGGATTCCCTAAGATTGGATATATCACTTGGTTCAGAATCTTAAAGGTGCTCACCTTAGGCCACTTCTCAGTGCCAACCTTTGTATCGTAACGAGTTTTTGCCCCTCTGGCATCAGTAAACTCCAGGTAATCATACCTGTGAAAATTGCAATTCATTACTTCCTAATTTACCTTTTAAGTTTGGGGGGAAATGTTTGCTTTGGGATTTTCACAAGTGCTGCATCTCAGTGTACCCTGTCACATCTGTCTGACCACTCCTCCATGAGACTGCTAAGGAACTTACTTCATGTTGTAATGCAGAAGTCCCAGCAAACACAGACCTGTTTCTTGCAGAATTTTCCCAACCCTTCAGTGATGGGTGCCAAATCTAACATCTGGCAAATGCCTTAAATAAGCAGTAGCCTGCTATGTTACCAAGAGAAACCAAGTCAATAGTTTTGCCTAAAGAGGGCAAAATAAACACCACAAGCACAAACTGTGGTGGCTACAAAACAGATCAAGGCCAAAGGAAGCAAAATTCCTAGGAACAGCAGAGTACATTTGCCAGGAGAAGTCAGAATACAAGGTCAGTCAGAATATACACTGTGTATTACTCTGGACAAGGAAATTCAAATGGCATGTTTGGAGTGCACACTGCAACATGAATTGCCCCTCTGCCAACAGATACTGGAATTTAACACAGCACAAGATGAAATTACCTCCTTTCAGTTTCACATTTTTCATCAAATTCCACCTCAAAGTAAGTTGCCCCATGACACAGGAAGACTGAGACCTCATGGCAATTGTTCTCATAGTTATGAGGTGACTCCATAGTCCATGTTCGCAGTACCACAGGCTGCTCCTGCTGCCAGCTTTCCATTTCCATCTGCACAACAAAAAGGCATTCTCAGATACAAATGTAAAGCATTTTTAGAAAAATGCCACAATAGATTTTTGTGTCTATATTTGCAAGTTGCCAGATGTACATCCAAATGGCATTTAAAAGGCTGCAGCACTGATTTATACTGAAACTAGTTCTAAAGAGAGCCTTGATAATCACAGCAAGGAAGCACTTCTCAAGCAGATTTCACCCAGTGTACTGCAGGAGGAGTCAGCCTCACCCAGGGGTGACTACAAGGCTCCAGTGGTGACAAAAAGGAGTCCGTATGACTAATGCAGATTTAAACACCTACACTACAGACATACAGACTTTATTCACATCACCACAAGCAATGAAGCTAAAAATGTTAAGCACAAGCTATTTTTAATTTATTTTCCTCTTCACCCTCAGAATCCCTCCTTCCTGTCTACCTTCTAGGCTGCTCACTCCACTTGCACTCTGTGATGACTTTGCTCATCTTCCATTATCATACAGATATGTTTCTAGTTCTTCACTCCATGTTTCACTACACATCCCCCACTTCAGAAGCTTTCCAGCTCTGTTCCAATGCTCACCAACACAATCACCCGACCTTCCCGTGTCTTTCTTGCAATGCTGCTTTTGTTTCACTGTGTTTAACAGTGCCTGTGTCTTTAGTTACCTTATGAGGTTCACTACAAAGGCTTTTCAGTGGTTCTATCAAAGTGCTGAATCCCTGTAGCAGAGTACAGCATGGAATGTCTAAAGTGCAAAAATCCAACAAGAAGATGACCTAGGAGAGAAAACAGAGATCTCATCAAAGGGCCCAAACCCCCCAGCCCTGCCACCAGCAACAGGGCAAAGCCCCCCTTGTCCACTCACCAGCTGACGAGTTGCCATAGCAAAGACAGAGTTACTGATCTTCTCTACGATTGTTTTGCCACTATATTGGGATAAAAGTGACTGCAAAATCGTTCTGATATTTGACAGGAACTGGCCCACATCTAAAGAGAAAAAAGCAACACCTTAATAGGCACCTTAAGGATTTGCTCCCACAAACATGAAGTGCATGTGATGTGCACAAGGACAAAGGAAAGGATCTGCTGCCCCAAGGCAGTGACACTCAGCAGCTCAGAGGAGTTTTCTGTGGTATTTCTATTGTGGAAACAAGTCATGCTTATTAATGATAACACAGAAGAGATGAGTGATGAGTAATTTAATCAAACACTCCAAGATTGTTTCAACAACCTCAGTGTATCCATTAGGCTCTCTGCACAGCTATTAAACAAAAAGTGAAGGTAGGAATTCTTTTGCTACAGCTTTACTCCATTTTTAAATGTAAAACAGGAACACAGCAAACTTATTTATATACAAATAACACAAATATGAAGTAATTTTACATAAAATTACATCACTTAAGTTCTTGGCCCAATTAACTATTCAATACTGAGCTGCTGCATTAAAATCTCAATCCCACCCAAAAAAACCCCAACAAAATCCCTTAGAAGTGCCCAGCTTCTTTAGCAAGTTCCTTTCTTCCTGCTATCACAAGTATCTAGCAAAATACATATCATCACCCAGGAGTTCATCAAAATAAGGGACACTTTAAGAAATGAAAATGTTCAAATTGAAGTCTGTAACTCTTTGTTCTTTGGGTTTTTTTCAGTATTTGACCCCCAAAACTCACTGAAATGCTTTGTGGGGATTCTCCCAGTGTAGGATTATCAGCACAGCTAAAACTCCAGTTGCTCAATATGCCTACAAATTACTTCCTGGAGAGATTAGAAATGCTGTGACAGTTATGAATGTGCCTCAGGCAACCTCTGGCGATCCCTCATTATACTGCAATTTGCAAAATAACATTCTGAAGTCCTGCATGACACCACACTTAATTGTGCATTCCATCCCAGCACTCACAGTTTTTAAGTATTTCCACTGCAAGGTCCTTGGCTGAATTATCAGTGCCCTTAAGCTGCAGGTAGCACCAGGACAGGAGGCTGCCCTGAACAGACCAGAACAAGGAAGACAAGACTGTGCCACTCTCTTGCTGGGCAACATCCAGCATCATCATCTCACACTGAAAAATAAAGAACATTTAAGAATGTAATGTAGCCTCTTCTGCTGCAGAATGACACACAAACTGTACCAAGTCAGCTGTGATGGACATTATCATCCCACTCAGCCCAGAAAAAAGATGAAATGCAAATGACAGGCAGTATGTAACACCATGAGGCAACTCATGGGTTTTGTTTTGATATATCACAATTTTAAATAGGAACAGCCACATATGAGTCACTCCATGTTCTCACCACATTTTTTTCTCCATATGTAAATGATCCTCCTCCATTTCCACCTCCCTAAGTGACATGGCCAACCCTATCCTCTCAAAAAGGGATGATTATTTCTGTATCCTTGTGTCTACCCATAAAGTCTTTTCAACACTATGGAAAAATGCCTCATCTTATACATTACCCACTCCACTATCAAGAAATGCTCATGTTTAAAGGAAAACACTTCAGCTGGTTGGAAAACCTAATCCCAGCAATGCACAGCCATGAACAGCTGCAGCCAGAAGGACAGGAGAGGTGGTTCCTTGGCACCCATCTCAGGCAGGCAGCTTGTGCTTGCATCCAAAATTCAGGACAGGGAAGCAGGAGCAGGGCAAAGACAGTTACCTCTCGTGCTGCCACAAGCAGAAGGGTGTCCATGACTGACAGCACTTCACTTATGTCAAAATTTGCAGAAACTCCTTTTTCTGGTAATAATAAGAGTCCACCAGGATCTTGATCACTACAAGACAAAGACCTTCTTACTGACCACCACCAAGGAGCACAGTTCCAAACCACAAATTCAGCTATTCTTGGTGACAAATCTGTAGAGATCCTACTGATAATTGCTCAAAAGTTTGGGTTCTGATGACTCCAGACTGATTAAATGAGTAACAACCATCATCATGGGCAAACAATCACATAAAAAACTGGAGGACAGCCTAGGAGAAGCCTAAAAGCAATACAGTGTGATTACAGCACCAGCCTTGGTCAGCATTTTATACAGCTACTCATAAGGAACATACTGAGGAGCACCAGTATCTCTTTTCTAAAGCAAAACCAGTTGATTATTTTGGAGAATTATTTCCCATGGGAATATAATTTCTGAGAAAGATTAAATTAACAGATGTGGGGGATCAGACAAATATTTTTGATTTTATGCCCCTTACCTGAAGTGGCTACACAAGGATCTGAAGGCAAGATGTACAGATTGCTTATGTTCCTGCTCTGTGATGTTTTTCTGGAAAAGGAAAAAGATTTATTTTTATGATACATTCTATTTCCTTTCTCTCCGAGAAAGAATTCTAATTTCTGTGTTCTGCTATTCATTTTTGCTAAGAAAGGCAGGGTTAGCTCCTCTTTCTTTGGACAAGCTGCAGGAAGAGAAAGAGGAAGGGGTAAAAAGAGGCAAAGAAGAAAAATAAGATTTTAACTTGAATTTATTTGACAACAACAACTCAGATTTGTCCTCTTTTCTGCATAAGGAAAGCAGGTACTAAACAATCAACTTCTCATATAATGGTTTACCATCATGGTGAAGAGCTGCTGCCTCCTGGTCTGTCTGTCTGGGAAAAACACTGCAGCTCCACTGAGCAGGGTGTTCTTAACCTCCTCTTTCAGCATTTTCATTGGCATGAAGTTACTGTCCCCCATATCCACCACTGCTCACACAAAAGGGAAACAAAATTACAGGTTCTAATTAATACTCCATCTAATATGTTAGAGGCATAACTCAATTCAATATATCAAGACCACACAACTCCAAGCCCTTGCTATCCTGTTACACCCACAGAAAAGGAGGGGAAACTTTTTAACTTACAGTAAGAAAGACTTGTCTAAGAATATATTTATTCACTGAGTAAATTAATTCTAGGAACATTATGACTTGACAACCATCAAAGATAATAAAGTTTACAAGATGTGACAGATTCTATATAAACTGGTTTCTCTCTAGATCCCTTTGAAGGACACTATTTAAATGACACTTGAATAAAGAATGTGCTACTCTACTTCCAATGAAATCTAATGTGTAATTCCCATCCTCTTCACTGGCTCCAGAATATTCCTGTAAGCCTCATAAACTCCTTGTGAGTAAATGTCATTTATATGACATTTCAGAAATAGATAAATCCCTGTAACATCAAAGTCCCTGATAGTTCAGGCAGGTGACCCGTTCAAAAGGGGTTTGCTATTGCAGTTGTTTCCAGACCACACGTTGTCAGAAAATCTGTCAAACCATTCCTTTGGGTCAAGGAAAGTTTCCCTGTGATAGACTTAATGAGCACACACTGGCCTGAAGGAGAAACAAAGCAACAGGAGCCAACTGGGCCTCTGGGAATAAACATCTTTTCCCAAATTTGAACAGACAAAATAGCTAATATATATTGAATAAAAATTACCTTCACACAAATGTCTGTAGAGCTCTTTTGCAGCTTCTGTGTGACCAGCTGTTTTGCTCTGAGGATTTTCTTGAGGTTTAGCAGTTTTATTGTCTCCAGTAAGTACAGAGAAGCAGCTCTGGAGAAGCTGCAACAGCAGTGTTTGAGCAAAGATACATTCCTCCCTTGGGCTGTGAAAAACATAAACAGAAGCATCAACTAGAAAAGAAGCTCTTTTGCACCAAGTCAATTATGCTGTGAAAATCACCATCTCAGATGGATAAAAACCACTGAGGGAAGAGCACACAGCCAAAAGAGGTATAGCTACCAGCTAAATTAATCCACAGCTCAAGCTTCCACATTAAAGTTAAAAGTCCATATGGCAGCAGTAGGGAAATGTTATTTATGTAAATGATGCAGCTTAGGAAGAACAAACTGCTGTAACTAAACTAAACATACTTTATTTATATACACACACAGAGATTAGTGCCTCAGGAAACAGTAACAAAGCGACTTACTTTTGGTGGAGTTTATTGTAAAAATTCCAGAACAACTGCAAATCAAGGCCTGTGAAATCTAAGAATGACTTGTATTTTAATCCACTCTCCTT
The DNA here is from genome assembly GCA_013400415.1 of Scytalopus superciliaris. Classification (NCBI taxonomy): domain Eukaryota; kingdom Metazoa; phylum Chordata; class Aves; order Passeriformes; family Rhinocryptidae; genus Scytalopus; species Scytalopus superciliaris. Next base: position 1,155,785 of record VXBX01004959.1, read on the forward strand.
CTGCTGAACCTTAAAAAGGCAAAGAAAATGCAGGATTGGAAAATTAACTCTATACAGAACATTCATAAAAAGTAAATCCCTGAGCACTGGGCTTAGAGCAGCCAGGTTTCCTATAAATGTGCAGCTAAGGTGAATTCCAGTTCAAGTTCTTCCATGGGTATTCCAGTGGTTAAATGTGACAGTTCATGCTGAAAGTTTCTCCCTCACTGAGCTCTCTCCTCTCTCCAGATGTCTGGGCTCCCATCCCTGTCCTCCACCACCAAGTGACTTTACAACAATGACTCTCCACCTCTCCATCTAATTTGACTGCATGTAAGGCATAGCTGAAAAGAGACCAACTGCCCATGGCTCACAACTGAGGCTGCAAAGGCACAGACACAGGCACTGACAGAACAAAGCATCCCTTTGGCATGTCTCCTCAGGGGTGGCATACATCACACTGACACACAGCACACACCAGTCCCATCTCTTAACTGTGTATGATTTCAGATAAAAAGAGCAATGTTTTAATCTGTGCAATCTTCTCAGCCTCCTCTTTATGCATTTTTCCAGATGTTTGCTTCAGAAATAGCTGCACTGACACGTAGTGGAGCATCCTCCTCGGTCCACCTATTTCATTGTAATCTCATGCTGAAAAACAGTTCTTCACTCCCTTCTGCACACAAAGTGAGCACATTCTCTCACCTTCAGTAAACATACACAAAATGCCATTTTTCAGAAACCATTCTTTTTCTCCCCGACCTGGTTTTTAAGCATTGCTAAAAGCACCCAGACCTCTCTTTACCCATTTCCAATTTCTGTTTGACAGCTTTACTACTTTTAGCATGGTAAATACAGGTTTAAAACAATCTAAAGAATTGAAAATACCAGGTCCTGTGCCAGCTGCTGGATGAAATGAAGGGTCTTGAGGAGCAGAGTTGTGCCACAAACTGTGTCATCATCAGCCCTCCTGCACTGCAAGCAGTTCATGCTCCTGCTGGGCTCGTCGCGCATGGGCCGAAGGTACCCCAGGACACTCAGGCCTTGGACCCCCAGACGTTCTGCTGAGTCTTGTCTCGTGCACAGGAACTTTATCATCAAGTACTGGAAGGATAAAAACACAGCACAAGATTTGGTTTTAAAAGCTGATACAAACATGGCTTTTAAAAGACAGACATGAGGAGACTGCAGGTGGGGTCTGGGGAGGGGCCAAGCCTTAGTCCCTGTCAGTCACCTCCAGAGGTTTAAAACACTGAAAACTTAGGCCAAGCTTGATCTCTCCCTACTTCCAAACAAGTCACAGTGATGGTTCCATGACCTCTACAAGCACCTGCAAGGTTAGTTAATTTATCAGGTGCTGTTCCTTTCCTCTAGAGTAACACTATTTTTGCAGGTTAAAAAATTACTAGCTGCATTTAAAAGCAGCAGAGGATCAATATATAACATTCAAAACATACTTTTATCAAGGGAACAGCAAGTTCTGCCATCCCCATGTACCCAGCTACTCTGCAGCTGCAGTGATGGTGTCAGAAAAAAATTCCCAGTTGATTTAAAACTGTGCCACCCCTCCTGCTAATTCCCACAGTAACATGGACTGGGGAACTACTACAACAGGACATGAAAAGACACTTTCCCTACTTCAGCACTACAAATCAAAGCCCACCTTCTGACAGTCTTGAAACAAAGATCTCTGTTCCCCAAGGAAATCAGCCTGACTGATGGAACTGCTCAGTAATTGTTTGCTCATTAAAACAAGGACTGAAGAGCCTGGCTCTGAAAGAATAACTGCTACAACTACACAGTAGTTAATTTGTCTAGATACTAGAATAAAGCCACAATCATGTCACTCTTTTTAGAAATATTTCATCACGATAAAACCAGTAATTGCACATTATCACATTATTTTGCATTAAATTTCACCCTGAAGCACCACTTAACTAGATATATATATATATATATATATATACACACACATATATGTGCATACGGAGAAAAAGACAATTCAGAGGACAAAAAGTGAATCATTTAACTAGAAGCCCACTGATTTCTTGCCTCTATCCAGCAGCTGTCCCTCACAGGAAGAATGAGGCTTATTTCAGCTGGAATTACAGCACAGAGAGGAGCCCCTGCTCACACAGTGACTGGGCCAAGGGGTTTTGGTGGCTCCTTACTTGGGAAACTCTGCATTGCTGCATTTTGACATCGACTTCATCCCATTCCTCTTCCACTTCAAACCAGCCAATAGGATCATCATCTCCCAAATCATCACTTGAACAACTGCTTCTGTGTTTAAAAGAATTTAGCACACTTTGTAAAGAAAAGGTTTAAAGACACTGCAAAGCTGTTGATATTCTACCAAAACATTCAGAGCATGTTATGGCTATAAAGATGAGAGGAAAGAGAAAAGAAACTTTCACATGCCCAAAACTCTTCACATGCAAGGTAAGACAATTAAGGAAATTGTATTAGTCACGGTCCCTCTCCTCACTCCTAAGCAACAGTTCTAAAAACTCATTTAATACAAGTTAATTAACATAGAACCTTTCTGAAAATGTCTGTTATCAGTGATCTGCACTTCAAGTAGAAATTCTGTTTTGTTATATATCCCTTTCATAACAGGTCTTTAAATCAAGAGGTTGAAAACAACAGCTACACACATATTTCCTCAAAGACACACATTACATTGAGGCTCATTAAAACCAAACAAGTAACAATTAAGTGATGCCCCATTTTTAAGTCACTTGGAACAATTCTCAACAGTTCCAGCGGTGTTGCAAAAACAACAAACAAAACACTTATTTTCCACGTAATCATTAGGAAAAAAAGCCCCCCCATACCTGTTTTTTAAGAACTGTTTGAATTCCCTCAGCTTCCACTTGTCGTAGCCCTCAAACCTTTTGAAGTGCTCCTCTGCATGGAACTTGGGGGAGGCACCATTGTAGGCAAACACCAGCCCACACTGCGCCCCGATGGCACCTTTCCGGACCTGCCACAGCAAGCCAGAGCAAAGTGTTCAAAGGCTGCCAATAAAAGGTGCTGCTTGCACAGGGAAAATAAAAACCTATGGAAAGCAACTAAATCTTTACAATATTCATGTCTGGAATCGCACAGGGGAGTGAAATACATTTAGAGAAGTGTCATGAAATACATTTAGAGAAGTGTCATGAAAACTCCTGCAACTCACTGAACTGCGATCATGCACATGGTTAATATTTGCTGTATTTATCACCCTGACATTAGAGTTCCACATATTAGTTCCCACTCTAATTTTGTATACTTTTATATTAAAAAGAACCCAAATTGAAATCATGTCTCCCACTATCACTACACTGCAAAACAACTCAGGCCTCTCCAGCTCCGGTAAGGATTCCCTTGCCAAAAGTCCATCCATGTTTAAGACTCTCTGACACTGAAATATGCATCCTTATCCCAGGAATTAAACCACTGCTTTGCCTTAAATGAATAAATTAATTCTACTAATTCACTAAGTTTTGTCTTGGCAATGAGATTTAATCACAGGATCTTGCTTTTAAATTGAAGTCACACCAACTGTTCAAATTACATTGGTGTCTCCAAATAGAACTGAAATACCTTCACTTAATCTAAACTCACATGTTATGTATCTTGAAATCTGCTGTTCACACAGTCAAAAAGTTATTTTAAGTATAAGGTAAAAGATCTTACATATAAATCCATACTCTTTAGAGAGAAACCATAAACCCAAGAGTCTTTGGCTTGAGATTCATATTGTAAGAGAGAGACAAAATCAATATAAAATAAATGTCTTTACTACATGCTTGTGACTCCCTGGAACAACTGAAGACCTCCCTTTCCTGAAGTAACCTGCGACTTACACCACAGCAAAACCCTAAAATAACACTATTTCATGATGAATTTAAAATGTCAGTTCATATTGAAAAACATTCCGATTCAGTTCTACCACCAGGGGAAAAAAACAAGCCTTCTACTTCAAAAGCACACAGGAACCACATACCTTTATTCTGATTTGTGTCACCTGAAAGGAAGATTCAGTCCCAGTAGAAAGAATGATACTTGCTCTGGTTTTCCCAGTTTCAGTAAGAAAACCTAAAGCAGGAGTGGGAAGAGAATGAGGTTGGAATGATGGCTAGTGCAAGGAGTTTGAAAGAGAACACAGGGATGGAAGGGGGGAATGAAAACACAACTCTTTTCCAGTGAAATGCTCATTAGTAAATGTCTTCAAATAAAAGAGACAAGTTAAAAGGTTGTGTTATGTCAGTACATGAACTCTCCAGGCAGTGTCTCCCTGGGCACTGCAATGATCTGCAGCAGTTTCAGGAGTGTTTTCCCATTAAAGGGAACCAGTAATTCCCAAATATCACTTTGGCTTGTGGCTCTGATTACTGATACAACTATTCACTGATATGATTCATTCACAGATATAACTCAGTGAATAGTTCCTAAATTTTGACTCATAAAACAACAGAAAACAAACCACAAAGTAAAAATAAACTCAAATAATGCACAGGAGCAAACAGGAGCAAAATAAGCATTTAGAATGTGCCTGATTTTCTGTCACAATGGCTTTCATTTCCCAGGAGCACTGCACAAGACAATAAACCATTTAAAAAAAAAAAGGTTAGGTGGCATTTCACTTAAAAAGGAGGTCAAGAAACACAAATCTCTTTGTTTAGGTTGAATCCAGTACATAAAAGCATTGCATTAACAACAAGAGGTTTAAAGGAGAATTAACAGCTATGTGCAGTCAGTGGGAATTTCAGTGATTTCCACCATCTCTTTCTCCATCAATATTTGGGAAACCAGCAGTGAATGATTCGTGACTTCAACTCACAAAATGTGCTCTGGTATAATATTCTCTGGGCCAGCTCATTGTGACTTCCACACAGTACCAATAATTCTCCCCAAAATCCAGTCGTCTTGTTTGGTTGCTTTGTCTCAACAATAAAGTGGCTCCTGAGAAACCCCCAGTGTTGCAAAACAGAATTTATATATTGGTTTGGGGTTTTGTTTGTTCTGTTGGTTTGCTTTCTGTTATAGATCTTTCAAATCACAAAACTACGAAGGAGCACCAAATATACATAAAAGTAAATATGGAACAGCATCACAGCCTTGTTAACATTTTATCTGGTTGTCTTTTCCAACCTAAACAATTCCATGATTCCAGTCTTTTGGATTTGAAGTCCAGGCTCTTACCATCCCCAGTCCATGGCTCTACAAGGAGGTTTTCAGGCCCTGATTTATCCTCTTTTCCCTTTACATCACACGCCTGCAGAGTCAGTCGTAAAGGTTTTCCTAAGTGAGAAAATCAGGTTTATCAAGCTCAGTTAAAAATGGCAACATTTGTTTTCTAAAGTTCTTCATACAGAAAGCAAATGGAAAAAGAAACTGGAGTATGAGAGATAGATTAATCTAAAATAGTTCCAGTTTTAGATGCAGACAGGACAATGAAAACCATGACAATGTTCCCTTGACTGCTGGCACACTTTGGAATTCACAGCTCTTGTCTTACAAAAGGCAGTGGCTGCTCTGGAGCAAACAAAGCAATTTTCAAAGCTTTAGAAAGTAAACACTGCTAATTATAAAATAATTCATGCATTCTTTGGCACAAGACAAGAAGTACAGACCAAACACACTAAAAGACAAACAAAGGGTAAAATTCTTCATGAGAGACTAATGATAATCTCAGAAGTTGACACCTGAGAAAATACAGGTTTATCAAACAAGTACAGCCAAGACAGCAACATCACAACCTGATGCCAGACCACAAACAGCTCCACACTCCTCACATACTTAGATAATAAAACCTTATTTTTAACTCAAATTATAAACCTGTAAAAGTGAAAATAAAATAACTGTAAATAGATGCTGATGATGTTACATTTAAAATACATCTTAAATCTGTGTGAGACCATTTACTGAGGCTGAACACACCCAAACAAGTGTGTTATTGGAACAATACAAATACTTGATGTCATTTGCCTTTTAGGCAATACAAACACTACCACCACTTGATAGGGGGCCACTATCTACAAAGTTCATGTTCTCTCCCTTGAGAAGATGCCACCTGGCTCAATTCTTTGAGGACAGAAAGTTGACCTAATCACCAGCTTTTGGGGCAGTTCAGCTTCCAGGCTGCCTTCTCTGTGACAGCTTTTAATTCAGAAGCCTTGCCTAAAATTTTACACCCCAACAACAAGTAGAACAACTCCAAGCTGTGTATTTTCTGCAGTGAGGAGAGCAAAGGATGCAGGAATTGCCTCATTACCATATTTATAGAGCAGGTTCTGTCTGACTGCTGCCATGGAAGCGATGAGGGAGGAAGCTTTGTACGGAGTGTCCAGATGCTCAGTGATTGCACAAAGGGAACTCATCACTTTGGCAACACTGCCCCGGGCCAAGGCAAAGGCCAGCAGTGTCAGCTCAACCTCTGGGGTAGTACAGCAGCTGGGGAGGGAAAACAACAGTGTGAAAAGAAAATCTGACACGTTTGGGTTTCAAATAAAGCTGCCGTGGAATCTCTCAGGTGCCTGTTGCTGAACGCCTTTGAATTTTTCAAGATACTTCGAAACAAACACACATTTGCTATGCAAAGACTTCCAAACCATTTCCCACTGCACCAGCAACACAAACTCACCTTGTTATTCTGATCAGGAAACTATCTACTTCTTCCAAAACATTTGGAGATAAGAAGCTTGAAAAATCTGTAGAGCCTGGTGTTAGCGATAGGGGTGGCATGTGCTGCAATGCTTTCCTAGGAAAAATGAAACACAGCACCAGGAAAACAGTCAGAACTGGAGAAAACAGCCTCCTAAAACGAATGAGACATGTGAATCTTCATGCTTTGTGTGGGCAGGTCTCTGCAAATTGCTTCTGAGTGCACAAAATCTATTCACAGAGAAGCTCTTCAAAAGGTAACAGTGCTGCATTCCAGGCAGGGACAGTCCAATGACTGCTGGGTGAGCTCAAATCCAGTCCCATAAACTCACATTTAATGAGACAAACACATCAAGGAGTTTTGAATTAAATCTGTGACAGCATTAGTGTCCAAGCAGTGCTTCATTTTAAATTGTTCTGGAATTGAGCAAGAGCCTCTGACTAAAGGGAAAATTACTTTGAAACCATTCCAGAACAATTACAGAAACGAAGAGGCACTTTCTACCTCAGATCGGGATTTTTGTGAATTTTCAAAGATCATGTAATAACCTCTAAAATTAGGAATTCTCAAGGGGTTTCACCAAAGTCATTCTATCCAGTACTAAAGTTTGGGGGTTTTGCTTTATTATTCTAAACACTGAATCTGTAATTGATGGAAGCATCTTTCTAGTCAGGATTTCCCCATTATAATTTTTTTATGCTTTATTAGGTCAGGTTTCATGTTATATTTCTAAAAAAATATCTAAACTGTAGCAAAACTGAAGGCCCTCAGTTTTAGTAAACATTGCAACTATGGCCTGTCCTCAGGTGTGAGCATGTATGAACTTATCTGAACTTTAAAGAGATTTCAGAGATAATACAAATTAAAAGATAGGCTTAAAGGACTTTAACCTGCAGTACTCATTAACCTAATGAGCACTGCTCCTAGGGTGGTGGCATCCTGCTAACTAAGCTCTGTAAAAGTTGATGTGGGTGTGGAGAGACTTTGTTAGGATTCCAATCCTTCAAGTCATGGAGCAGAAGTGTTTGGCAATCAAACAAGGAAATGTGACACAGAAAATGATCAGTCACCACAATAAATATCTGCAAGGAGACAGTGCACAGACTCCACTGATCCCCATGGGAAGTGTGACAAGGCATCACACAAGCAGAAATCTGCTGAAAATTAAGTTGCAGTCTGAAGGGGAAGATGTTAATTTTATTGATTATAAATATTGGACAGTGAAAAATTAATTAATTTTAGGCTTCTCAGAATCATGGCAAGTCAAAGAAAAGGTAAAAAACTGTGTTTTTCAGCATTGGCTCAGTCATGGTTTAACAACTGGACCAGATACAAGAGCCAGGACAATTCTACTTGTTCCAGTATGTGCAAATGGATGAAACATCAAAATCTGCACAATGAGATGACAAAAAGATGTTTAAACACCTCAATGGAGACAGTGGAAACCAGTTACACAAGGCAATTTAGCTTACTAAAGCCAGAAGTCTTTAAAAAAAACCAATCTAAAAAATAAATAAAATCCCCCAGCATAGAAGTTTGGTACTTACTGAGTATTCTGTAAAATAGTGTGAACAAATGCTGGGTTTGTTTCCATGGAAGCTGTGACCAGGGAGGTCAGCAGGGACCAGTACCAGATGGCTGAGGCATCACACACAGAGACCCCCACCTTCTTCACCCTCTGGTAGCCCACGGCCCGGAGCCCGTGGATCCGGGTGTCACACCCATCGCTAAGGCAACGCTTGATGTTTATCTGTACATCTGTCAAAACACAAAAGAGACATTTTTTTCCCCCCCATTTCTTCTGCTGGATTGCATCTAAAAGAATGCAGATATTTCAAACCAGTAATGACTGCAGAACCTCTCAGAAAAAAATGGCAGATGTATAACTGTCTTCCCATGTGTGGACAATTCCACACGGGTCTCCTCACCACTAGGATTTGGAAAATTGAGCCTTTGAGTAGTCCATTACATATGGTATGGTTAGAAATTAGGGGGGGGAAAAGGTAGTAAAAGACTCTCAAAGTGGAAAATAGATTGTAGATTAATTCACCAGTACCCCTCTACCTACGTACATAGGCAGTGTCTTGGGAGTGAGTGGTTGTGGAGATGATGGGAAAAAAGAATAAAGCCCAAAAACAAAGTTCATGTGAAAATTTCTGTGTAATTTAAGTTCTTGACCATTTTGCATACGTGACACTGTCCTGATGACTTCTGAGGAACAACATCCTTGCTGCCCATTTCTTGTGGCAGTCAAAATTCATCTCAGTGAAAAGCACCTCTTTGAACCGAAGGGACAAAACTCCTGAAGCTGCAGAAATGCTCTTAGGAAGGAGCAGCTTTCCTTGGATCAATTCCAATATAGCACCCACAGAGCCACCAGACTCAAAAACAAGACTATTTAAAACTCCTGAGCAGAAAACCTGTTTTACATCTGACCAATTTCAGAGTTTTGGTACTAAAAAAGCCCACTTGCTCAGAAGCAGATTTTTTGCTAGATACTATCAGCCAACATATGTTTTCACTGTGCAAGCAAAGATATTTTAAAATTGCCCTGTGTCTTCAAACTGAGAGGCTAAAACTGCATCTTTACTCATTCTTCTCTTCAACCCTGAGCCCACATTACAGACACACCACGAGAAAGCCTCAGAAGACTCTTGCAGGCTAGAAATTAAACTACAATTAAACCAATTTCTCTGACCCAAGGACGAGTTCAGAAGTTTCATCTCTAACGACTGCCACTTGAACACATCATTCCATGATGGACCCAACCTTTCACCTTCCATAAAAGCAGCAAAACAATATCCCAATGGTATCTTTGTTGACTCACACATCTGACTAATGTTAGCGTTTTCCAACAGTGTTACGTAGCCCGTGATATTGCTTGGAATGTGAACGTCTCGGACCTCCTGGAGACTGCTGGCATTCCTTCCCACTGCCACTGTGACCTGCTGTGGCATGTAACTCTGGTCGTTAGCTGCCACTGCAATGGACAGATGTCTCAAAACCACATCTGGCTTCATCTTTAAGCTGCAAAGCAAAGGAGATAAAACAGTTCTTGCCAAGAGAAGTCAAGCACTTTGCTGTTTTTGTTTTGTTATTATTTATGTACCTTATTACTCCTTTTCCACCTCTACAAACACAAATCCTCTGAAGTTTACCTAATGCTCCACAGGTGATCCTAACCCCCCATATCATGGTGGACAAGGCAAAAAATTTTGACCTAAAAAACCAGTCACCTCTGAGGGTGAGACTGTAGAATTTCTGCTCACATTTTCAACAGAGAATTCATTCTTCAGGAATAAAAATGCAATGGCAATAAGGACCAAAATGATTGTGGGGTTTTTTTGAGTACACATTCCTAGATCTACCACTGAAAAAACACTGAACATTTCTGTTTCATTGAGCATTTCTGTTTCATGGAACTTTCTAGACACTAGCAAAGCACTTCTATTCAAGTCCCAACTGCTGCATCTGTACTATAGCTTGGAAAGCTTTGCCCCCCAACAAGGCAATGGCAGAGGCATTTTACAGGTGAACTTTTATTTGGTGGTTAGGCCTTTAAACTTTATGCAGAGATTAATGACTGCTGCATAAAGTTGAAAACCCCAGCCACCACTGTATTTATCTGTCATTCACGAATTCCACTTTTATTTTTAATTACACCTGTACTGGGTTTGTGTGACAAAGTTTTGGTAGTGGGGGAGCTACAGGATGGGGAGGTTTGTGGGGAGACTGGACCTGTGTCCCCTTGGAGAGAGGAGCCTGCACTAGAGCAGGTTTGCTGGCAGGACTTGTGAGCCCATGGGAAGAACCCCTGGAAGGGAGCCCATGCTGGAGCAGGGGAAGAGTGATGAGCCCTCCCACTGAGGAGGAAGGAGTGGCAGAGACATGTGATGAACTGACCACAGCCCATATTCCCCACCCCCTGTGCCTCCTGGAAGGAGGAGATAGAGAAAAACAGAAGTTAAGCCCAGAAAAAAAAGGGAGGGGGAGATTTGGTTTTATTTCCCCTTACCCTACTCTGATTTAACGAATTGAATTAAATTCCCCAAGTCAGGTCTGATTTGCCTGCGATGGTGGTTGAGAAGGGAGCTCTCCCTGTCCCTGACCCGTGAGCTTTCCCTATTTCCTCTCCCCTGTCCAGCTGAGGAGGGGAGGGATGGAGCAGCCTTGGGGGGAGCCACCTGGAATGCAGCCAGGGCCAGCCCCCCACAGCACTAAGGGCTGACACCCAAACCCTCACCGGATCCAGTGGGAACGGGCACTCCCATCCGACTGCCAGAAGGAGGAAGTTTCCCCGTTTGTCATCTTGTCGATGTCGGCAGAGTTGGAGGAGGTCTCGATGTGAGTGTAGCACTTGGTGACAGACTTCAGCTCATCTGACTCCTCATTCCCATTCAGGTCACTGGGGTATTCTGCAGGGAAAAGGAATTGCTCGGAAAATGCTGCTTTGGCTTGTTTAGAGAACTGTTATACCTTTAGAATAACTCTCTCAAACAAATTAACTTGTTGGCACAGAACACAGCCTGTTTCTGACAAAGTGGAAGACAGCAAAGTCTCATTTCACATGGAATTGCAATAATCTCAGTTTACCACTCACAGCATGAAAATACCTCCATTGCCTGGAGTTCAATAGCCTTTGTCCCCTCCTTTCATTACTGGCCTCATCAGTGCTTTACCATTTCGTGCCAAAATACAGATGAAAGGGAAAAGTAAAATATCAGAGAGAAAACCTCGATTCAGCTACTCTAGGGAAGGGCCAAAGCACACTGTTTTCCCAAGTAACTTGATCTATTTCGATAGAAGTGCAGAAATCTGAAAATACCAAGTCAAGCTGTGAAGAAAAGGAGCCATCACTCCAGGGAGATCACCAGGCCAGTCCCAGCAGAGACACAGGAAAAGACAGTCCAAAACAATAAACTACCTATTCATACTGAGCAGCCAACTTCAGCAAACAGTCACTTCACATGCAAACTAAGTTTCTAGCAACCAGTAGAGTTATTTGACTGAACAGACAATATGGCAAATCAGTAATGCTCATTCTGAACAGGCCAGGAGCAAGATGAGAACCTCCCAGCGTGTTACTCGGATTGCTGGGTAGCTCGGAAACCAATTTATGTGCTTCAAAAAACAACAACAAAAGAAGAAAAACAACCAACTCCATTCCTGTTAAAGGTCACGCAGCACAGAAAGCTTTTTTGTTTTATCTGTTCTCTCTTCTTCAAGCTGTGGCCACACCATCATCCTGAAACAAAAGGAAGATGTGACACACCTCTCTCTTTTAGGAGGAGTCGATCCAGAGAGTCCTTGAGCACGGAGGAGCGCATGGTGCAGATGTTGTTGAAGTACTCCAGCACAGGGTACGGGATGGCCGTGCTGGAGATCCGGTTCCGGTGCAGGAATCTCAGGATCATCGAGGCGTGGAGGCCCAGGCGCTCTTTTGATTCAGAAAATATATCAATAAAACCTACAAAGAGACATGATTGCCTTGTGGTTTGGGGCACCACAATGTAAGAAGGATGTAAAGCTATTAGAGAGTGTCCAAAGGAGGCTACACAGATAGGAAGGGGAAGCAGGGGCCATACAAGGAACAGCTGAGGGCACTTGGTGTGTTCAGCCTGAAGAGGAGGCTGAGGGGAGACTCATTGGGGTCTGCAGCTTCCTCATGAAGGGCAGCTCCAATCTCTGCTCCAGGACCCAGGGAAGGGCTGGAGCTGTGCTGGGGAGGGTTTAGGTTGGATCTCAGGAGAAGGTTCTTCCCCCAGAGGGTGGTGGGCACTGAACAGGCTCCCCAGGGCAGTGGGCACAGCCCCAAGGCTGCCAGAGCTCCAGCAGGGTTTGGACAGTGCTCTGAGGGACAGGGTGGGATTGCTGGGGTGTCTGTGCAGGGCCAGGGGTTGGACTGGGTGACTCAGGGTACTCTGTGATTCTATGAGCTGACTGACACTTTCCCCCTCTACATCCTATTACTTGGTAAACCCAAATTAAGCATGGGAACCAATACTGAAACTACATTTCACCACATGAGGCAGCTCAAGTTCGCAATCTTTACAACGGGGAAAGGTGCAGGCAATTCTTTTTCTGAGTTGCTTCAAATGCCTGAAGGATTTCAAAATAATGATCAAAAATCTTAATTCTTCTCCTGTCCCAAACCCTTCCCTTCAGTATCTGAGGGAAGCAGCTGCTCTCTGGCTAACAAGCTGATGTACTTGCATCACTCCCCTTGAGCTACACTAAGCATCTTGTTTTGGCATTGTGGGTTATTCCCAAAGTGGGGCCTAATGCTTTCCACCAACTTGGTAAGAAATTTCAGCTCCCCCACACTGGTCCTCTGAATCCCAGTGCATTCAGATGCACAGAATAGTATTCTAAGTCCTCTCCTCTGACTTATCTATAGCCAATTCTAGCATTTCCGGTCTGATCCTTTAAGGTAAATCCCCTTTAGCCACTTATCATCAAAAGCTTGGAAAGCAAGCCAGTAACTGACACTTATCCCAGAAATCAAATTCTGGAAACTGACACTTTCTGTACCATGCACTGCATAACCTGAATGATCTTTTATCAGGATTTCAAATGCTGAATAACAACAGTAATAAAGTGTATGACTCATCAGCTGGAACAGACTCCCTGGAGGATTTATTCCTCCAGTGACCAAGTACAAGATTGCATTAGCTGGGCACTCACCAAAACCCTGCAAGGAACTCTTTTCTGCCTGTGAGATAAACCAAAGGAGGATAAGACACTCCCCAGTGCCACAGACAAGAAAAGACTGGTTATTTGTGACAGAAAGTTCTGCATGTAATTATAGGAAGTTTTTAATTAACTTCACTTGCTTGATACTGGAGAAGCAAGAACCTTCTGGAGTATGGTTTTGATAAGATTAGGGCAAGCAATGCTATTAAAGCAATTTATTGAGGCAGGACCTGGGAAACCATGTGTTTTGTCCCTCTGCCCCATACCTGGCACTAGAGAACAGGCCTGCAGTTGCCTGATTACATGGCTCAGCTCCCCCTGAAGATTTGCTCCACTAGAATTCTTGAGAGCCTCCAGCATATTCTCCACATCTACGGTGCCATCTCCTTCAGCATCAAACTGTGCAAAGGCCTGAAGAGGAACCAGAAAGAAAATATCTGTCAGCATACTTCCTTCCAGCAGGAATTCAGGGTGTTTCACAGAAACTGTAGCAGCAAACATTACAGCACTATTAAATCAAACTCAAAATAATCAATTTTCCATAGCATTGGATTCATGGTAACAGGAGACAGTCTGGCTGGAAATCTGCAGTGTTTAGCAAGTTTGAAGGTATTTGCACTGCCTTCCTATAAAAGTCAGCTGTAGTCATGCTTAGGTGGAGACAGCCCATCATCTCTCCCCACTGAGTCAGCAGGATCCAGCATGGATAGCTGGGACTGTGAGGAAGGTGCTCACTGAAGAACCCCAGAAAGCCCTTCAGTTAAGGGTGGGTTGGTTCCAGAAGCCACACCTTCCATTACTCATCCCTGCTGCATCCCTCTCACTGCAGCCACTTCAATTCCTTCAGGGTTTATATATTTATTTCAGAAAATGTCCTGAGAACCAGACTTATTTTTATGTGTATTTCCTTCCATAAACTGTCCTCCTACACAAAATACCAGTCTCATATAGTTTGTCAAAGCATTTGTGAAAACAATGTAGAGTTAGAAAAGAGTTGGGGTTTTTTTTCTTATTGAAGGGAACCACTGCCAGCTTTATTAACTTTGACCTTAACAAAACTTTTAATAAAAGAAGTTGTGTTGAGCATGTACAAAAAGTAACTCACACAGCATTTCACAACTTTGAACTAACAAAAGCACAAGGTATTTTTATTCAGCTGAGCCTATAAAACAGAACATAAATGTAGAATACTTTAACCAGCCACTTCAAAGAACTCATGACCCAGTGATACACTACTATTAAAGATAGTATGGCTATGCTTTCACAATCAGATTTAATTCTGAAACAAACTTTTGTTTGACATCTAAAAAAAATGCAACTTATCCCAAAAGAGAAATGCAGCATTTCAGGAGCATCCACTTTTTCCATATAACTTGAGAATGCACTTAGAAAAGATATTTCTTTACAAGCAAGACTTGAGTGTCCCAGCCCTGAACTTGGTATTTCAAGTTCAGCCACACAGCCAAGAAAATGGGGTCCCTAAGAACAGATCATCCCACGGGTGTCTGAGTCAAGGGATTGCTGCTGTTTGGGAGGAACCTCCTGCTTCAGCCTCTTGGTTTGTTACTTGATTATCAAACTTGATGCACCATTAAAAGTGCTATCCTAGAGAGCAGTAATCTGAGCTGATTAGCTCAAAATAACCCGCCAATTAACCGTGACATAATTACACCCCTGAAATGAGAGCAAAGTCCTCAGAACACAAGAGAACCCAAGTGTGGTGTTTCAGCTGCCCGAAGCTCCCATGGCCCTGCTGTGGCACAGAGCTGAGTTTGAGCTTGGCAGCTTTGCAAAGTCTTACTGAAAACACAGCAGAGCCCAAAATAACAATGATCACTTTAAAAAAATTCTTCTGAGTAGCAAAGCTGGTGCTGGGCACCACGGCCAGTCCAGGTGACTGGCACAGGGCATCAGCAGATCCCAAAGCAAAAACCACCTTTGCTTGAGGACAAGCCAGAGGGAATTCATCCCAACAGACAACTCAGTTGCCAAAACAATTCAATGTACAATGAACAAGTTTTGTGATGTTACTGGTGAAAATAAAACACAAGATGACAAGGCTTGATCTGCTGACAGCTACTTTAAACCAATTCCTCATACTTTTATGTAAGGAAAAAGCATACCACATGTATGCTTTTCTTTGCATCTTACTGCAGGATTTTTATTTTATTTTTAAACTCTTCCTGTGATCTCAGGAGATTGCACCAAACCTAAGATTATTTTTGACTGTTCAGCATAGCTAAAACACTATATTTGACACAAAACACACATGATTTCCACTGCTGCCCTGTACAGTGGGGAATAAGCCACAAAAAGGGGAAAAAACCCAGAGTTCTGGAGTTGTGTTCAGGACTGCAGCATGATACAAATGCAGCTACAACTTTACCACAACCCAGCTGCAACCTGCCCCTAAACCAAGGCATTAAGTCCACACTGTTCCTACCCAGTTCAACTCTGAACATGAAGAAACATCTTTCCTGGGAAACCATGGGTGAGAGAACTGCTTGGAAACACAGCACATGGAAAAACCAGCCCCTCATCCCCAGCTCAGGAGCTGGGTGGCACAGGGGAACTCTGTGGAGAACTGCAGCATTAATGCTGCCAGCCAAAGCTGGATGCAGGACATGACAAGGGCTGAAGCACCACTGAATAAGAAAAGGATTCAGAGCTTCAGTTCATCTAGAAAAGAGGTTCTGCATTTAAACAGAGGTCCACTTGGCCCATAAAGCATTCAAAGTATGTGCTCACAGCCCCAACGCTGAGAACAGAGAGACTGAAAGGGCAGAGCAAAACCTGCCCTGCGCCAGACAGGCCTCTATAAACATTAAAAAGTGAAACCTATTGACCTGCCACCCCCAAAACTGACTTCTCAGCAGTGTAAAACACGACCAGGAAATCTCAACCACCACAGCTCCTGGGCTGGGGCCAGTTACAGAAACAATGACATCAAGGTTTTCCACAGAACTCCCAACATCTCCACTTCTCAGGACAGCCCAGATGTGATCACACATCCGTGCCACGATAAACCCCGTGACGAGCTTTTTCCCCACTCCCCAGAGCAGGAAATAAAACCAAAACAGATTCTTCGTGCAAAAAAGGATGTGCAACACAGACAATCCTCAAACTATTCCTGCAGCCCACACGGCTCAGCTGTCCGTGCCAACAGCAAGAACCCCAAGGGACTAATTTCACCCTCATGTTGTTACAAATGAAGAAGTGTTTGTTATCGGCTCGTCTTGTAAAGGAACTGGAGGTACAGGCAGCATTTTACCAAGCTATTTAAACCAGCCTAATACAACACACCTCGAAACGAGTCTCCTCCCAGTTTGCAGCAGCCCTTTCACCTGTCAGCGCTGATTCGAGGAGCCTGTGCGTGATTTCTCGGGTTACACGGTTCCTCTGCTATACTCGGGCAATGCGAAGACAGCAGGAAGTGACTGGTGAGCTCAGGAACTGCTTGCACTAAGGAATTCAGACACAGCCACGTTCTCAACTGAGTGTGGAATTCCCAGCAGGGTGTTCTGCCTTTTGGATGGCTACAGACTAAAGCTAAAGCTTTAATGTTCTAGCCATTAAACTCCCTGTACCCCTTCCCACAGGTGAAAGGCAACTGTCCTCTCTCAGACCCCTGAGCCCTCACCTTCACACCTCCTGCCTGGGCAGGGTTAGGGTTACACTACTTTCTTGCAAGTTTTCCAAAACTTCGACTTTCCACCAACGCCATACTTGACAATTCCACCGCTGGTTTAAAAAAACTACAGTAACGTCAAGCCTGGTAAACCTCGACTCGCTGATTAACACTGGGAATTATCTCAGAGGAATCACTCCGCAGGATTTCCAAGCCGTTCTCTCACCAGCAACAGCAGAAACACCGCTGTAAATACCCATTTTGCTCACAAGTGGTTGCTGAGCGTGATGACTGATAACTGGCGTCAATTAAAAAAAAAGAAAGAGGAGCTATCTGGGAGCTGACAGGCTGCCTATCAACAACCAGCACCCTTGTGCAGGACCCTCTGGCCTGGCCTCGGCACCAGGAGGGGTGTCGGGGGTCTCCAGGGTCGTGTCAGCAGCCACAGACCCGAGTGGAGACCCACCCTCGGGGGTGCCCCCGACCCCCCAACCCCCCGGGCCGGGCCGGGCCATCCCTGGGGGGGGAACCCCCACCCTGGGCAGTGCCCAAGGCCAGGCTGGACGGGGCTCGGAGCACCCTGGGCGAGCGGGAGGCGGCCCTGCCCAGGGCAGGGGGGAGGCCGGACCCGCCCCGGCTCTCACC
>VXBX01004959.1:1173514-1209096 GCA_013400415.1 Scytalopus superciliaris
CCGCCGCAAAGCGCGCCGTCGCGAAGCGCCGCGCCCCCGCCGGTGGGGGATTGGGGGGAATTCGGGGGGATTTGGGATTGCGGCGGGCCTGGGGGGAGGGGAGGCCGCGGGAGCTGCAGAGACGATCTCGGCGCAGCCGAGGGTGAGCAGCAAAGGCCACACTCCGAAACACAGCCGGTCCCGCCCCAGCGGGGGAAGGAGTTTATTCCATGAGCGCTGGAACAGCTGCCCAGGGAGCTCGTGGGGTCTCCCTGTCCGGAGGCATCCCAAACCCACCCCGTGCCACCCTCTGACCCTTCCAACAGCTCTCATGATTATCCTCCCGAGGGGCACTATTAGTGAGGAATGCCTCCCTGGGAGGGCAGCCGGGCCCTGGCACAGGCCGGGCAGGGAGGCTGTGCCTGCCCCGGGATCCCTGGAGTGTCCCGGGCCGGGCTGGATCAGCCTGCCGTGCTGGACGGTGGGCCCGGGCCTGGCAGGGGTTTGGGAGGTGATGGATCCCCAGTGGCCCATCCCATCCCAATCCATTCCATTCCATCCCATCCCAATCCATTCCATCCCAACCCATTCCATCCTATCCCAATCCATCCCAACACAGCCCAGCCCATACCAACTCCTCCCAACCCAACTAATCCCATCCCAACCCATCCCATCCCCATCATTCCATCACATCCCATGCCAACATCTCCCATCCCATTCCATCCCAACCCATTCTACCCCATTCCACTCTATCCCATCCCATTCTATCCCAACCCAACCCATCCTAGCCCATCCCATCCCAAGCCATCCCAACNCCTGGCACAGGAATTCACTCACTCCATGGCTGGGGAATGCTGGGGTCTGACTCCATGGCTGGGGGATTCACCCCTTGGATGGGGTCTCATCCCCTGACATGGGAACTCATTCCAAGGGTGGGGGATTCACTGCACAGTTGGGGTGTCATTCCTGACATGGGAATTGACTCCGTAGCTGGGGAATTCACTCCATGGTTGGGGTCTCATCCCCTGACATGGGAATTGACTCCATGGCTGGAGGATTCATTCCATGGCTGGGGGATTCATTCCATGGCTGGGGATCTCACTCCCTCCATGGGTGGGGGATTCACTCACTCCATGGCTGGGGAATTCATTCATTCCATGGCTGGGGAATTCACTCACTCCAGGGCTGGGGAGACTCTTCCCCTCTGGCTGGGGAAGGGCTCACCCTTGGTTGAGAGGGGATCTCACTCCTGGCACAGGAATTCACTCCCTGGCTGGGGAATGGGGTCTGACACCCTGCCCGGGGTCTCACTCCCTGTCCGGGGGGTCTCTCCACCCCCTGCCCCACAGGCAGAGATGCCACCAGAGCGTTTGCCACGGGTGACTTCACCCCCTCGGGGCTGGTGGACGACGTGTCGGGGCTGTCCCCGCAGGAGCTGCTCTCCATCCGGGGCTGGCTGAGCTTCTACAGCGACAACTACGAGCCCGTGGGTGGGTGCTGGGGGCGCTCACACGGGGGACACACCGGGGTGGGGAGGGTGGCCGAGGGTTGGGGACACATTGCCGGGTTTCATCTCCAGGGGGGCTCCTCGGTGAGGGTCTCCCACATGAGCTGCAGACCCTGCCCAGCTGGAGCTGCTGCCCACACAGCCCCCCAGGGCTTGGTCTGCTTCCCCTCTAAGGTGAGGCTGGATAGTTTCCCCACCTCTCCAGGGCTCTGCCCTGCTTTTGCTGAGCAAAAGGCACGGAGCCAGCCTGAAATCAGCAGTACTTGGGAGACTGCAGGAGCAGCAGTGCAGGGATGGTATTCTGGGGAAAGAGGTGCATGGGTGGGAAGGATTTCTGGGTTCTGCAGCTGAAAGTGGCTTTGGTTTCAGATCTTTAATCAGTCTGTGCCTACACTTGTCCTGTGTGGATTTATCAATATGAGTAAATTGCTGTGTGATCCAGGAGTTAGCTCAGTTTGGTTTTAAAATTGGGCCATGGTGACATCCTCCTTTTTTTCCTTGCCTTTAAATAACAAACTAAAAATAAAGAAACACCAGAACTGTGCATTTTCCCTGCCTGGAAATGCTGTGGTTTTAATTGATTTTCTCTCCCAGGGAAGCTGGTGGGCAGATTCTATGATGAAAACGGGGCACCCACAGAAGCCCTGAGGGAGGCTGAGGCTGCCATGGAGGAAGCTCTCAAATTCCAAGCAGACAGTGAGCAGAGGAAGCAGCAGTTCCCACCCTGCAACTCTGAGTGGAGCTCTGCTAAGGGCACCCGGTTCTGGTGCTCCAGAGAGAGGTAAACTCTGCCTTCCCACCGTTGGAGCAGAGCATTTCTGCCCTGTTTTTGGGTGCCCTGCACTGTCATTGGTCCCCCTGGCAGGAGGGAGAGAGGGAGGTGTCCTGGCTCCTGCAGGCACTGCAGTCCATGGGCTGTCTGACAGGATGCTGCCACAAGAGTTTTCACTTAAACCACATAAAAATGAGGTTGAGCTTTGAACAGTCATTTCCTACTTACTTTCCTATTTAGTTGTGTTCTGCTCTCAGCTTAGGGACTGTTTTGTTTGAAGATTAAATCACTTCCCAGCCCACACTGCAGAATGGTTGGGTTTAATGTCAGTGTTCCTGCAGCACTGTGTACCTTGGGAACCTGCTCCTTGGGGGGACTGAGCTTGGGGGCAGCCCTGGAACTGGTGGTGTCTGGCAGTAACTGGTGTGAGAGTTTACAGGCTTAAAAGCTCTGTGGTTGGGGGAACAGGCAGGACTGGGTCCAGGAAAGAGGCACTGAGAGACATAGAGACAGCATGAATTAGCTGGGGAAGTATCTGAAATTTTCTCTTTTGCCCTAATTCTCAAAATCATTGTGTTCAGTCCAGGCACAGAAGGCCTTGAGCAGCCTGGTGTAGTAGAAGGTGTCCCTGCTCATGGCAGTGGGGGGACTGGATGATCTTTAAGGTCCCTTCCAACCCAAACCACAATGTGGTTCTGTGGAGATGTGTGCAATTAGCTACCTCCATGAGCAATTAGCTACATAAGGCTGTGGTTCCTTTTCCAGCAGTGGAAATATGGGACACAGAAGTTGGTCACTCAGAAAGGTGAGAGTGTGTAGCAGCAGTGATGAAACCAGGGTCAGGGCACTTCTGAAGCACAGCCAGTGAAGAGGTACACCATAGCTGGGGGAGGGTGGCTGCTGGAAGCAAAGTGCATTGTTAGTTCTAATTCTCCCAGAGGGTCTTGAGGTTTTTTTTCCAATGATTCTCTATGCACTGGGAGCATTTTCATGGGTTTGAATTGTACTTTATTTTCCTTTTGCATTCCTAGTGGAGGAGTGAGCAGAGCCTGGGCCGGAGTCCCTCGGAAGCTGTACCGCCCCGGCTCGCAGGGGAGTGGCTGTGTGTGTGTGAGGAGTACAGGGCCCCCCTCGGGCCACCCACCCTCCTCCCAGCACAGCAACAGAGGGGACCTGGATGACCCTCACCTGGAGGAGTACGAGGGCTGCCACCCCCTGGCTGAGCAGTGTGTCCTCAGGGGCTGATTCCAGGTGCTGGATTCCAGGGCAGGGAGAGTCCTGCACTTTGTATGGGCAGCTCCAGCTCCATCCCCTGCACCTGTCTGTGCAAACAACAATTCCATGTTATTTGTGATGCTTTTTATCATGTGGAGATGGAGGTGAGAGAAAGGGGGAACACTTTAGCCAACTTAGGGGCTAAAAAATCAGTAACAGGATACTTTCTTTATTCCTAGGGTATTTTTACACCTGGCAACAAACTGTAAGATGCACAGCCTCGATTATATTTTAAAACTGCTTTCTTGTGCAGTCAGGAAATAGATGTTTGTGTGCACAGTGGTGGGACAACACGTTGTGTGTTGAGGCAGCAAGGTCAGCAAGCACAGGAAGTGCTGCAGCATCACTGACCCCAGCTCGTGCTCAGTCCTCACATCCTGCTGCATTTTAGTGCTGATGCTCCTTCCCAGGCACCTCAGTCACTCCTAAGAGTTTAAAGGTAGTAAGGAGAAGCCCGAATTTCTCCTACAATTATGGTGCACAGGATCTGGGAACTTGTGCAGTTGAGTTACACACGAGCTTTATCAATTTCTTGGAGTAGAGAAGGCAAAGGCCAGAGCTGTAATTACCTCAGTCAGTGTTTGCCAGTAGATACTGTGCCAAGAAGACAGTGGAAGCCACCTATGAGGATTGTTGTTTTATATTAACCTCACCCTCCTGGTCTGTGATTCACCACTTTCAAACCATTCAGAATAGCTTGTTATTGCCTGTGTGGCTACACAGCCATCCAATAACCTGCCTCCCCTTTCCACTCTGGTCTATGTATCCTCCCAAGGCCCAGTTCCCTTACAATCTTGCACTAGGAATAAGTCATCTATTAAAGCAAACCAGGAGACACCCTCACTGACCTGAAGTGCTCCAAGATTGTCGTGCTTGTACTTCAGTTGAGCAGCTCAGCTGGATTCTCCCATGGGGGAAAAGGGTGGGAAGAAAACAGTGATAGGTACAGAGGGGACAAGTCACCACAGACAGTTCTCTAATAAAGTTAACCATGCACCTGGAATTCAGTTAAAGTTTTATTAATAAAAGCCTAATGCATCACAGTCTCATCCAGGGGGGCTGGCTGCTATTGCACTGGGGCTTTCCTGTTCCTGAAGTGAGGCTGCAGCAGCTCTGTGCTCCCCCCAGGACACAGCTGAGTGCACCAAGGGGCTGTCACTTCCACTGATTCACTCCAGGAACCAGCTCTGGCCTGTGGGGAGCTCGGATTGTTGCACAAGAATTAGAGATAAAGTCTAGTATAAGGCATTCAAGATGACTACATGGTACAAACTACAGATCTTGTCAGCCAAAAGAAATTGTAGCAGTTCCACATGAAAATGAATACCTGGAATAATTTCAGAACAAAGAATAAAGTTCTCATGCCCAACTGGATGTTGTCTCCCTGTTTTTCCTTGTGGTTTGTAAGGATAGCTGGCAGAGGGGCAGCTCTCTCCAGGAGCAGATGTGTCCTTAGCAAGGTTTCACCTCATGATGCATCATCTAGTTCTGCATTTTATTACAAGTAGAATCATTACACAACAAAGTAATGCATATTGGAAAAATACATTTTTACAATGACTCCAGACAAACATTGCAGATAAAATGCCATTGTTCTAAGACTTCCTTTTCTATTTCACAGAGGGTATTAGAAGGTTCAGAGTTACTTCTGTCACTCGTACAAGCTTTGATTTTCCTAGAGACAAGTTTGCTGCAGTACCCACCTCTGCTGGTTACAGAAAAAAAGAGGGACTTGCCTATTAACATTTGATCTACAAAACACTGGAGCTCTGGCCTCCCATACTGTTACATGTTAGTTCATAAGCACTACTGAGCAGTTGGACAAGCTGTTAATCTCCAGCACAGGAAGTCATTAAGGCATGTCAGCTTTTAGCCAGCAACTTACTCCGTGAGTACCTTCAACATCAACCTTCTCACTCCACTCAGCGGTGTGAAACAGTGACTGCACCTTTTACAGAGACACAAAATTGCAGCCAGACCACGTTTTGTGCTTGTGCAAGAGTGCTGGATGACTGCAATCAAAAGGACTCCAGTCTCAGAACAAAAAGCTACAGCATGAACCACCCGACTTCCCATGCAGCCCTGCTGAAGTGCCTGGAGCCTGGTGGGGCAGCAGCACTTCCCAGGGACACCAGTTGGTTTTCCATCTACTCTTTTGTTCAATGCTTGGCAGACTTAGTCTTAAGTTAATAGATACCACTAAAAGACAGCAGGGGCAAGGGGGGGTGGGGGTTTGGTCACAACTGTATTATGCTACAAAAAGGGAAGAGCAGTTGTTTATAGAGTTAGAAATGTGTCGACCACCACTACATTACCAAGTGCCTCACTCACATTTGTACCCTGCAGTGGAGCATTGCCAGCAAAACTCCCAAAAAATCTGAGGTCTGAGAGCTCAGACCAGTACTAGGCAGAGTGTGTGAGGGATTGACTCTCACCAGTTGGTGGTGGAGTCAACTTCCTCAGCTGAACTAGAAAAGAACTGGGTTTTGGTTCAAGTTGTGAGCTTTTCCCCTTTAGCTCTGGCAGAAAGCTATTTAGAGTTGGCTGGAAGGAAACTATCTCAAAGGCACTTTAAAGTGATCAAATTTGCTGAATTTAGTTGCTTTAGATTTAATGAACACTTCAGGCTGTACATTTATCAATATCTTTAACTTTCCTTTCAGACTTCAGTAAGAAAGCTGGGACAGTACTGGCTGTAAACAGCAAAGCAGGAGCAGTATAGGTGGTTTCCCAAAGTTCTAATTTTCTACTTTTCAGAAGAGCAACTAGCCAGCCCTAAACTTGCCATTCAGTTAAGCTGAGTTTTCACTACATCCACATTTTTCCATCAGTTAAAAGTTTGCTTATTCTGTTAGAGCTGAGCTCCCTGTTCCTTGGCCCCTTCCAGAGAAGTCACCGAAAAAGTGATGTTGAAATGCTTTAGCAATTCCATGTTGTGCAGTTTTCCAATGAAGTTGAATTCCTTAGGCTGTGGAGCCTTGGAAAAACACTCCTCTACCACTGTCTGGAAGCATTCTGAGCACACACTTACCCCTCCACAGCCCTGCAGCTCCAAACTAAGAAGGAAGTCAACATGTTACCTTGGGACACACTACGGTCCACACTTCTTGCACCATCACTCTCTTTCACTGCTAGAGACTTGCAACCAGTGACATCCTGAAACATCAGAAAGCAATGGACCAAAAGTACAATGTTTTCCATCACATATTTCACTCAAACCCAGCCTGTGGCTTGCAGCTGACTGACACAAATAGTTCTGTAGCCAACATGAACTGACACCCCTATTTTCCCATATTCATCTACAGTATTATGCCAGAGATGCACCGTTTGTTTTAGTAACTGTGGTAAGAGTTGTTACCCAGGGCATTCTGTTGGAACAGGACAGCAGCAGACATCAAACAGTGAGGCAAGTTTGTATTGTCACCCATTATCCTTCCCTAGAGCTACAGGGGTGATTCCAGTTGCAATATGTGCATATTGGAAGATGAAAGTGCAGATCAAGTGAGACTTGATGTGAAATTCACCGTGCAAATGTCAGCAATCACACCCCTCCCCTATCCTCTCCTTGTACAACTTTGAGAAAAACTTCAACTCTCCCATACAGCAGCAGTCTGGTTTATCATCTCACCTTACTCTTTCAGCCTGACAAGTCAGTATTGCAAACAGGGCAACGTGTCACCAGCTGTCCATGTTGTTCACTGCAGATAACAGTCATTAAATAAATGCACACCAGCTCATGGAGTAGAGAAGAGGAATGCTGAGTTGAGTCTAAACTAGGTTTACCTTTTGGGATAAAAACAGCCTTAACATGGCAGGTAGTTTTGCTTAAGTACCCATTTCTTCTAACTGAAGTCTTTGCCCACCAAATCACAGCCTGGTCTACCAGCAAAGTACCTTCCTGTTTACCTGGACAACGTGGTGATGGGTTTTCACAGATCAAGCACATTTAAAAGAGCATGACCAGCCTAGATTAAAATACTGCAGCTTACTCCAAATAGGAAGCCTCCACATACACTTCCACTCACCAGCAATCATGCTGAAAATGGACCCAACATTTAGTGTCTAGAGGTGCAGCACATTCTACACTGGTAGGGCTACTGGCTCTCCCACAGCAGTCACCAGGGTCTTCAACCCCAAGGAAAGTGCTACTCTCCCTCATGGGATTCCTAATGCACTTCAGCATTTATTGCTGTATTGTGAGTTCGACTTCCCCAGGTTTAGTGTTTCTCCTTTAGCACATGCTCAGGCCCTTCAGCAAACAGCCATTTATACAAGTTCCATGGACTGGAAGGACCAGCAACATAAATATGAAAGTGCAACAAAGACTGACAGTTCTAGCAGGGACGAGCAAGAGCATTTACTGCCTAAAATGATCCTGCACTTCTGCTGAACATGCTAAAGCTGATGAGACGTTTGCTGAGGAGATATCAAGATGTGGGTCTGCAATTCTGACTGCTTTGCATCAGATGGTGTAAAGCTTTCTGTTGTAAGGCCACAATTCTTGAGCTATACTTAGAACTACCCCCAGGTTTGAAGTTTCTTGAAATGAACAGTGGTTGCAACAGCTCAGTTTAGCTTCACAAGAAGTCTTCTCTGGAGAAGGGGAACATTTACCTTTAAGACAAAGCAAAGAAGGATACCTGGTTACCCTGAAACTTAATGCCATCTCTACTAAGCAGCCTGAAAGCCACAGGACTTAATAGAGTTGCTCAGTGCAAAGCACCATGTCAAGGACAGACCTGTTCTGCATCGATTCAAACATCAGTCTAAATTTCAACTTCCATACCCCACTGCAACTAGAAGAGGGTCTAAATTCTTTTGTCACTTGGTTTCAACGATGCACTCGAATTCCTAGTGAAGTCTATCACAGCCCAATACATTTACAGTCATACAAAGTCATTTATACCAGAGTATATCATAACAGGGTCCTTAATTAGTTCAGTCTATTGCAGAAGACATGTATAGGCCTCCTCTTCCCTATCCAGAGGGCTTGTAAGCAGAGCTGCTGTCAGGAGCACTGACTGGGAATCCCTTTACTTCCACAGCATACTAGGAGACTCCTCCCAGAGTGAGGACATCAAAGCAGATGTTGCAAACTCGGACTGGCTTGTTCAGGTCAAATTTTATGATGGGAATCTCCTTTGTTGAGCACTTATGGCAGAGCAGGCGTCCACAGTGTCGGCTGTTGGTAGAAGAGGGGTGGGAGAAAAGCAAATTCACTCCTAGTAAACACCAGGACTTTACTGTTTGACATCCTTTACCAATGCTGTCATGACTAAAAATGGAGAGCAGCAATTGAAATACTGTGTTTCTCTTCTATCTTCAGGTATTTCTCATGGAAGAGTTTGCTAATACCAAAACCACATGATGCTTCTGTACTAGTCAGTCACCTGGTGTGACTCCAACTGATGCACACGCAGTTTCTCTGGAACACTGGGCTAAGGAAAACCTCAGCTTAACATAAATCTAACCCAGCATGTTTTGTAGAAGTTCAAACTGGTTAAAAAAGGCAACTCACATCTACCTAGGAGCAACTCATGCCACATTTTCAGCCTGACAAACTTATGTCAGACCACAAGTTACTGATCTGAGACAGGGTGGAAGGTTGCAGCTGGATTAGTGGTTATACACCTAAGTTAGTGCAGAGGTTTTCTAAACTACCAGGAAGAACAAGCCTAACTACATTTGGAAGGGGAATCCATTTCCCTGTAAGCACAGTAGGATGAGGCACATTACCAGTGATGTTTCCTTGTCGTGACTCCGAATTTGGCAGTGCATTCGTAGCAGTTGGAGCCATCACACCAGGGAGGTTCTTTTGTCAGCATGTCTGTTAGAGGCAAAAATGTAAAGGCAAAATGGGCTCAGACACCTCTGGAGTTCACTAAACATTAAGGAGGCTGTGTCCAGTTTTAAGCTGTATCCAGTATAATGGATTTAATTACTCCTGCAGTCTTGTTTGTAGACAATGTATAATTGATTTCAACATCATCACATTATCCACAGCAACTACACACCATCAGTTAAAAAGCACTGTCTGAGTTTTTAGCTATGTTAGACTACACAATCAGCCACAAGTTTCCATGTCTGTCCTTCCAGAAAAAGTAATATTAAAGTTTGACAGGTGTGCATAGTAGAACTTTCCAGCTGATCACAAGAAAAACTAGTATTCCTACCCCCCACTGAAAGTAGCATAAAATCCACAAGTTCAGCCTGTCTGGAATTATCTGTCAGGTGTCCAGAGTTCTTTCCTTCACCCAACTATCACAGAAACACAAGCTAAAAACACTTTCCCACTGTAGCAAGTGGTACTTACCCAGCAGTCTAAAAAGAAGCTGCTTTGTTGCAACTTGATAGTTGAAGATATTGACTCCCTGATTATTGTTAACCCCAAGACGAGCCCCAGCTCTCACTATTGCACGACACAAGTTGGCATTTCCCTTCATGTAAGCCAAGAGCAGCACTGAAAAATAAAAGCCAGACAGTTCCTTGCTAGCAGAGCGGTAGGTTGTGGTACACTCAGTCCAGAGCAGCATCTTTAGTTTTTAAGTTTCCATGCAATGTTTGCATCTCACTGCATTTACCATATTACTGCCAATTATTCCAGCTTTAAAAGTGACATACCATGAATACAACTTGAGTGGCTCTCAAGGTCAACAGCTGTTGAGTCTCACCTACCTGTGTTTCCTTCAGCATCAGGTTTGTCTAGAGGGTATTCTGGCATGCACTCCAAGAAGAGGTCACAGATGGCTGCTGCATTATCTTTCCCATATTGTCCCAAAATATGCATTGGTGACTGGCCTCTGGGGAAAAGAGTTTGTTATCCTGATCAAAGTCTGGTTGCTACTGCAGTTCCTCATCCAACTCTCCTTGTTTTCAAGCTGGTTCAGACTTAAACAACACCTCCATAACTTGGTATGTCATACACAACTGCCTACTTTAGCTTTCCTTCCTTGGTATATGTAATTTCCACACAATTTAGATACCCCATCTTCTACATACTTCACTCTAAAATCAGTGCAGAAATACTATAATAAAGCCAAATACATTCTGGGTTTTTTTTTAAATCTAGTCATACCAACACATATTTTAAAACAGAATGTGGTTCTTTTAGTCTGTTAAGACTATAAATAATTACCTGATATTAAAGGCTTCTGCATCTACATTGCACTCTGTGAGGAGGACCCGGATGTTGTTCAGCCGGCCATGCATCACTGCCAGATGAAGAGCTGAAAAGGAAAACACAAAAAGGCTTAAGACTCTGAATGTCAGCAATAATTACAGCCTAACTAATAAATTAACCCCTCCCTTTCTGCTTTCCCCACCTTCCCACTCAAACTCTGATTTCTTGGACCTTCACTCTGTCCCACCTTTGCAGAACAAGCCCGTTCAGTGGGCTCTCCCCACCACCAGAAGACACCATTAGCAGACCTACTGAAGTCTCTACATTGACTTGTAACTTGAGGTTTACCATTATTTCCATTTTCATCTACAGCTGCAAAATCTACTCCATTCTCCAGAAGGACTGAGCAAATGGTGGGCAGGTCTTGCTGTGCTGCCAAATGAAGAGCAGTCTGACGGTGCTTTGTCAGCTCATTCACCTGGGCACCTGCAAGCAGCTGTCAGGATGCAAGAGGGGACATGTTCAAAGATGGTTTCAGGGCTATTTTAGCCAACACTTCATTTCTGTGAATGAAGCACTCAAGACTCCACTGTACAGAGGTACTTCCAGGCCTCCAGCACATACAAACTGCTATCATGAGTGAGCTGCTACAACCTGTGTCTGTGTTCAAATGCATGGAAAGGGCAATTGCTGCAAATCACTCATGCTCGTGTCAAGGCCACTGAGGCAGCTCAGCAACAGCACAGGCCAAGGCAGCTTTCTGTTCCAGGAAGGGTGGTGTCACCTTCAGGTGCCTTCTCCAGCCACAGGGTGTGTGTTTAAGCAGAGAAGCAACTGCAGCACGTACCAGATTGCGCACAATGATCTCGGAGCCAGCCTGCACAGCCAGGTGGAGAGGGGTCAGTTTGGAGGCATCCTGGACCCTGGAGTTGACATTGGCCTGGACACTGATGAGGAACAGCACGCTCTCGATGTCCGAGTTCTGAACAGCCACGTGGAGGAAGTTCCGACCTTTGTTATCAACCTGTGGCAGAAAAGGCATGTGAAATTAAACCTGTTATTCTTGCAGAACAAATTGTTTTATGTAGCAGGACACATTTTCACTACAAGATACTTGCTCCATCTACCTGAACTGTAGAATCTGTTCCTTTCACTGGTTGACATTAGAGACTTATCTGACAGATGTGATTATCAAATAATTTCTCAGTTCAGTTATCTGTTGTAACTGCTCACTCAAGTCTGCTGCAGACTCTTTATTTCTAATTTATAACCTTGCCATTTCTTGACCACACACTGGAAAGTATTGTTAGACAGACAAAAGGTTAACAGCTGTTGTGGTTAAGCACTGAGCAGCAGTTAATGATAAATTCAGTTAAATGAAACAAGCTTGAGTCAATATGGCAGTTAATCCAGGAGAAGGAAACAACATGCAATCCTGCCACACTGATGCAAAGTGTATTCACAGAACCATGGAATGGTTTGGGTTGGAAGGCACCATCCAGTTCCAACCCCCTGCCATGGGCAGGGACACCTTCCACCAGACCAGGTTGCTCAGAGCTCCATCCAACCTGGCCTTGAACACTTCCAGGGATGGGGCAGCCACAGCTTCTCTGGGCAACCTGAGAACTCATTTTGGCTTAATACCAAGTACATGTTGTTCAACTTTGCCTTGAAGCTGATGTTAAAACATATTTAGAACTGACTGTATTTGTAACTACGTTTTAGATACATTACAAGAGCTCACTAAGCACTGAAATACTTTACTAGTAATTAAACTTACACAGAGTAGGAAGAATCTCCTGAACAGCTGCCTGAAGTGTCACACCAGAAGCCTGAAGATACAGTTGGAGATTTTTATAGTTCAGCAGGGCAGCATAGCATCTATTTTTCAGTTATTTTAGGACAGGTTTTCTGTTTTGGATAGCTTTAGGAGAGCTGGGTAATAGATTATTTCTGTACTAGTCCAGCACAAGACAAGAGCAGAGTTAGAATTTTCTCCTTATATACACATATGCCTGTTCCTCAGTTTAGTATTGACAAGATAAGGTTTGACAAGACACTAACCCTTAATTCTCTTACTCACACATAGGACATACACCCTACAGTTCCCTAATAAATGCTGCAACAGAGAACTGGCATCTGGCATATGGATTGCATGTACAGACACAAAAGGATAAAGCAGAATTGGCCTGTGGAACAAGTGTTACCACAAACTACTGCAGTAACAAGACCAGCATGGCTTGAACGCTCCCAGCTTACCTGTTCAGCAGCTCCTGGTTCCCTCTTCAAGATTGCTTCAGCTGCTTTATTATTTTTATATGTCATAGCACAGGCAAAGGGAGTCATTCCTTGCCTGTCACGTACATTCAGCTTAATATCTGGATGTGAAATCATCAGCTGAATGATAACATTATGCTGGTTGCTAATGGCAACATGGATTGGAGTTCTTCCTTCCGCATCCTAGAAGGAAACCGGCAAGTTTCTTACATGAAGGTTCAGTAATACACCAATAAATCCTTCCCTAATTCTGCAGGGTCAAGCAAACTTGGCAGTTTAGTTCTGTGACACACCCAGCTTTCTTCAGCAGGAACAGCAAACAGTTGCAGTGAGAGCTCAAATGCACAGTGCAAGAGAAGCAAACCGGGATTTGTTTCTCAAAAAAGGCTGGCCTCAATCCTGTGCTGCAGAGCCATCTGAGTAGCTCAGTGCAACATTTCCCACATAGTTAGTCATTTTGGGGACAGAGATGAGCATTCAAATTTAATAGGTGATTCAGCTGAGGTGTTTAATCATTTGTCTGCATCAAGCAGCAGTTTACAGCCAAGGCTGCTTTGTGACTGTGTTCTGTGATTCATTCTGATCTCACTTTCAACAGCAGCAGAACCTAGAAATGTTATCCATTAATTTCTTTTGTTGCTATTTGTCAAGCTTCTCTTTAAGGATTACTGTGCTATCAAAAATGAAGTGTAACTCACATCACCTCAGTTTACTCAGTAACAAGACTCTCCCCAAACATACCAACAAAGTGGAGTATTATGGAGTTTTACACTGTGGTTCATCTAATGATTAAATGCAGCAGAATACAGCCTTGGTCCTGCCTTTAATTCACATCAGGGACAGAAGAGCAGAATTCCAATCACTACATCAGAAACCTAACACTATCCCTATTTTCCTTCAGCACAGCTTCCTGAATTAACCCACCATATGGGCAGATAAGCCCTAGGTCTGGTAACAAGGGACAGCAGAGAAAGCAGAGCTGCATTGGCTCAGCTCTAAGAGCAGGATGTTCTTTCCCTGTTGAGCAAAATATAACCACTAAGAGGTTATATTAGAGGCAAAGAATCACTACATTAGAGGCAAAGAATCAACTTCCAAAAAACTGTGCATGATTTCTGCGCATACCTGAGCATTGACATTGGCACCAAACTCCAGAAGGCACTGGATCACCTCCTCTAGTCCCCAGCAGGCTGCCAAGTGTAGGGGTGTCTGTCCATCATGAGCCTCCTCCTCTCCTTCTCCATTTGGGCCTGGCTTTCTGGGACTATTCACATCACACCCACTGAAACACAACAGCCAATTTATTATATTTAATTCAGATTTAAACTGGTTCAAAAAGGATCAGAGAGAAGTTTACAAGAGCTGATCCACATTCTATAAAAGCACAAATTCCTGGTTTTAGTTTGACTCTTGTCATCAGAACATGATGTTGACAGAATGTGTCTGTAAAATTAGTCAGAATTCCTTAAGTCCCACCCACCAAAAGCCTAAGGAAGCACATCCTTGTTACTGACTCAAGACAGCATTGAATGGATTTACAGCAGGGACACACAGACAGGCACATCAGCAGGTTTGCACTTGGGCAGGGGGTCTGACCTGCGGATCAGAAAGCACCCGATCTGCTCGCTGTTCTCATCGATAGCCCTGTGCAGGAGGGTTTGTAGGCAGCCACTTGGTCCTGGGCCCCAGCAGGTTGCATCACAGCCATGCCTGACCTGGAAGGAAAAGCAAAATGAGGCAGTGAAGGTCTTTTTATGTCTCCAGGCTCCTACTATAGTCCCTGACTAACTCTTCTGGAGGTAGATCTTGAGATAACTTTTCTGTTCTTGTGGCAGTCAGTGAATTTCAGGAAGTTATTTTATGATCTTCCAGACCAAGACTTTATTGGTTTACTGTGCCACCCTTAATTAGGTGGTATTTATTAACAATTCAAATATTCACCCATATACTTTGATAGACAGATCTTAAGCAAGTTGGACTAGTTACTTTCAACAATGGGAAGCACCTACAGCAAATCAAGCAGCATCAGCACACATTGCCTTTGAAGGGCTGGCCCCTTTACTTGCTTTCCTACACGTTCAGCTAAACAGATACAGTTTTTCCAAGAATTGTATTGATAATATTTGTATTCTTCTACTAGAGAACCACATACTTAAGCAATGTGGCACTTCAGACTTGTTCCACTCCACTTTACAAACTATTTACAAGGCTTATACATGAGTGGTTGCAGTGTTGGCTCCAGCAAGGTTCTTATCCAATACCAGCAAGAACAGTCAAGTACAGTTACCAAATGTATTCCTCAGGTCACCAGCACAGCTTTTAAATAATTGCCTCTAGCAGACAATACTGGATATCAGAGACAAAGCTTTAAAGTAACTTCCTGATGAAGATACAAGGAAGTCTACTTGTGTCTCCTAAGACATCTCCTGCTGGATCACCTGTGCCTGAAAGCAAGCAGTCTTTAAAGAAAATATAAACCTTTAAGGGCCTTCTTGGAGCAACTTCAAGACACAATAAGAACTAGCACTAATACACAGGCATGTTCAGTTTTATTCAGGAAGCTGATCATTACACAAGCCTGGTATGTTACACTGATGCTTCCAGCAGATCTTTACTCCTTCCAGGATCAAGATAGCACATTTTGTGCATTTATTATATTTGTGCATTTATGTGGTTGCAAGATATTTGGCTGTGCAGGCTACAGAATTAAAAAATTATTTATGCAGAAAAGAGAAACTTCAGGTGAAGACCTCTACAAGTTAATGACATTGGACTACTCTGTTCTTTTCATACACTGAGCTTGGTTTTGCTGATAGCCTCTTTTGTGGCTACCAAGGTGCACAAAACAGGCTAAATTAAGCCAACTGAGAGTCTTACCAGAGTCGATGCAATATCTTCCAGGTTGCTTTCCAAGGCAAGCCATAGGGGAGGATTTCCTTTCTCATCCGGCACGGACATGTCTGCTCCCCTGGTACAAATGGCATCCACCACGAGAGGGAGCTGGTTTTTGATGGCCAGCTGCAGGGCTGTCTCTCCATCCTGTGTCCTGCAGCAGGGACAGTTCCAAGTGTGTTACAACAGCAGTTTATTGGCAGAGCCAAAAATTATCTCCTCCCACGTGTATTTTTGCTGCAGTAAGACCGTCTCTCTCCAGCCAAGCAAACACACCACACTAACATTTCATCACAGCTTTGTATTTACCTTTCTTCTCCCCCTCCCTTTAGTACCAAGTGAACGCTGCAAAAGCAAGTGAGTGTTCTTAGCTCAGAGACACTCAGTGCCTTCAGTGCAGCCATTATTTGAACAAGTTCCTTCAGAGCCAGCCTGCTGCCACAGCAGAGAACAGCTTTGTCTGCAATGTGGCAACACTTCAAGCAACAGTCAAATACCAACTGTTAAAACCCTGAAGTTAGAACAGCAGCATTAGGCAGTTTGTACCCATGACATTCATGACAGTACAGCTTGCCAAATTCCACAGACAGCCTGTCAGTCATGTAAGCAGGCAAATGTTCTGTTAAGTCTAATATCAAGTTGTCTAGGAGATATTCAGGAGGCAAATTCTATTGGAATTTTGTTGCTGGACCTATATCTAATTATTTTAGATGGTAGCAAACAAGCAGCTCCAACAAGCTGGCAAATGGACGAGACTACGGATGTTCAGTGCCTCTAGGCCTCTCTCTAGGACTTGAGCCTGTTACAGAGGTTTCTGTTTCCCCCAGAATTAAGTGGCACCTCCTTTTGCAGCCTCTAGAGGAGGTTACTGAGAAATGGAGCTACACATAGGTCCAAGCTCAGTCACAGCACCTAGACTAAACAGTGCCAAGCACATAATTATGTATAAATCACAATCTGAAACCAACTTCCAGCCATTATACAAAGACAGTCATCACTACCTGCTCACACATACACATCCAGCTGAGTGCTGAGTCAGTTAATATCTTACCTGACATTGATGTCTGCCTGATGTTCCAGCAGGAACAGTGCACTCTTACTGTCCTGTCTCTGGATTGCCATGTGCAGGAGAGTCTGCCCGTCGGACATGGTGTCATTGATGGAAGCCCCAGAGCCAAGCAGCTGAGCTGCTATGGTGTGCATGCCTGAAGAGTTCAAGTTCATTAGTATTTTACCTTTGGCTCTATAAAGCACAGACGCTGAGGACTAACAGCACAGAGGTAACATGCACAGACAATACAGTGATCTGATATGAAAATAACCAGGGAGCTCACAGAGGAAGAATTCCCCAGAACTGCAACTACAGCTGAGGGCAAGAGGCTGTAGGGATAGAAATCTTTCACTAAATCAGAACACTCATTTTTAGAAGATGAAGAATCATCTAAAGCTCTCCTTGACAGCTCCTCTCCAGCAGCACAAGCCAGAACATGAGCACACACCTGCTGTTTTATCTTTAAAAAACCCCCAAACAATCTTGTTCACATCACAGCTTCTGTATCATTGTAAATTCTCCTCTTGTTTGGAAGGCACATACCTGTCCAAAGAGCCAACCCCAGCACAGTCTGGTCTCTCGAGTCCTTCAGACTAAAGTCAGGAATAATTTGCAAGTTGTTGGTGGCATGAAGAGCATTAGCTACAAAAAAGCATAAGGAATTACAGCATTCTTGTCCTGGACCTGCAGTCACACACTGAAAGCTGCAGCAGCAATGTCACATTTTGAAGTGGGCTGCTCCTTCAGCAGTCAGTTTGAAAGATCTGAGCAAGATACCTTCAGCTTCCCTAACCTCACACTGCTTAGGATTGAGACAGCATTTCCACTACTGTCTAATCTTAATACTTATACTAAAAACATGCAATTTCCTAGCTAAGAGGCTTAACATGTCCCTTTCTACCTGCAATTCCAAATACAGGGGCATGTACAAAGCCCTGAGAATGAAGAGTGGAGGCTGTACCACAGCATGGTGGCAGCATCCCTCCTTTTCAGCTCCCTGAGATGGATGATATTTACCCCAGTTCACCTCCTCCCTTTGAAATCCCACTTATGGTAGGAGACAAAACTGGCCTTGCTTCAGCTGTCAATCTCCCTTCCTGCTGCTACAAAGAAGCTGAATGAGAAGCACTTAATAAACTCATCTGCTAGTATTTGAATATCAAGTCTCAACTCTACTATAATGCCAGCATTACTTCACACAAAATCCTCTTAGTAAGAGCTAAGGGAGGCAGAAATCTCACCACAAAGATGTCTTTATCCAAATTTACCTGAAGCAAATGCTTTGAAGGGATCTCAGTTGTACAGGTAGAACAGAACCCAGAATTAACTGTTCAAGTTCATTATCTACAGTGAATTTACAAGTACTCACAGGTAAAATAATTTTCTAGTCTTAACAAGCAGATGATTTGAGTTTAAGACTATATTTAGCCTGTCTTATTAACTGCCCTACTTAAGCAATGCTTACAGAAAGACATCCTTTATTAGCAGTTTGTCAAAACACAGCTCAGATGCCATTTTGACATACCAATTCACTACAGCAACAACAATCTGAACCAGGAAACACCTACCTTTTTGTTCCAGGATGACTGACACCACATCTGGGTGATTGTAAGCAATAGCCATGTGGAGGGGAGTTTGCAGGTAAACATTCTCTGCTGTTGGAGGAGCAGATGCATCCTTCTGCCCAAGCACTGCTTCTGCTGTCTGGAGGTTGGGATTGGCTCCTTGCTGCAGCAGTTCTGCTGTCAGGTTTGCCAGGCCATGCCTGCAGGCTGTGTGCAGGGGGGTTTCTCCCTTTAATAAACAAGGGGCTGGGTTAACAGCTTGAGACAGAGAGAGAAGCAGCTTTTAAACTACTGTTCCCACAAGAACTGGTGTGAGGAGCTTCACTCCTGGTAGCTCAAGCTCCTTAGGACTTCCAAACTACTTCAGTTAGCTTTTAGTAAGGACTTTTCCCTCAGTGTCTGGTGTGACAGTGTTAAAAGCATGTCAACAACTGGTGATGCTGCAAGAACAGTGCTACAGGAATGGTCTGATCACTGGTAAATACCTGAAAACATGCAAAGGCTCACAAAGTGCTCCAACTTGCTTTAAGCTATGGTTTAGCAATGAGAGAGCTCTGCTATCTTATTCCTGAAGAGAAGTAAGGAAACTTTCAGTCTAAGTTTCTGGTTTTACCCGTTTGTTTTGGTGGTTGACTTTTGCTCCATGAGTTGCTAGGAACAGAGAAGCTGCTTCATTTCCTGCCCCAGCTGCCCTCTGAAGCAAGCAGTTTCCTAAAAAAAAAAAAAAAACCCAAACAAAACCTCTCAAACACTGCTAGAGTGCTATTCCAACCACACATCAATACTAACAAATGTGCTAACACCTTCCCCACTACCTTATCACATTCAAGTTTGAAGTCAACAAGGCAAATATTACCTACTAGTAGCCCCCCTTATAACACTGGACCGTCACATGCACTACCATTTAGCAATTACACATTTTGAAACTATAAAGAGGATATTAGGACCTGGCAAAGAGTCCAGATTTTCTGTGACTTCCTGCAAGTCCAACTCAGCTTAGGACTGTCAGTTCTCCAGCTGTGGGTAAAGCTACTACCACCTACCATTTATTGTGCTCAAATGCTGTTGAAACCTCATCCAGCTCCTCTGAGCAGTCAGCATTAAGCAATTAACTTACAAGCTTTCTACCTACACAGAAATAGAAACATCTTGGTTTACCTGTTACTGTGTCTGGAGCATCTGTATTGCTGCCTCGTTGGATCAGCCTTGCTGCAAAACTGTTCTCATCAAAGGAGGTTCCATTCACAACAGGGGCGTCCTCAAAGGGGTTCACAGACTGATCAGAAGATACAGTGATGTACTGAACTGCAAGCCAGAGAGCTGTGCTTCCTTCATGATCCTTCAGCTCCAAGTCTAGTCTAAAAATAAGAGTTAATGCCCCCCAATTTATACCTTAAAAAGTGGTTCCCCAAGGCAGCTGAAGTTTCAAGTGTCTGAACAGCTGCACCAGTTCATCTCGTACCTCACTGACAACTTTTGCTTGCCAAGAAACCCACTGTAGCTCCAGTTACTTCAGAGAATGTGTGAATACTCTGAAACGAGCACAGCACCTTCTGTGACTACTAGATTCAAGCTTACTGCTCACAGAAGTGTGGCCCTGCTTGATTTGGCCTCCCACTAAGTGTAACAGAGGCAAATTCTCTTGTATTTGAGTAAACTGTGTACAAGAACTGCAAATTCAACTGCACAGAAACTGAGTCAAGCCAAGTATTCTGCTTCACCACCCTAAGAAGTCACCTCTGTTAGCTTGCAGCAGAACACAAGGAACATATTGAGACATTTCAAGAGTATTATCACCCCTTTTAGCTCCACTGCAAATGAAGGTTATTCCATTACTTCACCTTTGAAATTATTTCACCCTCTTTGAAAAATACACGAGATGCAGTTTGCTGCATCTCTACAGCAGGGCAAAAACTCACACGGCCTCTGGCACCTTTAGTTATGCAAAGCCTGTACACTTTGCATCCCAAGTCTGTCACTAGTCTCATTATAAGGCAACAGAAGAGTTGTTAAATCAGTTTTCCTGTCTACTGCCCAAGGTACCCTCAGTGTATTTCCCATGTAAGTGAGACTTACTGCTTGCACTGGAGCAGCTGACTGAACACAGGCTCGTTCCTGACCACAATCGACACGTGTAACGGGGTCCTGTAATTGCAGCAGAAGTACAGTTACATCAGGAGCAAGGGAGGCACTTGATTTTGTCCCTGCTTCTTCACATTTATGAAGCATTGTGTCTCTCCTTTCAGAAGGGCACAACCACATCTTGAAACAAAGAGCAATCTGCTCTTTTAGTGGACATGCTTTTGATTAATTTGGTGTAAGCAACTCAATGCAAGACCAACTTTCAAGCAAGAAGCACAGGAGCTTGACCTAAGAGAACTGTGTAGCTGATACACTCCAAGTCCTCTATACTACTTTATACACTTGTTTGCCAGCCCAACCCAAATTTTGAAACAGCCACAGGCCCTGCACTTCAGATAAACACACTGCAGGTAACAGGTTTTTTTGAGATAATTTCATTTTCTCTCACAGCTTCAAAGGGAAGTACCTTCCAGGAATACTATCTGGCATCTTTGCTGGCTTTCTCTACTCTTCAGTGATTCAATAAAGGCAAATTAACCGTGTGCCATGTGCTCTAACACTATCAACTCACCCCAGCTTTCTATAGCTGGGCTATGTTTAATAGGTCATGACAGGGAACCATTCAGCCTGCACAGCTTTCTGCTGTGAGTGCTGCCCACAGGTCTCCAACTGGGCTAATAAATTCACCTTTCCTGCTTTCCAGTATCACCTGTGCTCTGCTGACAGACCTGAGCGGGTTCTTAGCCCTTGACCAGCACAGCACAGTCTGTCACACTGGTAGCAGAGTTTGCTTCCCCCAGTATTTACCTGCCTTTGTTGTCCTGCATGTTGGGATTGGCTCCTGCCTGCAGGAGGGACTCTGCAATCTGTGCCATCTCTGCCATGACATCTGGTGAGTGTTTCTTGGGGCTGTAGGATGCCACCAGGTGCAGAGGGGTCTCCTGGTCTCCCAGTGTAGCAGCATTCACACGGGCACCGTTTTTAATGAGAAAGTTTGCAGCAAATTTATCTCCTTTGGGGAAACAAAACAAGGTTATTTGTGGATAGATACACCGTATATACTTTATGTTCCAGAAAATGGATACACTTGATTTCCCTCTACACCATACAGTCATTCCAACACAAGGGCCTGCTCCTGGAATGCCTCAGCAACAGGCAACTTCAAGAACCCTTCACTGCAAAGTCAGATTAAAATATTTCACAAGCCCTTGGAAAAAGTGTTGTGCCCACAAGTGACTCAAGTTCACACACAAGTTTATTATTACTGTGATAATAAATTTGCTAGTTCCTCCATCATCAAGATAAATCCACTGCTGCTTTAATAAACAATTGGACAAACTGTGATACTAAACATACAGGTATTTTTTTTTTTAACAAGTTACCATTCCAGGGCATCAGTCAAAAGTGTGTAGTTGAAGTTAGTCACCTCTTCAGTCTTGCTGCATAAACAAGCAATAACAGCCTTTGCTCTTGGAAGTTTAGCTCCATCATACATGGGGTAAGGGCTTCAACAGTTCAGACCCACCATGCATAGCATTCCCAAGAACTCCCTTTTGAGAGCTTCTCAGGAGTCAGAGCTTAGGCCCACTGCAACACATGGAAGCTTGGACTGGAAACACCAAGGTGCAAAGAATGGCCTCAGGGCCACATTAACCACCCTTATGCCAAAGGCTACATAGTCACACATTGTTTGGCTTGAATGCAAGACTGGAGAACAAAGAACAGTGTTTCAGCTTATACTGCTGCATTATCTCTTGCCAACAAACCCAAAATCCCATTTTCTCATTTCCATCTCTAACATTCCCCCACCCTCCAGTGATCATCAGTAGTAAGAGTTATGTGGCAAGTTCAGACAATTTGCTTTAGCTCCATTCCCAGAACACGTGATTGTTAACAGTGATTAATTCACTGAAGCTGTGGTTACTGAAAAGCAAGCATTCATTCTCAGAGCTCTAGCTCAGACTGAGAGCAGACATCAGAACCAGAGGACAAATGCCAGTATTAAGTATGAAGAGCAGCCTGATGCAATCTTTCCAGTGTTTTGTAGGGCTGCAGCCATCACAACACTGACCTATGCCTAGAAGGTCTCCTACTCCTGCTGAAGTTCCATTCACAGGATCAGACACCAGCTTTATCCTGTTTAGATATGTAGGAGATTAATGGAAGAAGTTGGGAGCTGTATTCTGAGCTCAGAAAACTTAAATTACTTCTAGGAGTCCCAGAGAGTTTGCTGTTAAAAATAAACTTATGCTTGGCTTTCTGGAACAGAGCTGCCAAAGACATTGCAGGAAACCAGCAGCACAAGGTGTTCACTGCAGATTTTTCCCACACTTTGACCACAGGCCAAGATGCTGCTGATCCAAAGCCTTCAGAGTACTGTGGCCATGGCAACCAGGTCCTGCTGTGCTCCAGTTCTCATCAGATGCATTTCCCACTCTAAGGTGGAGAACAGCTCAATATAACCATGTAGTTGTACTCAGACTACACTGGTAACTACACTACTATTCACCAGAGCTTCTCTCAGTCAGATTTTCCTCCTCTAGAACTGCTGTCCAGCAACACAGACCCTTGCTGTTAACCAGCACAAAGAAGCATATGGTGCATTCAATCCAAGTCTAAAGACTTCATCTTTGTGACTCTCATGCTGTCACACTCAATTCAGCTATTTGTCAGAAAGACACGGTATTGTCAAATTAGAATATTCCCAGTGTCTCCCTACATTTCTTCCTTTAGCAGGCAATGCTCTACTACATTGCACCTGGATGTCAAGTAGCAAAAGTTTCCCCAGTCAGCAGGCTGGTCTCAGATCCCAGATAAGAGTCTTGTTTGCTTTTAAATTCAGAAAAAAAAAAAAAANTCCATCCTTCACTACAATTTTCTAACTGGAGTGCCAACTACAGTGTGACACAGGAATAGACTTAGGAATACATATTCCACACTGGGAACAAGTGGAGGGTAACAGAGCTTCATAGCCCATGTACCTACCCCTCTGGATGGCTTTGTGCAGCAGACTCCA
Organism: Scytalopus superciliaris; assembly: GCA_013400415.1. Taxonomy (NCBI): domain Eukaryota; kingdom Metazoa; phylum Chordata; class Aves; order Passeriformes; family Rhinocryptidae; genus Scytalopus; species Scytalopus superciliaris. The sequence continues at coordinate 1,197,051 of VXBX01004959.1, forward strand.
GCCTCTCTTGTCTGCCCTATCCACATCAGCCTTGTAGTTGACCAGGGTCGTTGCAATACTCTCCAACCTTTGGGCCAGGGCCAGATCCAAGGCAAGGTCTCCATTGTGATCCAATTCATTGAGCTTCCCAGGAAGCTGCAACACAAACACAGTCCACTGACATTAGAGACATGTTCAGCAGCCCAAGATTTTAACAGCCTCTTCCAACCACCACAGCAGCAACTCTACTGAACAATACTAGTGCTGTGTTCTGTAAGGGCACCTTGCCCAGGGACAGCCAGCAGAGCAGCTGCACCACAGGCAAATCTGCCCACAGGATGGGCCATGAGAAAGCAGGAGTTGTGTTTGCAAGCCTTGTCCAGCTCACAGAAAGCAAGACTGGTTCACTCCTAAACATGTCACCTATATATAGGCATATTCAGTGTAGGAAGAATCATTCAGTTACTCCTTTAAGCTACATCAAATCCCAATGGGATCAGCACCTAAGGGTGCTAAATATCACTCAAGTCCCAGCTTCCAATTAAGATTTGTGGCAACTTAAGTACTAATTGAATAATTCATCATAATTAATACTTGAGTTCTTTCTTCTCCCTTGTTGGAGGACACCTTATTTGCTAGTTGTTTAGTTTTCATCCAAACAGATCAAGTACCTATTACTTCAGATTTTCAATATTAGAAGAAAAGTACGTGTTCAAAGAAATTATCCTTACTGAACTGTCATAAAGCAGCAAAGTTGACTATAATACCATTTAATTTTAAACGTGCACGGCAATATCAGGTCATGGATTTTATTAGATACAGTCTGTTGTATGCAAGGTGTTCTAGAAACAGCATGTATCACTTCTGAATTATGTCTCCATGGGGCCCCTATTGGCAGACCTCCATTACATACACAGAAGTAGCTGTGGCAATGCTAAACATGCAAATTAAGACTCAGTGACAAGAGTCAGTAGCAAAGCTCAGACTGGCAGTTACAAACCATTACTTCAATCACCAAATTCTAAAGGATACATCAAGTCAGGCTCACTATACCTGTGAATCCATTTCTATAAGATACAAAAAGACCACATCTTCTCTCTCCACTTTAATAGCCTTATGCAAAGGATATTCTGTCTTGGACTTGAACATTTTATACAGTAACTGAGCACTCATGCTGCTGAAATCTTCTTTACGCAAGTCATCCTGGAAGCAACAGAAGAGAAGGGTGAGCAACACTCCTGTTTTATTTACAGACAAGGCATTGCACAAAGTAATTCTGTAACTCACAAAACAAGCTCAGTTAAAAGTTACATTTTGATAACATTTTGGCAGGAATACTTCAAGACAGCCCTTTAATCTTAAACTTTAAGATTAAATTGGGAAGTTTTAAATCTTACATTTTAGTTTCAAGATCAGCTAGTGAAATCTTGCTTCCTTTTTGTCTACAGACATGGAAAACCAGCATTTCAACAGGCATTATGGCAGATTAATACCTAATCTTTAAAACAGTCCTCTATCTGGATTTATTCTTTATTCTTACTAAAAGGCCTACAACTATTGAAAACTGACAACTCCCCAGAACTTTGTAAAATTATGAATAAAAGCAAACAGAAACTTCAGAGTATAAGGGCCTTAGGTCTGAGTTAGTGCTTGTTTGACTAAACAAACAACCTTATTTCCAGGTAGAACTAAGCATCAAAAGTTAGGAACCAAAAACAATCAAGAGTTAAAAGTCCTGGCCAACAGGTTCAGATATAATAATCTTTTTTTATGCATTAACATATCAAATCTTTCCCCTCTGCCTTCATACGAGTTAAAAAAAGGCTCATCATCCACATCTAGGTGATGTGTTTTAGGTTTAGAACAATCTAAATCCCCACATACAAGGCTACTGTTGACAAGCCTTATTGTAAAGGCTAATCCATTAACTCAGTTAATCAAACTTTCTCCAAAATAACAGATCAGAGCAAGGGGAACTTCCAAGCCAGTTTCAGGACTGCTTGCCTCTCCCTCCATCACAGAAGATAAACTTCCCTTGCTTCCATGAATTATTTTTAGAAGTAAAAGCAGGCCTGGTATTTGTGATCTGTATAGACAGAGACCAACTATGGATGAACTTCTAAACAATTCAGAGTCCAGATATGATGAACAACTCTCCTGCTTATTAGAGCACAGTCCCTTTTATTTGGCTCAGGGAACTAAGACACTTTGTACAGGGAAGCAGTTCCAATGGACAGAACAACTCTTCAAGTTATAAGCTACTCCTCCCCGAGACATTCACACAAGACAGACAGCAGACATAACCTCTAAAGGCAATAAAAAAAACCTTAAAGAAGCCACTTAATGTTCTTCTTTGCTTTGAACATATAATAATTATGAACCAGTGGCAAAAACACGTATCATAAAGATAACCAGGACAGGTGGGAAGGGGGAAAGTCACTCTGCCTCAGAAGCAGCCCCTTCACTCACAGCAGAGCTCAGCTTTTCATCAACACTGTTGCTCCTTACAAACATATAAGGGTCAGTATAAAAGGTCACCATAGTCACTGAAGTTATGAGGAATCCATGTAATCCCCATCCCAGCTGGAATACATGCAACACCCAGAGATACTCCTGAGATTAGACACTGCAGTAAGTTAAGCAGAATTCTCCTCATTACATTCCTATGCTGTGCATACATTTTTTCCCCTTGTTCCCTCCTGCCAAAACTCACCCAGTGACTGGCAATGATCTCTGCACAGTAGTTCAGGAGGGTGCTGGCACTCAGCTCCTCAGCAGTCTGGTAGAAACGGATGCAGTTCCTGACATTAACTAGTGACATGACTCCTTTTTCACACCTGTCCAAACAGGAAAGCCAGAGGTCAGTAATCAAACAGCTTTTCTGCAATCACTCTCCCGTGCTCTCACAGCACTTCCATTATTTAATGGTTCCATGCAGACCAAGACATCTGATAATTCCTAGGGGCATCCTACACACGGATCTGTCACTAGACTACCATGACCAGACACCTGCTAAGCTCACAGTACAACATGAGGACAGCTTTTAGGCTGGTACAAAGACTGAAGGCAGTTTTAGCATTGGCCTTACAGATACCAACATTTTTGGTCAGCAGACTTGACAGCAATTTAGTCTGCTTCATGTTGGAGCACACAAACCATAGATTATGAATGTCATGCACTACTACAGACACCCTTGGGCAAAAGATTATTCTATCAAAGGATACTCTGACTAAATTCAAGGCTTTGAAGTTGTACAAAACTTGAAGAAGATGTTTCAATTTGTACATTCAGGCTTCTCACTGACACTAAATGATAACTTAGAGTACTCTGTACATTCAAGATGACAATCCAGCCCCTACTAGAATGGTAATGAATCTCAGAATGGGAAAGCACTGTACTGTTACACTAACCTTATTTCTGAAGAAAGGATGCCACCAAGATGCACAGAAGAGCAGCTATCTAAATTGAAGTGTCACCTATGCTATTTTAAAACTGCAAGACACCTGCCATTGACTCTTCCCAGTGTTCTCTAACAATTCCTTTCTTGCAACTATCCAGCAGAGCCTGGTGCTATTTTACTGATCTTTCTTGACACCAAATTAGGGTTATTAGTTTGGGAGACAAACTGGAAAGTAAACATATAAGCTATGACAAAAAAACTGCTACAGTTTAACTGTAGTAAGGCTTCATTTCCATGATACCCTGAATGTCACGCTGCATTATATTAAAACCTCAAGACTTTAAAAAAAGGCATAATTTTATGCACTTGCCAGCAGTTACCTTATTTCTGTTCAAACAAGGTTGAAGAGTTCAAGTAGATTCAGTGTTTTTACTAAGACTCACCTTTCCCTAAGCAGCTGGAGCTGAAATTTATTAGCCAGTTTCATGAGCTCTGTCAAGAAGACATCATCTTCTCTCAGCTCCAGTTCGTCTGTGTAGATCCACCTCAGCATTGCCATGGTTACCTCTGGGTCAGCATCTGCTACAGGGAGCAACAGCACTAATGAAATACCTAAAACCAATCTCCTGCTCAAGTAGCAGCTATTCCTTTCACTGCTACAATTCACAGCTACCATAAGGGAAAAAAGCCTTGCTGGAACTGTAACACTTCAGTTCCATCAAGATCTCAAAACAGAGGCCAAGCTGGTCAAAAGTTGAAACTTATAACCATGTTGGCACCAAGTAAGAAAATCATCTTCCACTGGGACATGGGGCAGAATGCAGGGAACCCCATAGCATCTCCTACCTGCTACACAGGTGTTGCATATTTAGGGGCCAGTGATGCCTCTGTAAAGTCCTTGGTCCCTCATACATGGCCAAAAACACATTTAGGTTTGACAAGCATAAATCCCTTTCTGGGTTAAGAATCCTGCCTCTTTTAGATTACAGCCATAGGTTGTGAACTGCTGCACTCCAGCAAAGGTACCTTGTTACACCTTGGGAATGACTACAAAGCACTTCAAACTGCTGGGAACTCCATTTCTAGAAAGGGTGCAGAAGAACCAACTCAAGGGGCTGGATTTCATGTGTTTACAAGACTGATCACAAACTCAGACACAGAAACCTACACCACAGGACACAACACAAGCCCTAAGGCCATGGATCCTTGTCACCTACTCAAAGGTAGAGTGAGAACCCTTCTTACAAAGATAAAGATGAGAAAAACTCCACAAGATCAGACCAATTACAACAAAAATACCATTCATGTAGAAAATGAGCCTTAGTCCTTTTAGCTGCTTTGTTTTAAAAATGAAAAAAATTTAAAATGAAAACCCTTTAAAACACTGAAATACCCATCCTAAACCATCTCCTTCAGAGGAAGGGCTGCCCCAGACTATCTGCAGAGTACCAGCAGTCCTTGTCATGCAGGCTGCCTCCCAAGAACCAGGAGGTTTCAGTAAGGCAAGTATTTTTTGCCAAACTCAAAGCAATCAGAAAATCTACTTGAGATGTACACTCAGCTCTGCCTTGGCAGAGGTAAGAGTGTATTTTCTCCCTCTCAACAAGAGAGCATGTGTTCATCTCTTCCTACCCTTTAAAGATTAGAAAATTCTACAGATTACATGAACTCTAAAAACACTCAATTGCTGTCTGTATTCTGAAGATAAGATTCAGGCAATCTCAGCTTGCAAGTTCTTAAGAGAACCCCTTAAGAAAACCACAACAATTTCCAGGGAACAGCCTGTTGCTTGTTCCAGCTATTTCATAACCTAATCCTTCTGTTGTTTATCAAATTTTATAAAATGTTCAATTTTCCAGTGAAAGTATAATTTACATTATTTTAAGCATCATTCTGTAACAGGAAGTGTTTGCATTGTTAAACATGTAAGATGGCAGTTACAGCTGAGATTTTCAGACTAGCTTAGATGTGGAGCTAGAAATGCTGTGAGCTGCCACTTGTAACAATGTTAAATTAATATAAGAGCTTTTTAGTAATCATTTTTGTTAGCATAGCACTCAAATTAAGAATTCCTTGGCATCTGTTTTCCTGTGGCTGCAGAAAGACACATAAATCATGTTGCAAGGAAGCCCATGCTGTCTCATAAAACCATCTTGCTGTGACTTGCCACTTTCCAGTTTGTCTGCACTTAGGATTCATGCTAAGATTAAGTGCAGAAAGTGAAGTCAATGCTTAATATTCAACGTGCCAGTCAGCAGCCTGCTTAACTTCATACCTGACTTTAATGCTCACAAATTAATTGTATAAGGTCCTTCTACACTGTTAAGTACAGAAAAGCCTGTCAAGAGGTTGAATCTGCAGAAAGTGTAAGTACATGCAAGAAACAGCTACAGCAGAACAAAACACTCATGTAGAAGGTGGTCTTTTAGAAAACTCTTCCTCACCTATTTTGCCAAAGTATCAAAGAGCCAAAGCAAACACCTTTAATAACATCAGTATTTGGATTCACTTCCCACACACACTATGTTAACAAGCAGCAAGGTATTTCCATGGCACACTTCAGAGAGATGATGCACACTACCTCAAAAAGCCCTGTCCTTAGAAAGGAAGAAGTCAAGTTCCTCCAAATAGATTTGTTTTTCATTATGTTTAGTTGACTCTAGAAAAGACAAACAGGCCACCAATCTCAAGCCCTGTTTGTTAAAGAGAGAGAAGGCAGGTTATTGATTTAACCAGCACTAACACCCAGTTCCCAAACTCACCGCCACGTTTCAGAGACAGAGCTCCACAATGTAACAGATTAAGCACCACTTTCAGTGGACAGCACTAGTCTGGAAGGCACACCAGTAATCTTTTCCCAACAGGGCCTCTCACCAGTCACCCTGAGGGCCATCAAAGCATCCTATTAGTCAGCAGTGACTGACCTGACAGATCCAGCTCCTCTGTGGAGGCGAGGTTGGCGAGGCTCCACGTATCGCTGCGTGCCGCCAAGACAAATTTGTGAGCTCTGATGTGCCTGTCCCCTACTTTTATCTTCAGATCACTGAGAAAAAAGGCAGAAAAGAAAAGAGCATAAAGATTTTCCCTGTGCTTAGATATATATGGGTTCAGCACCTCCACAGTATCTATGTCCTGGTATCCACATTTAGGTTCAAGTTGTTTGAGACTTAAAACACATCTCATTTGTTAAGCAGAACATGTAAAATGGCAATTCTTATGTTTCTAGAGAGAAATGCAATGAGTTATTAGTATTTCAAGTGCTTGGCTAGGTGGGGGGTTTTTTAACCATTTCAGAATAAACAGCAAGAGGATTATTATAGAAGTTAGGAAAAGCCAGCAATCTTGAGGTTAAATATTTATGTCACAGTGTCCATACCAATACTGTCAGCTAAGCACCAATGGTTTCAGGCAAGACCAGCAAGAGAACAATGCTGTTTGACAGCAGTCTGAGTGCAAGGCAGAATCCCCAGTTCCCAGGAGACCAGCTGTCAAGAACACCAATTTCATCCTGACCCCTTTATACCAGGTTATTCTCTGTAGTTAGAAAATACCTGCCCTGCTTGTTTTAAAGTCCCTTGGCTTGCAGATGTTCTGACTATGTAGGTGTGTTTTCCAGACCATTTTGTAACTCAAGGCACTACTATACTATAGGAAGAAACAGAGATGTTACTTAACAAAACCTGCACTGGGACTTGCTACCTTTCTCATTTTATAGTTTGTAGGTCCTTTTAGACAACTGTGCTATGCCTTTAAAGATGAACAGAAATAAAGTGATCCAACCCTTCTGACATATCCTACCTAACACCTCCTTTACCCAGCATGCTACAATGAGTTCTTGCAGGCACAGAGCCTTTCCTCAGGGAGGTTCATGAAGAGATGCTAAGGCAAGGAAATTTTACCCAAAATAGATTTTCCCCTTACACGAATAAGCTCCTTTACTCTATTAGCATTGCTTTCAGTAATAGCAAAGAAACTGGTATGTAGCACTGTAGTTTCAGAACTAAATCAGTTCCTGTATCTACAGTATTGAAATTGATCCCTAATGTGCCTATGGAAAAGACACCATTAACTCCAATTTTGTGCTGAGATTCAAAAATACATCATATCACTACATCACATCCATCACTAATACAACCAGCCAAGCCAATTTAATCAGGCTTATTTACACACAACAGGAGCCCAGAAGTAGCTCCTTTCAAGAAAGGAGGGTCATTAATCCATTCACTAGGTATAGACCAGTTCAAAATTACTTCTGTTCAGAGGGAGCTTGGCTGTTGACAATAAACATGGTCAATTTTCTTTGAACTTGTCTTAAATGTCAAAAGCTCTTGAATCAAGAACTGGGTTCATTATGCCATCCCACCTTCCAACTGCAACTGCAACTCAGGACCCTGTTGCAAACCATGCAGCAAAGAATTTTCTGTGTCCAAGGCCCTAGTGCAGCCCTTAAAATCAAAGGTGCCCCTGTCCCCACGTGGGGATCCCTCACCTGTACTGCTCCTGCTGATAGAGTTCAGCTACGATGGCGAGAAGTCGGCTGATGAAGGTGTCACTGGCATTGTCCTGGTTGGCCTCCACAGCCAGGAGGCTGCATCTCCTTTCTGTATCAACCAGTTTCTTCTGCAGCTTCACATACTCCTGGCGGAGGAGCATCAGGTGCTTTTCCAGCTTGGCCACCTCCTCTGCAAGGCACAGTGTTACTCCAGGTAAGGTTGAGACTCACACACCTTTGTTATCTGAGGGTAACTTAACCCTCAGATCACACACCTAGTTTAATCACACAACACTCCAGTAAGAGTCTCTCCTCTTCCACTGCATTTTAGCATCTCACTCCCAATATTAAATCTTCCATTTCATATAATTTTCATAAACACATCAAAAAACAATACAGTCATAGCAGCCACTTACAAATAAGGTTCCCACTGCAGAACTCACTTTTCCACCACACCAAACAACTCACTCCACAACAGGTTGTGGTAAGTCAGGTCCTGAACTCAACCCAGGCCACTCATGAGAAAGACAGACATTGCTGGAAGGAAATATCTGTACAGGTGCTTAAACCCAACCTGACTTACAAGCACTTATTTATGGATTAGTTGCATAAATTACATGTAGCTGTTAATCGTTGAGCTTCATTAATTTCAAATAAGGCCAAATCCAAAATCAGTTCTAAAATAAGAGGGGGCAGGGAGGAGAAATTTGGAAGCTAACCAATGATTTTAGGTGGGAAAGTTCCTACCAGATTACTCCCTACCAGCCAGGAATTCATCATTCAGTGACTTTTCCTCAAATATTTACTAAACGTCACTAATACAAACAATAAGAAACTGAACTCTCTTGATCAGTGTTTTCTTCTTCCTTCTGTAGATAAGTTCAACAGCACAGCTGACCTTGGCCTTGCTCCAACACAGGTGCCCAGGGCAGAGCATCCTCCCCTAGCTCAGCTGCAGACAGAACACCACCTTCTTCCTTCAGCCTTTCCTCTACCAACTCTGCAGCAAATGCTCCCTAAATCTTTTACCTTAACTGCTGTAGTGGATAAACAGAAAGCAACATAGCCTATTTTATTCTTCAGTTAATACTGTGTAAGCAGGTTTGTCAGATACTTCCTTCAACAGCCTTTTATTTAGCTTCATTCTTTAAAATTTCATGGATATCATCTCCTTTAGGATACCTTCCCTTTTCTGTTGAAATACACTGTGATTTCAGAATTGTGCCATCAGTACCACACCACCCCTCAAAGAGGGTTTGAAATCCTGCTGTGGTCAGTCTTATTATCTGAAGACAAATGCAGCTTTGGTGTTCCTAGAACTAGAAGGACATCTCTGTTGAGCAATGGTTCCTTCCTGACTGATTCATAAGGAAGGTCTCAGTGGCAACAAAGCATGTCCTACTGTTGCAGCACAGAAAGCAGGAGTCTGACAGGAGCCCAGAGTGAAAGACACTGAGAACCGCACCAAAAATTTGTGTGTGAACACCACCACTCTTGGTGCCATACAAATTCAAATGCCAGGAATAAGAAGCTGCCAACTGAACCTCACAGCATATGCCACCTTATAGAAATACTGCATCCTCCATCAAGCCACAGGAATGTGAAGGAGGGAATAAAGAATCAGTACCACAGGGAACAGCTCAAATACCATTCTACCAAAGTCAGCTCAGTGGCTCCAAATTAGCCCAAAATCAACAGGGCACAAAGCAGAACCACCTGAAACCCCAGAGAGCAGTGGCTGAAGCTTTGTGAATAACTATCAGGCTTGTTCCTGCTGCTCCCAGGGCAATCCCAGACAACCCCTACAGGCAGTGAAAGCACCTCAAGGAACCAAAGTTCTGAGAGCTCTTGTTTTCAGATTGACGGCATATTCTTCCTGCAACTCCAGTGAAAAGGATTGATAGGTATTTGCTTACTGCAATAACTGCAGGAGCTGTAAAATAAGAGCTTCTCTTATTCTACATGACAACCTGCACACCTGTTGTGTAGTGGGCCCGTTTGAGGGCAATACTTGATCTAAGAGCACATTTCAAGTGCACATTCAAGACAGTTCTCAAAATCCAGTTAATCAACACAGTGCAAAAGAGCAAAGCCTCATCTTTCCCTGTATACTCTTCACTTAAGGAATGAACAAGCAAAATGCACAATTACTGCAGGCACACACACACCTCTAATGAAGATTTTTGCCTCAACACACTGAAAAGAGAGACTCAGTAAGATACCAGTAAGTGCCTGGCTAAACATCAATCCAAATGCCTCAGAGAAGAGGGTGCCCGGGTTCAGCAAGGAGAGATACACAGAGTGACTCCCATTCTGAGGGCCCAGCAAGGAAACAAAAGCAGTGTTTGTTAAAAGTTTTCTGGTAGACAGACCAGCATCTCATGAACTGGCATAAGTTTATGTTCCATATCAAAGACCAAAAACTAGAGGAAGGGTCTCGTGGACATCTAGTAGAAGCTTGTATTGCAGAAACAAGTAGAACTGTAAAAATTCAAGTGTTTTTTCAAATCCCATGAGGCTAAATTCATTTGAATGGTGTCACTGACACCCTTCAAGCAAAGTAGCAGCACTGCAGCTCTCCTCAGAGCCTGACAAAAGGACCCATTGCACTGCCTATCCCACTCATCAAAAGCACTGCCACAAGCAATAAAGATAAACTTTTATTTACTTATGAAGTGGAACTAAGTGAAGCACTTCAGAAAAATAAATTATTTCCTTACCCCCTGGAGTGAGGTCCTTCCTCCACTGCTCCATATTCTGACCCTCAGCCCCGCAAGGCTGTACAAGTTACTGCTTTCTTGTTCTGCCTCAGTTTTGCACACTTTTGATCTTTACCCTGACACCACCCCAAAGTTCTACAGCAAACTTCCTGCTGCTTCACACTCAAGCCTTAATCCAACACTTTTTACCCACTCCTGCTTGTAACCTGCATGCAAATCTCTGACATGAGTGGTACAGAACTCACGGAAACCACAAAAGCTCCGTTGTCCTCATAAACTGTTAAATCCATTTGTAGATAGTAACTGCAATAAACCCACTTCAGGACTTTTGCACAGAGAGGCAACACTTCCATATGAAAAAGCACTTGGCTCTGAGCAAATAACCACAGTCTGACAAGCTCCCTTCCTCAATAAGCCTCCACTTTTCAGCTGACTCTCCAATACCACCAGTTCCTAACTAGAAAAATGTTTCTGCAGCTAGTTACCTGGTCTGAATGAACAAAATGTGCTCCTGTATCAAGATATCCTAAGGAACTGAGTGAGGAGAGCTGCAACTCCAGCTCATCGCTCCTGCTCATTCAGGATCATTCACTGGTCACATGCTTTCTTCAACCAAAAGATCAGAGAATTATCTGAGTTATGGAAGAACCTCTGAGAAGTACAGATGTCTGAACCAGGGCTTGCACCAACTGTAAGTTAATTCTGCAGAGCAGGACCCTGAACCAGAGCCTCAGAAGGTCTCGGTGGGGAAAGTTTCACTGCCTGAAGCCAGGTTGGCCATCTAAAGCCCTCCAGGACTGGTTACCAAGGCTTAAAAGCAAGCCTAACAGGCTGGTCAGCTAAATATGATGCAGTGGTGTTCCAGCACACAAGAAGTTAGGAGTTGTTCTAAAGATTTATTAAACCTGACTGCAGCACCCCCTCCGCAGATGCAAGACAATAATCAGCATCAACTACATCCTGTTTCATCTTCCACAAGCGGTCTTAAAATCCCACCACTGTCTCAGAGTTGCACTTCAGGAGCAGAAGGCTGTGAACACTCCAAGTTCGTTTCCTTTGTAGCCTGTGGCATTCTGGCTCAGTTTGCCGACTCAGTTTCCTCCGAGGGGAAAAAGAGGAAGCTTGTCTTGCAAGGACGAGTAGAACTGTACAAATTCAAGCGCCTTCTCCAAATCCCGCCAGGCTGAATCCACCTGAACGGTGGCACTGACAGGCAAAGCAGCGGCGCTCGGGGAGCTCTGCAGGTCTGCTCAGAGCCCGCCCAAGGGCTCCGGCACCGGCGGGCAGGGAAGGCCGCTGCCCGGGGTGAGCCCCCCGGGATGAGGCCCCCGGGCCGGGCACACCCACCCGTGGCCCACCGGACCCGCGGCCCGTGGGGAGGGCTCGGCGGGCCGCCCTGGGGGCTCCCAGGGCCCGCAGCACCACCGGCCCCACACGCCGCCTCCTGAGGGGCAG
>VXBX01004959.1:1209149-1234967 GCA_013400415.1 Scytalopus superciliaris
CTATCCCGCCTTACCCCGCCTTGTCCCGCCCTATCCCGCGGCTCCCCCCGCCCCTCCGCCGGGCTCGGCCCCCGGAGCCAGCCCCGCCCCGGGCATGAGGCGCCTGAGGGTTCCGGGGGTGCGTGTGGGCCGGGGGAGGCAACTGTGCATCCCCTGCGCCCCACCGGCACCGCCTTCATCCCGAAAAGCACCTGTGGCTGCCCAGCCGGCAGCGGTTCCGTGGGATGGGGGCGCTCCTCAGTGCGCAGACAGCTCTGCTATCTACCATCGGCTCTCCGGGCCCTGCCTGCAGAGGCAACAGTGCTGGGCATTGGAGCTGTGCCCCCGGGACGCTGCATTTGTACCCCTGGACACTAATCTGTGCCCCCTGGACACTGGATTTGTACCCCTGTGAAGATGTTCAGGTAATTGTGGATCAGACGTGTTTGGGAGTGGGCAGCACTGACCAAGCAGCAGGACAGGGTGTTTCTCCCAGCCCCCTGTTTTCCCCCACAGCTGCCCCTCGGCTGTTCTTGCTGCTCATTGTCTCTCCTGCTTAGCTGGGACAGAAATGCCAAGATACTCCACGCTGGTCCCACAGCAATCTTTTTTGTTTGCCTTAAAGAGCAAATTACAATGAAATGTGTGAAGACTTTGTGCACAGTATTGTTTCACAGATGTAATTTTCTCTGGACTCCACCATGAAGTGACCTTTGAGAAGCTGCTGGTTTCTGTGCCTGTTGGGTGAAACAGCAAGACCAGAACTGGGCCCAGGAGAGCCACAGACTGGTTTTCTGGACATACCACAAAACAACCCATGACATTTTGCACAGCTTGTTGACAGCTGTGTATGATTTTGCTGTGTAGATGACTGACACCACTACTCATGGTGCCACTGATCATCCTGAGGAACTGCAAGGGAACAGTTACTGTTGCCTGATCAGATTTAGTTTAATTTCTCGGTAACGACAGAGATCAGATTTCAAACTACTGCCTTGTTTTGCATCAGGGGAATCAGCAATCTCCTCTGAGGATCTGCCTGGGCCGGAAGGTGTTCTATGACAGTCTGTTTAAACCCCAAGTAGCTTCTGGTTTGGTTTAAAATCACTGAAGAGATGCAGGACCGAGGAGACTCGTGGTGCTCTCTGTGTGCACTGATGGCACCATCCCAAGAGCAGTGCACCAGATGGTACAGACACAGCAGAGTCCACCCCCCATCGACCCACCAAAACCCAAAATACACTTCTAATCACTTCAGAATTCATGTTCTCCCTTTGTTGATTGCCCAGTGTTTTCTAGGTATCACAGCAGGGAGGAATTTTAGCCTGACAGCTGAACAGCCCTTCTGATTTTTAGAGATCTCTGATTCATAAACGGCAGCATGGAGAAACACAAAAAAAGGAATTAGGATGGCCACATTACTTTGCTATTTATTAATACTTGATGCTGTTCCTTTGCCCCCAGTTACCTGGAATGCAGGCCACCATGTTGGGGCAAAAACCAGCTCAACACCTCAGCCATGATGACAAGGCCCCACAGAACCAGCAGTGTAACACTTGGCACCAGCCCCTGGGCTGGCCCTTCCCTTCAGTCACTGGGTAACTTGGCCATCCTAACAGTGTCCCACAGGAACATCCTTCCTTTGGAATATCTGGGGCACGAGGGATCACAAATATGTATTTGAATAATTGACAAAGAGGAGAATGAACTCTGATGTAACACCACCATTTCCAGCCCTACCCTCTAAAGAACAAAGGAGCAGCAATTCTGGAGAGCAAATGGGGGAGCAAACAGAAATAAAGCTTTAAACTACTTTGTGAAGCTACAGGTGAGTCTGTGGTGAACTCTGTGTAGAGAGCACTGCTGAATTTGCTGAAAGCAGCAACTACCTTGAATTGCTCTCAATTCCAGATACACTGTGGAAAGGGAAAAGGAAGGGCAGTCTGTGGGTTATGCTGGTCTGTGAAAAGAAAAGTCAAGTAGTTTCCAGTTTCTCTAAGTTTCTTTGGTCAAAAAGCTTGGAAAACTTGCCAGCAGATACTGTGAGATTAGTGTTTGCTCACTAGAGGGCCAAAATGGGTACAACAGGGAGAAAGGTGTGTTTTGTTTGCTCTTCCATTATCCAGGATGAAGCACAGCATGTCAAATTCCTCAAGTGTTTGCTGGTGTTGTTGAAGATGTTCAGGTAAGTTATGCTCCAAGTGCAAGTCCCCTTCCTATTTCCATACTCAAGACAGCCAGTTTGACACATTATTATTGGAAAAAATTATATTTTGGAAGAACTCACTACAGGTGACAGAATTCCAAAAATCAAATTACATGAAAATATACATCGTAATTTTCTTTGTACATTAGGTGAGGAAAACTCTGAAGTAGAAGGCAAAGCAGATGAAGGGCCACAGAAGAGAGTAAAGGAGGGAAACTATTTTTGATAGCAAACCCAGAAGTTAGTCATTTGAAAGCCTACAGATGTGCATGCTTGAACTCAACCTTGAGAAAAAACAAGCCTCCCCCACACACACCCCGCCCCACAAACAGGCAATGAAAAAGGCAAACCAAAAATTTCACCCATAAAAAGCAGCTCATTCCTATCTTGGACTAACTTAGTCAACTGAACTTCCAAGGGAAAGCACTCAAGTCCTTGGAAGTTAAAAGTCCATCAGGCTGCTCAAGGGTGCTCTATGGCCAGTTTTATTGCTATACCCAATTCAAGAAGGAGGAGTAATTGGGTTTAAAAAAGGGGTGGGAAGAGAAAAAAAAAAATAAAGCACCTTTGAGACTAACAAAGGTCATCATAAAAGAAGACACAAGTAATTGATAGCAAATCCTTTCAGGGTTTAATTAGGAAAATTTTAAGTTCTGATGGGGGAAATAAAAGGGAGCACATTTTCAAAAACCAAAAAAAGAGATACTAAACTTTAATAAGCAAGAAATTTTAATTAAGCCTCAGTGGGTCAAAGGAAAATTAAAGTGGGAGGGGAAAAAAAAAAACAAAACCAAAAAAACAACTTTATCCTAATTGGTTTTAGTTTGACATGCTTCACAAGTTGTTGTTTGGTTTTTTAAACTCATAGGAAACAATGAATAGGGAGAGAAAAAACCTGCTAAAATCTTTAGAATTTACACAATTCTATTCCTAACTACTGACAGCATTATTTGGTACAATGTGTATTTGTGGATGTACATGAACAGTATATATATTATCCGGATCATGTTGTGCTATGTACACATCTTTACAATTCTTCCTGAAGGTTAAAGCAGTTCATTAGATTTCAAAATGCTTAATCATCTTGTGTTGGCACTTGTTAGGCTCTTGTCAGCATTGATAACTGGCATGTTTTATTGCAGCCCAGTTCCAGCCAGTGTTTGCCAACTTGTAACAACAGAAGTCCAGCAATAGGTGGGTAGAGTGCAGGAAAAAAAACAGTGCCATGTTTCTCAATTGGAGACCTGCAAAGAAATCACAGGTATTAAAATAAAGCCCCTTGTCAACCTCAAGTATCTTCAAGATGTTAATTAGCGTTTCAAGCTCAAGAAGACAACTGTTACTTGTTTACTGTTACTTGTTTAAGAACTTTACATACCTCTGAGCAGAAGATGGCTAAATCCAGACTCATCACCTGAGAAAGATGGGAGTTAGTTCAGCACATTCTGTATCCAAGCTCAACTATCACTGTCAGGCTCCTGTTGCTCACACTGCTGGGCGAGTGCAGAGTGTGTAAAGGTTTCATTATTCACACACTGCACATTTGCCACTGAGAGGTCTGTGCATCACTCACTGTGGCTGGTGGGTACCAAATGGGCCAGCAGTGCTCAGTGAGCACTGACACCACAGCCCCAGTCAGGCTGCACTGCTCTGAAACCGGCTGGAACTGCCCCTTCCCATCCAGCTCCCTGCCCATCCCTCACTGGGGAGGAGTCACCAGGCCTTAGAAACGCTTCTGCCTTCCAAAAAAGCAACACGGCATTACTTAAAATATTTGTCACGAGCATTGTTTCACTATGGCCAAGTTCAACATGGCAACAGAGCCGAGGTTAGTTAAGGATACTCTGGAGTGTTACTCACAGTTACTCCATTTCTCCAAGACAGGAAAAAAGAAGTCAGCTGCATTAGCAATTTTTACACTCCAGTTATAGGCAGTTGTACAAGACATTCCGTTCCTTTGCTTAGTCTTTTGATCAATATTGAGCATTTTTTCATGCTTTATCTATACTGGAGAAAGTTCCATCAAAGCATTTCTGCACAGAAGAGATCCTGCAGTATGAGCTGGTCACAGCTGGAGCCTTCCCCCAACCCCCCAGTGCTTACAAAAGGGTAAGAAAGGAACTCTCTCCTGTACAACCACCGTGAAAAAACTAACCAGCAGAGAAACTTAATAAGCTTTACTGGTTTTCCAGTCAGTACAACCCCTGTGAACTACACACAATGCCATATTTCTGTCCCTGTGAGTTATATATGCTGCAGACAACCAGTGAATATGGATTTGGGCTTCTCCAGCCATATTTTATTTGCCAAACCAACCATTAAGAAAAGGCAGCTTCAACATGAAGCTCTGTTTTGCTTTGAAAAGAAAAGCAAGAGTGGGAAATTATAAGCTCATGGAGGAAGTTTTTCCTTGGCATACCCAAGATAAAGTGGCCAAAGGCCAAGGATTTAAGGGCCATGTTTTAATAGAGAGCTTTCTACAAGAGGGTATTTAAAAAGTTCCATTAAAACTGAGATGTAATCGTGCAAATTACAGTAAGTATCTTGAGTCAGAACTCTTTAACAGGGTGGCATAAAATGCAAATATCATGTCGGCTGCTCTCAGGTCAAAACTTGTCTGGGCTCTCAGACACACCACAGTTCAGTTCCCAAGCTGTTTGTCTGAAGCTATTTCCAAGCCTTCCTCAGCAAAAGTGTTGGGGTTTTCTTTGAGCTGCTGAAAAGAACATCACCTTTCTTGACATTATTGATGGTTAATATCTCAACTTGATCCTTTCTCATGTGCCAGTAGACTTTCTGCTAACACTCCCATAGGTACCTGAAGCAAACCCTTCTCAATGGTTCCCAATGACCACACTGAAGTCTTACTTAAAACCTACATGCACATGCCACCAATACCTGCAAGATAAACTGCAATTCCTGAGGCAGCAAGACTTTTAAGATGCTTTCTAGGATTCCAGCAAGGGTTCTTCACAATAATGAACATGAAAGAATTATTACCCCCTTCTATTACAGCTCCAGTAACCTCTAAGCACTATTAATAAAGCAGGATGAATTGTGATAAAGAGAAGCTCAACTTCTGAACAGCATAAGTGCAAGAGTACAAGAGAAGTTCCCCAATTTTGGCAGAAGGGGCTGTCAACTGCACTTAATTCTCTTAGTCTTTAGCACTGCATACAGCCAAAGAGCTCCACTGAGCCCATGCAGCTGAGAAGAAAGGGGTGGGGTTTTCTTTTCGCTTTTGAGGGAAAAAAAGAAATAATTCAGCAACACTCAGGCAGAAAAACCTCAACTCAGGTAACTGACTTGTCTTGTCTTGAGGATACTTACCCTGAAAAAAGTGAAGCTACTAGCTGCTGAATAAGTGTCACTCAAAAGCAGTTTCTTGGCTTTTTCTTACACAGCGGGCAACTTTTCTTTTAAATTCTCCATTTCTGTCTTCTCTCCATTCTTTCTGTAATTGAATAGACAGCTTTCAGATGTCAGTCCTACAACAGTGCACAGGCTCTAGGAAGACTCTTGGTGTTTTTATGTTTTCAGACATTAGCCAGCTAGTCAACACCGAAATTTGCTTACAATCACTGAAAACCTGTGATATCAGGACTTTTGAAAGCTTGCTCTGGGTTTTTCTATGCCAGCTGCTCACAAGACAGTGAGGATGTCGCTTTTTCCTCTTCAATTTTACACATTCTCCAGGACTAAACTGGTGGCTACCAATGCCTACACTAAAATCTACTTACTTCAGCCAGCAAAGTAGCAGCAAACTCAAACTGTAGACCACAGGCTGTTGTTAGGGGTTAGAGAAAATGTCTTTAACTGCAGTGGTGGAAAAGGCACTGTGGAGCCAGGAGTTAACTCAGATTTTTTTTTTTTTAAGGACAGTTTCAACTCCCTCTCAATCTAGCCAGGACACTGCAGGACAGAAATACAGAAGTCACACTGTTCACAAGAGGCACAGCAGTGTCCTTAGAAAGCAAACACCTCCTAGTCAGATATGGCTGCAAGATCCTGGCTCTGTGAGAAAGACCTGAACAGAACACTCAGTTCACCCACAGGGCTGCTCTCTGGGACAGGGATCTGATTTCAGACTGCACAGACGAAGAGCAAAGATAAAGATGAACAGGAAGAGAGGTAAGAGGTAGGTCTGAACCCGGAGATGCACACATCAAGGTAGCACAAAACCTACAGGAGCAAGTGCAGCCAGATTTCACCCTTTTTTTGTGCCAGGCTCATGATGAGCTCAGATGAAAGCACAGGAGCATCACGTGGGGTGGTTAAGATTGACATGCTGGGTGGGAAAATACAAAGAACTTTATTTCATCAAGTTCACAGTTCTCAGTCTCTAATAAAAGCAATATATTCTTAATGCAGGGCGAGAGTAGGGGTTAAAATCCCACATTGTTTTACCTGATACAACCTAACACACAACACCTTTTCACCCCCTACCTGGAGTGAAGGTTGTAGTGACAAAAAAATTAGGATAACTGGCATATCTTAACACTTACCACCTCCAAGCTCACTTAGTCAATAACCACAGTGGAAAGCCCAGCATATCTCAACTTCCCAATGAAAGCACAAATAAGGCTACTAATTAATTTGTTCTTTTTCAGCAATTCATGCAACAAGCATTTGGTTCCTTGGACTGGGACACAGGACAGCTTACACAAGATGGCTTAAGGCCAAGAAAAGCATTGAATTTGTGCCCTCCGAGCTCCAGAGCCTTAGTTTTTGTTTCTACTTTTTATATTTGTAGTTCTATGAAGTAAGTGCTCAGACTTGAATAGCAAGTGAAGCTTCCAATTTGACAGCTACATCTCCAAAAATGTTATATTAGGTCATGAACTGTTCTATTTGCTTTTCAAAATATCTATTCCTGTTCCAAGAGACACTCTTCCAACATGCATAGTTCATTTTTACAGGAAAAACGTATATCCCCTGCTCCTCCAATGCTCTGAACTACCTGTAACACCTGATTCTCCAGATTCATTTAAAACTAGACATTAATGACAGCAGACAAAATATCTTTTAGTAACTGCCAAATTTTATTGCTGCAGTAAACACAGGAGCTGCTGATTCTTCATTACCCTGAGGAGCATGTTCTGGTTCATGTGAAGAGATCTACAATCCAAGAGGAGATGCCAAGCTGCTCAAGCAGCACGTTAAAAGTTCCTTGAAACATCTAATACCACAGGCAGAGAAATAGTTTCTAGTACCCAAAGTGGTGCCTCAGGACTGTCTTCATACTCAGAGTTGGATTTATTTAAGTTTCTATTCTTAAGCTGGGCTAGAAAATGCTAGTTTCATTTTCAACCTTTGCCCTAAGGTTTAGGTAAAACCAATTCATATTTTTGAAACTAATTTTTCCGAGGAAAAAAAAAGAAAAAAGGAATTAAGAAAGCAATCCCTCCTGAAGCAGTTGTCAGAGTGGGCACAATAAGAAAGCCTGTGGTGTCAGGAAGGTGCCAAGCACAGCTCAAAGCACGTGCCTTCTCCAGGGTTAGCTCAGCTACATTCAACATGTATGAGTCTGTGAACTGAGGGACTCTAACTGCACCTCCAGCATCTCATTAATAACCTGCTCCTCCCAGTGCTCTCAGGTGTCCATTTCTCCTGGGTATCTGTTTCCACCAGTAACATGACACAAGAAGGGGAGGTCCAACACTCAAAAAATGCTAAATAAGGAATTGTTCGCTACAATTTTGTGCTTGTTTTCTGTTTTCTTCCCATTAATTTGTTCCACATGAGTCTGTTCCAGTGATGAGTTTTCAGCAGAGCTCAACCACCTTTGGAAATACAACACAGTAGATCAAAGGCTCCAGGAAACTACTAAACTGCCACCCTTTTTGGGAAGGTACAGCTGGGTTGACAGAGCAGGTTAACATTCCTCTAGAAAACTCTGCATCTTCCAAATCCCATCTCCCTCTTTCTCACTCCCACAGTTAAAGGGCCTAGAGCTTCTCTTTTGTGAGAGGACAGCACTCATTAGTCACTGCTGAACTGCAATTTAAGAGTAGTTCTATGGAAAGCATGCTGGTGTATCTCAGATGATTGGGGCCTGAAGTCTGTTTCCCTACACCCTTCCAGAACTGAGACTCTTTTCCCCTCCCCACCACAAGTTATGAGCCAAATTGTTATTCTGCTATGAAGGCAGCTCTTCTGGAGAGCTGATAGCTGTGTTTATACACCCACAGGGCACAGGCCATGCTCCAGAAACGCTGTGCTGCATCAAACACTTGTGTCTCACCCCAGTCTGTGACTCTAAGTCAGACCACTTTCCTCCCTTTTAGCCAGCCTAGTCTGGGACAGCCCCTCCTTCAGAGCTGAAGGCCAGATGGCCAGTGAAGCTTTCAAGAACATTCTCAGAGCACACACCTACACAGCCAAACCTACAGCTCTAAGCCACGAGACAGGAACGCCAATGTAAAGAGGGGCAGGGAACTTCCCAGGGCTAACTAGCAATTCTGTTTGACAACAGCACTGCTTTTCCCAACAAAAAGGCAGCCTCAGCCTGCACTGTAGAAGGTTCTTCCAAAGTTACTGTGCTGTTTATCAAACTAGAAACAAAGCTCCATTGCAAGGCTTCTGTACTGAGGACAGTTGCAGTCCAAGCAAAGTCTTACCGCTGCGTCAACATTAGCAGGAGAATCACCATTGGGATCTGCCAGCATAGAAATAACACTAATCATTATAGTTTCCACTGTGTGAATGGGAAGCCAGCGTTCCTCAGGTTTTTCATAGCCATATTTGTCTTCCCCAGGCTCATGAAGAATTGAAATGCAGACATCGCCGTTCTTGTCAACTACAAAACACAACAAGGCATATTTCAGTCATGAACAACACCCTGGCATTTCTTCAGGAGTCATGGAACTCTTCAGCTTCACTCCAGCTAGGCTGAAACACGTTAGGGAGGACACTTCATAAAAAAGCAAAGTGATTAACTATTGCAGAACTCAAACTGTAACAAACAGGGCCTGGTGGAAGTCTGAGTATCCCTGGACTTCTGGCAGAGGGCACATGGGGAGGAAAAACTTGATTCCAACATCATGCTGCAACTTTCAAGTCTATTTATTTAGACAGGCTTCCCCTGTAGCTTTTTCTGTTAAGTTCAGCAAACTAGAGAGTGACCTTTTTTCCACAGCAACAGCATCCTCCAGATATTACTGGAACATATTGAAATATGATTTAAACTGCTGGAATTAGAAAGTGCCTGACAAGTACTCTGATATTTCCAGAGCTGAAATTGCCACAGCATCAAAATATCCTCTGTTCCTTATGATGGGAACATTGTGCTGATCTCCTCCCAGTTTTCAACATCTACAGTTTCTGTGGCTGAAGAGCATTTCTCCTTCCCAATACAACCATCTTCCATTTTATTTTACCTTCCCACCTATGTCCAGCTGTCCACAGGTAAATGAAACATTAGGAGGAGTCTCCTTTGGAGGGACTAAAAGATGCTGTGATTTCCTTTCATGCTTCACCAGAGGAGGACAACCTTGGGCCCTCTACACTGAAACTGCCAAGTCAGTAATACCAGGATGAAATATTTGAAAGTATAACAAAAGGCAGCTGTAAAAGTCAAGTTTCTCCTCAGACCAGAATTTTGCACTTAGGAAAAAAATTCAGGCAAAAGAAAAATCTCTGAACAGTTACCAAAAATGCAAGAAGCTGCTCTCAACAGCTTCTGAAAATACTTCAGGAGTGTTTTATGCTCTCAGAGCAGCCCTATTAAAAACTCTGCCATGGTTATTACTTCTTTATTAAGTGAAGATGGCAAAGTAAGAGCAGAGTTTCATATTTCCAGCATGAACAGAAATTTATCCATTTGTCTTCACTGCATTTTAGTTCTTAACTGCAAAAAGAAATTGAAACTTTGACATTTCTTACCATTCGGATGCCAGATTTCTGTGATGAATTTCATTTTTGGCGGCCTCAGTGGGTAGTCTTTTGGAAAAGTAAGATGAGCCTTGAAAACACCACCTTCACTGGGGAATCAAAAATATCTTAGTAGAGTTTCTTGTAAGCTTAAGCTGCAGACTGGAACTTATCTGATGTATCAAGAGCTCTAAGTTTACCCCTCACACAACTGAACATGTTGGTAATTAACAGTACCAACACTTCCATATGCAATGCAAAGAGTCTCTAGATTGAGAAGATCCTTTCACAAGATACTGCCAGTTCCCCAACACTATCTTTTTTAGAACTAGGATGATGTTCCAGAGGCGAAAAACCACTTTAAAAAAAAAAGAAGAAAAAAAAAAAAACCTGCCAAGGAATTCACCATCTGGAATCACAACTTACATTTTTTCCTCCCAGTCCATTTATTAACAGGAAAAAAAATATTGCCAATAACTGTCCTTCTCAAGTACAGCCCAGCTGACACCCATTTTCTTCCTTCAGAGACCTAATTTTGTGGGATCAGTCTGCAGCAGTGAGCCCCAGTGAAAAATTCCAGAAAGCTGCAGAGCTGTGTCTACAGCAGTAAATGTGAAGAAAAAAAAAAAGCTTCCACTGCCACCTTTTCAACACTCAGGTAAAGGGACTCAGACATGACAGGGAGGTGTTGTGCATTACAGTTACCCACTCAGCTGGAAAACAACAATAAACAAGAGACATCCAGTTTTATGTGGAGTTACAGGAATAGTCCCGTTTGAAAAATGTGAAGGGCCTGTATGACATGGAAAGCTTCACAGATGGAATACTTTGCTAATGTAAATACTACAACATTTGCCCTGTTACTGTCATCTCTTGTAATTGAAGTTGGTAACAGAATTTGAAGTTGCAAAGGCAGAAATTACAAGAAGTGGAACGTAAACCCCCAGAGAAGGTGGCAGGAGACATGCAGTGTGACAAGCTGCTCCTCAGCAGCCACACAGACAAAAGAACTGGTGGAGAAAACTTCAGTGCCGTTTTTTTCCTATATTTGTAAAGTAAGAGCCAGTCTCCAAAGCCCACAGGCTACTGGGAAAATAACAAGCTTTACCACCACTAACCAAGGACGTGCAATTCTAGCAAGTGTCTCAAAAAAAAAAAAAACCCCAAAAAAACCACAACCCCAAAAATCACTAGATCTGAGTGAGCTGGCTCTTGAAGCAGCTGAGGGGATCTGAACCCCAGCACTCAGTTTTCTCAAGTTCTAGAAAAGGCAGGCAGTTTCCAAAGAATCCTTCATCATCCTGGGAAGGGTAAGAATTCCAGAAACCAGGGCTTTTTTAACATCTCTAATAGTCAAGACAAAGGAGAGGTAGATTACATTTGCTGATAGCCCCAAACCAGTTAAATCCTTTCTTTCAAAGTGAAAAGGTCCTTCTTTCCCCTTTTTAAAGAAGCAGACCCTAAAGCTCCTAAGGCTGTGGGGCATCCCGGGTTGCCCCATATCAGCTGCATATAAATACAGCTCTTAAACTGGATATGCATTAGCAATCAGTTACTGAAGTACAGCTGTCAGGTAAGGGAGACCAGTGCCATTTCTAGCAATATTCCTGATAAAAGGGTGTCTGTCAGCAGAATAATGCACTGAGTCTAAAATCTTTCAAAGTAAACTCAGAATAAATAAAGTAGGACCAGGAACGAGATGAGAGTTTGAAAATTTTGAACCAGCTGGTTAAGTTAAACTATCAAACAGCCCAGGGAGGAAGGATTCAGTGTAACACTACCCTGAAAAGCAGCAACTGAGGACTGGAACAGAAGAGAGCTTCTTATCTGAAAAGCCTCAAAAAAAGCACAGCACCTCAAAGGGTGTATGGGGGGAAAAACACTATTGCAATTTTAACACCTAAGATTACGTTCAATTAGAAGCACCATTTCTTTACTGAATTTATAAAATGGCCACGAGAATGTAACAGAAACACTAGAAGACTGCTCAGAAAAGGTCAACAGAAGGTGGAGAAATCATCTCATGCAAGATGTGACAATCACAGTGCAGTGAGCCTGAGGAAAAGCAAAGCAACTTGATTACTGGGCTTAAGTACTTATTCAGAAGGCTGCAGACAGAGACACACAACTTCATGCTGGGACCAAAATTGACCTCAAGTAAATGTCACTGGGCTTTTTGTATCAGTAATTTACCACTGCAACAACAGCTTAATGAAGGAGAACAGAGTTCATCTTCAAGAGTACACTTTAAACCGACCTCTCCTGGGCATAGAACCTTTCCCAGGAACTGGAGTAGATGATCACCCTGAAGTACTCCAGGTCACACTTGGAAGTCCTCCCACCTTACAGTGACAGGACTCGAGGCTCACTCTCTGCACTCCTGCAGTTTCCCCCAGTTACGTCCCGTGGGAACATTTCCCTGCCATCCCCAGCATGAAGTTGCAATGGTTTAACACTGTACTGTGAGCTGAACTGCAGCCTCCCAGCAGAAACAGCCAGGAGTGCATTTTATCTGCCTTTCTTACATCTGAAAGGAAACAGAAGCTGCTTCTAAGGACACCTATTCTTTCTCTTTTCTATACAAGAACAAAGGGATCAGTGTTGCCCTTCCCCAGGGGAGCAAAGCAGTTTAGAACTCCTACATAGGAAATCCAGCTATTTACAGGTATTTTGTTAGCAACAGAACAGCATTACCTAACTTAGCACGAAGATTTTGGTTAACTTCTACTCACTTAGACCAAACTAGAACTAGTAAAGCCGAGTTCACTTAAGTTTCTATAAAGAATCAGTACTTACTATAGTGTATCTGGAGGACCAATAATAAGGACTTCCCATCGATAAAGATCATTGTCATCTATTAAGCCCGCTGAAAAGCCTTCCACTGGATTTTTGTTGAGCTCTGTGTAGGAAAAAGAATTTAAGAGTAACTTTAGGTGTGTGTGATATGCATCTGCTGGTTTTGCTCAGGCCTCTGTATGTGACCAAACCCCTCACCCCACGACATTTGGCACTTACACATGCCCTTCTGGCCCGGGTGAGCTCCCTCTGCTCCCAACCACTCACCCCGGGCTCTGCCAGAGCCCAGCCCAGGCCTCACTCCAAAGCTGCCCAAGCACATCACGAGCAGGAGGGCCAGAGTAACTCACAGCTGTGGGACATGGTCTCCTAAACCACATACCAGCAAGTGTGTAAGTCAGGAAACACGTTTTCCCCCAACAAAAAAGCCATATTGCTTTACAAGGACCCTGAGGACTGAAGTCTGTCTTTAACTCCAGAAAAATGTTAACACGAGATCAAAGTCACACTGTTTTTGTTTAAAAGTAACATCCTATGTTGCTTAAATGATTTTTTTTTTCCAGAATCTGGAAGCATTTGAGACCTGTGCCAGTGAATTCTGGAGATAATGATTTACTATATTCTGAACTACCAGAAGAGAACACAGAAGATAAGCTGCTGTGCTGTTCAGGGTTTGTGGGTTTTTTTATTGTTTCCCTTTTGTTTCAGTTTTATCCACTACTGGTAAGCAATACAGGATTTTGAGGGTATAGGCTACTTCATACAGCTACTGCCAGACAGAGGCCTCTCTGGAAACAGCCACGCAGAGGTCAGACCTAGATGGAGACTCCATTGAGCTTCTGCTTTCAGACTGCTCCAGGAAAAAAAAAAAACATAACATCTGGAATTAAACACCTCAAAGGAGTTCTGCCCAAAATCCAGTTGGGGTGGGGAAAACAGCCATTAACTTGAAGCTGTCAGTAAAAAAAATTCACTTTAAATGCCATATTGATGCCAAACTGAAAGTGTTTCATACAGCACTTCCAACAGTGCATGCAAAGTCCTGATGGAACTTGGGTATTTAGGAAAGGGGAAGGTGAAAAAAAAAGTTATTCCCTCAACTGGCCAGTAATTTCCAGATGAAATTAGTGCTGTTTTGTTTCACAATTACATCACACAGCCCTCACTATTCTGTTCCACAGCTCAGTTCTTCTGAATATTCCCCACTTTGTAAACCCAATCGTTGTATTTTGTGTAGAACTCTCAGCATTACAGGTTTAAGTTCAGAGGGCCTTAGAAGGCCCAGAGGAACTGCCAGTGAGAACCTCATACTTCTGTGGAGAAAAGGCTACTACTAATTCCACACTGATTTGCCCCTAAGTTTTCAGTCCCTGTTTGCCAGTTAAGTTCTGAACTACTTAAAGCAGCCTTAAAAAAAGGCAAGAAAAACCATCAATTCCAGCTCTATGCAGAGTCCAGTCCATGCAGGGAAAACAAAGTGCTCAGTTCACATGAAGGACTAAAGTCCTGAAGAGCAGATAGCAGAATACCAACTTTGGTCATTGGCAATTCAGAGTCAAATCTATCCACAAAGATGACTCAATGCTAAAAACCAAGAAATGCATTGCAAGGGGTTTTCCTGGGAGCTGCTCAGAGGAGTTGAGTCAATAGTGAGGTCAACCATCACTCCCCAAAGTGCAGGACAGACTTGGGCATTGAACCACACCATGATTTTCCAGACCATGCCTAAAAGAAAAGGGAGTATCACAGGCTCTGAAACCAAGATGAAAGCTTTCAACCCAAAAACTACAGCACAGCCATGTCTCCACTAAGCAAATCTGTTTTCACACTCTGCCATCCATGAAATGTGGTGGCAACAGCTGCACAATAGTTTGAAGTGGAAGGGGCCAGACAGACTAGGTAAGTGTCCCACATTAAGTGAAAACTCCACCAGTCCCTTACTACAGACATTCCTTCAGCATGGGATATTAAATGTTCCATCACATTAGTAGTTGAATATAACCTGCTTTTTCATGCAGGATTTAGCTTTTAAAAAAATTAATTATTGCTTGTGCAAAAGAAGCCATCTGTGCTCAGGACTCTCACACCATCCTTTCAGGTATTACATTAGTCTGTAATACAGAATATCCACCATAACCACCATACAGAAGTCAACAGAAAGTGCAAATACCAGGTTTGAGTCTTATGAAACACAAGTCCCCTCATTTCTGCCTTTCCACAGGGAGAAAAGGATTTATGCCAAGTTCTGTGTAAACTGCTTTAATTCAAGCTGCTCATGTTTAACTTCTTTATTGTTTGCAAGTTATCACTTCGCAGTGATAAAAACTTTAAAGAAGCTTGACAGAAGTTCAGATTGAAGAAATTCAGCATGCTTCTCTATTTAAATGCCATACTATTTTCAAACATTCCAACATACACATTTTCTTTTATAATTCTTAATTCCTGCTCTTTCAGTTTCTTTTTATATCCGTCTCAGCTTCAAATAACTTTATCCTTAAATAGTTTGAAACATTTTTCATGTACTTATTCCCAAAGAAAGACAGCTCTTACACTGTGACTGATACCCAGGACTGTGCAAGAGATCTTGTGAGAAGGAATAAGATTGCTGGTGCCAACTCTTTTAATGCAGGAAATCTGTAAACTGCATGAAAGGGACAGTCATTAATAAACATCTTCAGTTAAAGCAGTTCAAGAAGTTTGCTCAGTGGATGTTGCCTGTAAAGCAAATGACCACATTACTGCTTTTAAAGGAGGTGGCATCAGTCTCTGCTTGGGAAAAGGTTATTTTCCTTCCATGGCAGCAATACTGAAACACAGTTCAAACAGCTGCTGTCTGCAAAAATACTCTGAGGTAAAATAATGGCCATAAGCTCAAACACCTTCTCCATGAGAAGTATTTAGAGTTACCATAGGCAAGCTAAAAATGAGCTTTTCCATCCAGATTATTTGTGCTAAACTAAACATCAGGGCTCATTAGCAGACAAAAAAGGAAGTCTCAGGCAAGTTTTGCACTGGGACATGAAAAACATCATCCTTGGCTGCTTTACCACAGACAGCCAAGAGCTGCTACTCATTAAAACTTGCCAACAAGGCAAGAGTTTGTTTGGTTTTGTTTTTTTCCCTGGATATAGTCAGTGCTGCACATCAGAACACTGGCAGTACCACTTGTCTCTTGCCTCTCTCTTCACTGGTTGAGACTCACACAGTGGTAAAATCCATGCACCAAAATCCCAAATAAGTAGTGATGGAACGAAAGGAACACACACACACTGCTCAGTCACGCTGGGCTGGTGCCAGGCAGGGGCACAGAGGGAGCCTCCTGCACTCCAGCACAGGGGACACCTGCTCCCCGTGTCTGTCAGTCCCTCCCAACCACTTAACTCCCTGCAGCCTGAACAGGAGCTTTCCCACACAAACACACAGATGATAACTATGCTTCACAAAGCAAAGTTTTCAATTCCTTCCTCCAGGCAGGGAGAAGGGAACAAGCTCTTGGAGCAGGTCCTCTACAAAGGGCTGCTGAAGAGCTGCCCTACAGGTCCTAGAAAAGCAGAGAAGCCAGACACCTATTAAAGTTTAGGACCACTCCATGTTATTTTTCCAACTGTTTTTCTTCAAGATTTCTTGCTTAGCAAATTATATGCTGTACTTTTTAAAGATATTAACACACTTCCATCAAGTCCATGCCTAACTGTGTGCCATTTACTTGCTGCCAGTATATATTACACTCTGTGGCTTAGTATTTCTGCCAATATTTTCTGCATTTCTGATTGTTTAATATAATAGATATTTTTCTACCCAGAGAAAAAATAAATTCTTCCTCTCAGCCTGGAAGCAGTTTCAGGTAGAGCCCTTTGCAGACCAAGCAGCAGCTGAGGGCCAAAGCAGCACACACCTGGACAGCTGCCAAGCACCAACAGACTTGGAACAGAATCCATGTCTGCTTAAAAATTAGACATTCAGTTCCTTTAATCCCAGTCCTGAACCTGGGATTAAATCCAATACCTGATCTGGGAGGTGAGGAAGAATAAATGCCCATAATGCAACAGAGTTGTTTAAGTCCAGAAAAGACTGTAAAGTCCCAAGGCTCCCCTCCCACAAGATCTGTCACACAACACTGTCCCTTTAGCTCTGACTGAAGCAGAACTGAGTTACCACTGCCTTAAACCTGAGCCAACGCAGTACCATGAGCTGCGCTTCCAGTTTCAGTGTTTAGTTTCCATCAAGCTACTGATGTTCCCACACTCACTAAAACTGCCTTTATATAAGCCAGGAGACCTTCACCAATCCCAGAGCAAAACAGCATCAACAGAAATGACTAAGCAGAACAAGCCCCATGGCTCCATGGAGCAGCTATGTCCGGCATCCAAACTTGTCAGCCTGACGTCTCACCCAGCCAGCCCTGCCTAGGAACACTGGGGAGTATTTTAAGCTACATTACAGTACAAAGCTTTCAAAAATATAAGTTTCTACGTTATTTTTAACAGCAGCCTCTTTAGTAAGTTCTAGTAAGTTTAGCAGATTTTATGCAGACAGTGGATTGAGGACAACACAAAACCAGAGACAAGACAGCCCAAGTCCTGGCTAAGGCTCCTGGAGAAATCATCTAGCTGGCTTACACAGCTGTCAGAACAAGCAGGCCACAGCAGCACTTTATATCTGCTCTACATTAGGCTTGGGTTTGTCTTGGTTGCTTTCTGTGAGGCTCAGCACTAGTCCAGGAGCTTCTAGTAAGTCTTCAGATTGAAAATCCTCCTTCTAGACTCTTCTCCGTAGCCTAAACTGTGACTTTCATATAGTTCTCCTTAACTGAGGTCAGTTACAACTTCCAAGATTTTGCTGCCTGCACACCCAGCTGTAATTCTGATTCCACAGCACTAGGGCTGAGATGATACAGTAATTTGATCTCCCTGTACAGATGTATTCCCCAAACTCTCCCTACTATCTGCTTTCATCATGTTCTGTCTTGCTCCACAGGCTTATCCAAGAAGTTCAGACAAAATGTAACATAAAATATGCACACACTCCTGATAGCCACTGTGGGAGTGACAAATACAACGGCAATTAAGACAGATCAGTTTCAGTCTCAGAAGGACATAGAAATTACTTTTCAGAGAGACTCAAACAGTAGAGACAAACCTGTCCTAAGAGAAGATTCTACCAACCAGTTCAGTAGCAGCTTTACATTTGGCTCTTAACTTCAGCCTGGTAACTGATTTCCAGTGCTCCACCTGTCACCCTCTCTTAATAAGGGCAGCATTTCAGACTTCTACCAATCAAATGCTCCTCTCAGCTCAGAGAATTTGTAGGTAAGCATGCACAATCAGCACTAACAGGCAAGTTGCACCTCAGTGCAGTGGCACAGAGCTTTCTGTACTGTTCTCCTTGTCACCTCAACTATACCTATGAAGTCTTCCATGGACTTGCACAGTGAAGCAGGTTTTGAAAGGACAGAGGACAAGCTTGGGGGCTTCTCATCTGATTTTTGTTTTTATTCCCAATCAAACCCCTAGCCATGGCCACAACTCAGCTTTGCAAACAAGTGGGCAGCAGCACTAGCCCAAAGTGAAGTGGCAGAAGCTCTCCTAGAACTGACACTGCAGGTCTGAGGATTAAGGTACCAGAGAAATGTTATTCGAATTCTTTTATAACTAAGCGTCACATTATTCTAGAATTAAGCTAAAAATTGAGTTTCTTTATTCTGTGTGTTCTGTAGCTCCATGTCCACATGAGTCATGGCATACCTGAAGACAGACAATTGGAAGTTCAGGTTAGTTATTTAGTTCAAAACTGACTCTTAATAACACACCAACCAGGAGCTTGCAGGTCTTTGGTGCTGCCTTGGTTCTCAGTCATGTAATTTTGGTAGAAATCGAGATTAAATGTTTCCTGAAGACCTCTCTTGGACTAAACTGCCAGAAGCAGCTCTGTGTCCCATTGGACCAGAATCCAGCCCAGTTACATCACCAAGGTTAAAACAGAGGTGAAATAAGTCTGTTAAAAAAACCACCACAAAACTATTCCCAGCAAGGTCTTAATTTTGAGGGGAAATGGTCTGAGGAAGAGAAGAGAAAGGAGAGTTAAAATGACTGGAAGAACCCTGATGCTGAGATCCCCATCTGAAAGGAAGCAAATACCTCACCAGGGAACACACAGTGCTTTGCCCATAAAGAGTCAACTGCAGCAGAGCCACATCCATCTCTCACACTCTCTAACAGAAATGCCACCTTCACTTTGTCCTCGGTGTCTGATGCCTGTTTCACTCTGAAGAGTCAGACAAGTATTCAATGGGTACCTCATCTGTCTGTATTTGAGAGGGGTCACTCTCAGCAGCATCCAATAGAGATCTTACCAGGATAAGTAGTTCCTGAGACTCTGTAATTATCTCATCCCGAAGCAGATGTCAAAAACAGGTCAGATGAATCACACTCTACAAGGCACTTATTTCTTTCACCTACAAAGGAGACTACAAGCTTCAGATATCAGCTGTGCACAAGTGCTAGAATTTGGCAAGACAGGTGCCATCCTCAGTGCCATTAATGTAGTTGAGTTTAGCGTGGACAGAAGTTAATTAACTTAACAGCTATTTACAAATTGCCAAGGGACTAAAGCTACAAAAAAACTCCATCCAAGCATCTTTTGAGCAGTCACATACACACTGGTCATGAAACTGTACAGCTGCACAGAGCCAAGAGCTCTAGGACACGTGTGGTTTGCAGACAAGAATAGACCACCAAAAGAAATCCACCAGAAAGCCTCTATGGCAAAGCTCTGCCACAGGGGGATGTGAGCAGTTCAGCAGCAGCTTTCCTTGTCATGTGCATAAGTTGTTGTGCAAGTCAAGGACAATTTTCCAGCTTGTTTTCTCTCTTGCTTATAATATGAATAACAGGTTTGCATAACCTAACTTGAGCTACATTGTTATTCAGAATTGGTTTAAGACATTTCTCTGAATGACTCCTGACAGCATCATCTTCTAGATCAGCACCAAGTGACAGCCAGCTAAAAAAATCAGCCAGCCTGGCCTACTAGGTGTTGTGATGATGGCATGGAAATAGGTTTCCCTTAACAAACCACACACAAGAGAGACAGCATGTGAAAACCTCTACAAAGGGTTTCTATCAAAAAGTCTTTACTATTATTCTAAACCTGTATAAGCACTGCTAATACTCTTGCCCAGGAGAGCAGTTATTTTTATGGAGCCCTATTTCAATGAGATTGCTATACTTAGTGTTCCTCCAAGGTCTGGCTATCTGATCTCTGCTCCAGCTGATATGCCCTGGACCTGCTAGCAGGAAAGAGGAGGAAATATGAACATTTTACACTTGGAGAGTGGCCTAAAGCTCAAGCCTCCAAGAGACTGTAAGTGAAAGATCTCCCCAAGGCCAGCTACTGACAGATACCCACACACCACTGCAGACTGAGGCACGGAGCAGGTGCAGCAGGGTGATAGCACAGCCCTGCATGTGAAGTGTCACCCTGATTCTGTTCCCACATGCTGGAACAAAAAGCAGACAGCACAAGTTTCAGGAGTCACATGCCCTCTTTCCTCACCCAAGCCACCTGCTCTTCTTTCTCCAGGCACCCAACTCTGCACACTCATTTTAGTCCTGGGTTAGTTCACACTTTCAGAGCAGCAGCTACCTTTCAGTTCAGTTCCACTTCACCAGAACCCAACCTCTATGCTGGGAACAAACTGGGGTATTTAGATCAAACCTGAGGGTGCACTGAACACACTGCAAGTTGAAAATTTAGCAAAATGCCTATTTGAGGCAAACAAGTTTTACCTACCAAGTTCACTTATTTTCAAACTGTTTAGCATAGGGCTTTGGGGGAAATAAATGACAACTTGAAACAACCACAGAGGGGACCAAGTAATTCTGTCTTAGTTGAATATGCATTTATTGGTCCAAGTCTGTCTTGCATTAAAAAAAAAAAAAATCTCCAAGAGATGCAGAAGAGTCAAGACAGAATCAGTTATAATTACAACCTGTGGTTTTATCTGAAGACCATTTGCTCTACTTGATCCATCCCAGACCTGTTTCTCTTAAACAAAACAAAATTTATAGCAAATCAACAAATCCTTATTGTGCAGTTCCGCAGCAGATAACTCTTTAAACACACTGGAATCACTATCAAGCACACGAGGCAAGACAATTTAGTGTGATCTGGGTGATTTAACATCTCCAAATAAAGATCTTATCAACAAAGCACAAATTCTTCTAATGACAGTATTTCCTCACATGGTATTAAATTTTGCTCCCTGTTTCACAGGCTCTCCAGCAGTATTCTCCCATTCCACTGCTCGCCAACAAAACAGGAGGAAATCACTTTACTGCCAGATCCAGGTATGTCCATACTTTGGTGTAACTTACAGGGCCAGATTTGGAGGGAGCAGAGAAGGAAAGAACTCCTAATTTATGGTAAGCTTAG
Organism: Scytalopus superciliaris; assembly: GCA_013400415.1. NCBI lineage: Eukaryota > Metazoa > Chordata > Aves > Passeriformes > Rhinocryptidae > Scytalopus > Scytalopus superciliaris. Next base: position 1,230,436 of record VXBX01004959.1, read on the forward strand.
TTCTTTCCCTGCATGATTAGCAAGCTGACCTAGGCAGAGCCAACTGGCTGTGACTCCTTGAAGAAGCAGCTACAGTAAGTTTATGAAGCAGGTTATTGCTTCATCCTGTTCAAGCAACTGCTTGAGTCATCAAGAACTTCCATTCTGAGGTGTAGCTAAACCTCATTTTCCAAAACTGCCAGCATCCCTGAAAGACTGTTTCTGCAAGAGGAACATTTGAAAAACTAGAGCTAGCAGAGCTATTCATCACTATTCACCACAGAAATTCAGGCTGCTTGTGGTGTTACAGTGACTGGAGGCCCGTGTTTTAGTTCTATTTTCTATAAAGTCAGCTTGAGCAAGGGAGCTTTGAAGATTCTGTCAACACAACCTCACAAGAAACAGGATTGTGTTATCTGCTACAATGGGGCCCTGCACTGCCAGGGGTTAAGGTGAGAGGTACACACATGCTGTACCTAAGCATCCCAAAAAGCACCAGACCAACCAAGATTAATGGTTATCAAAAATGTGAAACAGCCCTTCTAAAACCTCTGCAGGGGGATTTTGTAACTTCAGTATCATTTAAAATACTAAGTCTGATGTGCAGGATCTTGGAGTCTTAATTATTCAGGATAATACAGAATATTATTGACCATATAAACAGACCTCCCCCGAGGAGCTAACAGGCAATCTAGTACTAAATTAATACTTCAGATCAGTGCCACTCAAATTATTATCTTGTAGACAAATCTACTCTAAGCCAGTGCTCATCTGTAAAAAAGGGGGGGGTTTATACAGCAGCCACCCAAGAGAGATGCATCTCAGCTTTGATGGATCTACTGATCTTAATTCCACAATTCCCTCAGAATTCACTACTCAAATACATTTTTAAACAGTAAATCCTATGTAATTGCCAAAAATTCAACTTGCTCAAAGTTGCACGGCGAGATTCTTCCACACAAGAAAGCAAAAATTGTTCAGCTGTCACATTAAGTATTTAATACAGTTTTCCAACTTGTTAAATTTTCATTAGACATTTCTGCTTTGAAATAGGAGCTGTACACACTCTAACCTGCTATAATGCCATGTTTCTTATGTTTGAGAAAACTATTACTGTGGCTTTTTCTGTATCCTAAGTTGGAGATTATTTGCACCCCAGCACAACTGCAGCCAACAAGGGCACGGTTATTCCTGTTTCCAGCGCTCCGTGTTTATGTTAAAGAGAACTCACACTTCCAGTTCCACTGCGCTACCCATTTAACTGTGCCCTCCCTGCAGGAGCTTGCTGGGTGAACTAGACAAGTCTGCCTACTCCAAAGTCTCTGTGTCAGCAAGAATCTGGCAGAAAGATGAAATAAAAGTACTCAGAGAAATACCTCAGTCTGCAAAACCCTTGGGCTTGACAGCTCTGGAGACTGGAAGAGAAGCTTTACACTCGGCTGTCTCCTGCCTCTTTTTAAAGGGCATAAAGTTTAGGGGCTGTAAAAAGAACAGAGTTGATCCTCCCCCACCTCCCCTGGGGGGTGAACTCCTAACCCAGTGCTACACCAATCTACATACTTGCTGGGGACCTTTTTCTTTTTTTTAAAGTTCTGAAGCACTTTTTTTTCCCTTTCAGTTTTTCCTGCATCTTGCCTGCAAGAAATGGACTGATCATGGCTTCTATTTCATATTATTAACAACCCAGAAAGTGACCTTCTCCTTTAAAAATAATAATTAAAAAAAGGTAAGAGCAAACATGTTTGCATTTTGACGTATTTCCAGAACCTGCTAGAGCTTACAATTAAGTTGATTTGAGAAGGAACAGCATTTAGTTTCACAGATATCTGTAGATACCTGATCCTTCAGCTCTAGTCAGACTACCCCTCTGAGTGGCTTTGATAGTCAGAGATCCTCACTCACCACTCCCTAAACACTTTAAAAAAAAAAATAGGAAAACAAAACTACCCAAAGTTCTGACTATCTTGTTGTTGTGCCTAAATGGGGGCAAGCATGTGTCAATATAAAAACAGCTACTACACTAATTCCCTGGTGATCCAGCTCAATATTTCATTAGCAAAGCCACCGTGAAACCACACAGAATTTGGGAGAGAGGAAAAAACAACAAACCAAACAAACACAAAACAACCCATATCTAACTTGAAGTTGTCTTTTGTGACTGACATTGAATGCCCCTTCTCTGAGAGCATTATCAGCATCCAGAACATGCCACTGGAGCTGACAAGTATGTTGTATATATGGGGCTCTGGTACCAGTTCCCTGCTCAAGTTACAATACAAGCCAGCTTGCTCCAGAAAAAAACCAGAAAGGAAGTCTGTCTTCATACACTTACTGCAGCAACCTGGGGTTATGTTTTCAGGTTTTGCTCTGTTTTGATAAGACCTATTGTTTTTGTCTCACTGACAACCAGGCAACCTCACCAGCTGACCTGCACTTTAACAAAGTACTCAGGAATTAAAGCAGCTCATTAAAGTGCTCCATGCCACAGACACCTCCTTTCCCCATAATGCCTTTATTAAGAACTAAAGCATATGGGAGCCCAAAAGGGAACCACTCTGAGAACTGTTTTACATTCCCTCCTCCTCCTGCCATTCTTTTTCCCTCTTGACATTGAAAAGAGATATCCAGGGTCTCACAATTAAAGCATTTTTATGTTCTTCCACTGCCCCATCATAATAAGGGTTTCAGATTCCCCCTTCAACCTCCCTCCACTTCTGGATGTCTTGCTCCAAGTCTAACAGCTCCAGCTTCAGATCCCTTGTGCTTCAATAATGCTGATTTGGCAAATGGGAGATCTAGAGCAGTTTAAACTAATTTGGATCACATAACTCCCATCCACTGCCTGTTTGTTGTCCTTCAAAACCCAAGGACTAGGTACAACCCCGTGACTCACCACACTTGACATAGGCAAAAGCCACAAGGAGCAGAGAAACTGAGGTATCAACCCCACCAGGGCAAAAAATACCACAGTGTTGATTTTTGGTTCGAGATGGAATAATCAGGGTGGGTATAAACAAAGGGACACACTGGAAGAGCTCAGACTTGGAAGAAGACAGTCAGCAGCTGGGAAGGAAGATCAGACATCATGAAGCTCAGTCTCTGCATTGTAACTTCAAGCAGCCCTGCCATCAGAAAAACCAGTGTCAGTCCAGGGCCAGCTCAGGTCAGATGTCACTTAGTTATCACATCTCCTTCTCAAGTCACTTATTCCACATAGGATCTTTGGAAGAGTTCAAGACTTTCCTTCAATACTCACCACACTTAAGTATGCACACTCACAATCACTTTTAATATGGTTCCAATTTCTTTTAATACATGTAAAAGGATCCCAAAGGTACTAACATTACTTAAAACAAAAAAAACCCCACAAGAGCTGCATAGTGCAAGCAGATGGTTGCACTCCTTGAGTCAGTACAGTTGAATCAGTAACAAGGGCAGTTGGAAAAGCATCCCAGTTTCTACCAGTACATATGAAGCCTACAGAAAAGAGTGAGCATAAAGTTGAACAGAAGTTAACCCCCACATCTAACAGTCTACAAGTCTGCTTACATATCCAACCAGCCTGTGCTTACACAAGCTCGAAAAACACACAACAGAAGCCGAACACTTACTATCAAAGAGACTTCAGGTAAATGTCAAACTTTTTTTCATGAAGCACAACTAGTCAGAGGAGAAATTCCAGACAGCTGAACAACTATTCTAGGTTACCAAATGCTCGTTTTCATCAAGTTAGAAAGCAACTATGCTAAACTATTGTTTCCTTAAACAGAAAATGTATGGCAAAGAGAATCTTTACGTCACATTCAGCCCAGAGCTCGTGTAGTAAGCATATACCTAGAATTCTTAGCTTATCTGAGCGTGCAGACACCTCACTGAGTGTCACTAACAACTCCAGCAGTTGCTAAGGCACTAACAGGTGCATGCAGATGTTCAGCAGTGCAGCCACAGGATGAGATTTTTAGCCACAGCATGAGAGGGTTTTGTTGGTTTGTTTTTTTCCAAGAGTGCCACCTTAAAGGGGTAAAACATCCTGTGCTGGTAATTAACTATATTGAAGTTTCTCAGACTGATCATCAACGAAAACGAGAAGATAATGCTGGAGATGCACAAACACATCATCCAGCTCGCTATACCCGGTTATGCAACCTCACCTCCTTACTAACAATGCTGCTTTCCACCCCTAGGCTTTCAGCGACATTACCGAAGTCTCGGGCCAAAATCCTCCTCCGGGAATTCCTGTGCCACTCAGTGACCCCGTCCCTTTGTATGGCTACGCCGCCAACTCCAGCCAGCGCTGGAATTACCCGAGCTGAGGTACACCTAGCACACATTTCCTTATCTGGCTATGAAGCTTTTTTTTTTTTTTCTGTTTTTTGGGGTTTTTTTTTGTTTGTTTGTTTGTTTTACGTAAGGGACGGCAAAGGCCATCGGACTCCCCCAGGTGCCGGGGTCTCTGGCGGGGCTGGCGGTGCCCCCGGCGGGCGGGCCGGGGATGCGGGGACATGTGCGAGTGGGGGAGGGAGGGAGGGAGCGCTGCCGGCTCGTTCCCCTTT
>VXBX01004959.1:1235799-1279929 GCA_013400415.1 Scytalopus superciliaris
CCCCCCCCGCCTCCCTCAGGGTTACAGCCCGGGGCAGGCCCCGCTGGGAGCAGACATTAAACCGCGAGGAGTTTCACGTCGGCATGAGGATGAACTTCTTTGCCTTGAGGGTGGCAGAGCACTGGAACAGCTGCCCAGGGAGCTCGTGGGGTCTCCCTCTCTGGAGTCATTCCAAACCCACCCTGCGCCACCCTGCCTGGGCTGGCTGATCCCCAGAGGTCCCGTCCAACCCTCACAGTTCTCAAGATTATCCTCATGAAAGGCATTATTAGGCAGAAATCCTTCCCTGTGAGGGTGGTGAGGGCCTGGCACAGGTTGGGCAGACAAGCTGTGGCTGCCCCATCCCTGGGAGTGTCCCATGCCAGTCTGGAAAGGGCTTGGAGCACCCTGGGATAGTGGGAGATGTCCCTGCCATGGCATGGGGTGGCACTGGATGATCTTTAAGGTGCCTTCCAGCCCATAAGATCCTTCTGTGTGATTCTATGAGGGGCACAGTGCTGGTGGCTGCTGTCCCAGCTGTCTCTGCCAGCACCTCAGAGGGCAGATGGATCCTCCCCAGGGACAGCTGGATCCCAAGGGACAACTGGATCTTGAAGGACAACTGGATCACCAGGGACAGCTGGATCATGAGGGACAACTGGCTGAGGCACGTCCACCCTCACCACAGTGAGTAAGAATATCACCCTGGCCATTGCCTTCCCTCAGAGCCCTCACACTGTGTGTCCCTGAAGGACAAACCTAGGCTTGGGTTTGGAACTCCAGCAAAAGCCTCCAGAAAAGGTGCTTCTGGAAGATCTGAGGACAGGCACTGCTCAGAGAAAGAGCTAAAAATTAGGATAATTTATCCCAAAGAACTAAGTAAATGGCCAGGAGAGGCCTGACAGAAATACAAATTCTCTGTAACCTCATGTGTTGACTGTGAAAAATATACTGGGATAAATAGGTGTGTGAGACTCAAAAATAAAATATATGGGCTGCTTTACATCTCTCTCATAGGCTTTTAACATCCTGTTGGATTCTCTTAATCTTACATTTAAATTTTCAAGTAAATGCAGTTTCTGGCTAGTTGGATGAACCATCATTACCAGTGACAGCAGAAAACTCCCTGCTCTCTTGCAGAAAGAAGTTACTACAAAGGGATTTATCCTGCATCAGTTTGCCAAAAGGTTCAAACCCTTTACAAAAGCAGCCCTCTTTATTTTTTCTACTACACAGGGTTTATTTTGTTTGTGAACACCAAACTTTGCTTGCAATGAAGGAAAGAGAAGGCGCCTATAAGAGAGATGTTTTTGGTTTGCAATGCTGAAGTCATTTCCCATGCTGCAATTTGGAGGGCTCGGTATAGTCTAAGAGTTTCATTACTGTGCTAGTGCAATTAATCAGAATACTATTCCCAGATATTCTTGCAGTTCTGATTAGATCTGTGTCCTTTTCAATGATTAAACTAGGATGACAGAAGACATCCCACAGTGTATGATACCATTACTGAAATCCATCTCATAAGGGTGTTCTTAGCCAAAGACAGTCTTTGTGAAAGCTTTTCTACTTTGTAGGTTGACTCAGATTCCTGAATGTATTTTGTATTTGTATTTTGTATTGCCCCAGTCAGGTTCATTCAATCTTAAAAACAATCTATCCATTTAAACATAGAAGGCTATCATGTGCAAGTGCATTTTATAAACTTATTATGCTAAGAGACAGTCGCCCAGATTGGAATTCAGGCGTGTTGATGGGAAGTGACACTATTGTGGATGGTATTTCTCTTTCAGGAATAAAAGGTAGGCTTTGTTCACAATGTCAGTTAAGCCAGCACTAAATTCACTCGCTCAACTTTCTGTACCTGATGTCAGTTCAGGCATGAGTACACTTTCTGACAGTTCTATTAATAGAGGACCTAACTACAGCACTGAAGACTGAAAGGTTATATGAAACAACTCTATTTCTATTACATTCTGTTAATCAAAATCATCCTGAATTGTTCACCATTAGGTCACTCAGTGGCAATCATCTGACTAAAGAAAGGAAGTTTTCTGTGGTCTCCTATACCTTGTGTATGAATTTCCTTGTAAGGAAGGCTGTGGGTTGGGAAAGAAAGGATTCGGTTTAAGCTGGCACAAATGACCTGGATTCCTTTATTCTGGCAACAGATTCAAACCTAGTTTATAAAAGTATTTTGTTTCATTATAGGAAACATTGGCAGCTTAAAGTGCTGGAACCTTGCTCTGTGAAATCACCTTGACTGCAGCTGCAAAATGTCCAACATGGCCACTGTGGTGAAGGCAGGTGTATGACTGAGGCATAAACTAGTTTAGTGTTTCCTTGCCCCAGTAAAGACTCCATGGAATTCCATCATGAAAATGGAGCTGTCCTGCCACAGCAGAGAGGGAACTCTGTTGGCTCAAAGTTCATGTTGCCTGTCCTTAAACACACCAGGCTGTCTGACTAGAGGGAGAAGCCTTTTTCTGCTGGATGAAGTGATCCTCTGCTCTGTTCATATCTACTTTCTGTACTGCCTGTGCACAAACACCTTGTCCTTCTGTTTGCTGAGGCAACATGCAGCACATTTGAGGGAAAGATCTCAAGATAGGAGAGATTGTTGTCTTGAATTTGTTTTATTACTGTCTCTGGCATGCAGGCTCAGTGCAACCATCTGTCCCATCCCTGCACTGAATGGAAGGGCAATATGAATTCAGACTACTTTCTTTTTTCTGAGACCATTTCTTGTCTAATGACTCTTCAGCTCTCACAGCCATTTGCTGTGGTCCTTACTGCATTAATCTTTTCCTTTGGCAAGGCTGTATTATCATAATCATTCATGTCATGGTTAGAATAGGAAGTCCTGGAACTTTTTCTGTCACCTTAAAAAGGATCAAAGTTTCACATTCAGCATTTTACTTTGCTTGACTGTAATGTCTTTTGTTTGACTTTCTCCCCCAATTCCTCCTGCACGACACATATCACAGATTACACTAGTACATAGTTTCTGTTAAGTGGTGTCTTCCAGCTGGATTCACACTGTTAACATCATCTGCTCCCCTGCTTCAGCTTCTTGGCAAACTCAAGAAGCTGATGGTAAGATAGACACCGTTCCCTGTAACACGTTCTGCAATGTTCCTCTAATTTTACATGCTGGAGTCACCGAAGAGGCATTTTAATGGCAGCACTGTGAGGTATCAGTTTTTAGGCTTAAAACCAGTTCCTGTCAGGCAAACAGGGGCCATTGATATGTCCATTATTGCATTTGCAGGGTTGGGTTTCTCGCAGTTTATATTTAGCAAACAAGTTTGTTTTCTTAACAGCAAAGGCTAAGTGTTTTTAAGGGCTTATATTCTGGATCCAAATTGTCACCAGGAGATAGGATCAGTTTGCTGAGCAGTTCTGTGTTCCAGTCTATCCCCTTGCACTTGGTTTTGCTATGCATTCACTGCTACATAAATAATTTGCTTTAAGGAGTCTCTCTTTTGAGTGAGCCATGACTGAGTTTGCCTGTGAGTAGTAAAAGCTAACTTACATCTTCATACACTGTATGCAGAGGTAACAGTTGGCCAGTGCCACAGATACGTGTCATAAAGACAAATGCTCTGAAAGTTCCTTGTGAAGAGGCAATTTGGGAGAAAAAGGAGACAGCAATTCACTGTATTTTGGGTTCACTTCATAGCTCCCTGCTGGCCTGAATTAAAGCATAACAAGGACTAAAAGCTGTTTTGTTCCCAATCCAGTGTGACCTATAAATAAAGCAAGGACTAAACCCAGGCTGAACACGAGTCTGGCCTCAAGTATTTGTGTTGAGTTCAAGGCTACTCCTACATAACAGGTTCAAAAGTTTAACTGTTACTCAAATGTTGGGCTCATGTTTCACTGGGAAGTGGGTGTGTGTGTGAAGAAGCGGGATTTCCTGGAAAAATATGGACCAGTGAATCAGTAGCATGGCAAACAGGGAGAAGCCTGGTACAGGGATTGCTGCAGCTGCCACAGCACCTCTCTTCAGAACCTGCCTCCATGCAGGGTATGATGAAAATGTGGATATTTACTTGTTTTGTAGCAAGGCTCAGCTTCTCCTGCTGAGATGAGACCCTGCTGGGTTAACACCAATCCTCCATGTAGAGGGAAGAATCTCCATCTTCTGGAAGAGGCCAAAAAGGATGGGCATGCATGACAGTCCATGGGGCTAAACTGCCTTGCCCAAGATACCAGAGCAAACCCTAGAGCCAGAAACAGGAGCTGGTCGTGACTCCCATTCCCTGAGACATGAAACCACAATGACTTTAATGTTCAAACTTCACCATGTGTTTGTCTGTCATTCCTTAATAAATCCTGCAGTATTCCCCCTGGGTCACTGACCACAGATAAGGAGGAAGGGTGGACAGTGGTTGCCTGAACCAGGGAGGGGGGATGGAGGTGTAGGCTAAGCTGTTCACTAAAGGCTAACACCTAAACAAAGTGTTTTGACTTGAGTTTTGGATAAGATTTCTGGGATGAATCAACCTTGACAGGAATGGTCATGTTAAAACAGTCTCTGGAACTGCAGGAAATCCTTATGGATTCTTATGGTGGTGTTGACTCAGGCTTTTGGCAGGAAGGTGCTGTTTAAGACCTGGGTAAACCAGAATGACCTTGTTCCAAACTTTATTTGTATAAGCTTAAACTATTACTTAAACTGATAGTGTTCCCAGCTGGGAAATAGAGACATGCCTAGTCACTAATGGCAGGAGAGGGTAAAATGACCCCAGAGAGGTGGTCACTTCACACAACATGGACATAATTTCTTCAGAATTGGATTTCTTCCCTCATTATTAATGAGAAACAACATCAAAATAAAACTGCAAACAAAAGCAGCAGAAAATAATGATGAAAGACTGTCTTGAATGCCAGAATAGTTATGGGGAGGGTTAAACTAAACAGGAAATTGCAATTTTCTAACTCATATTTCTAAAGAACTGAGTGTGAGAGATTTTTGCTTTGCAACCTGCAAAGCCTGACCTAATTGACAATCAGTTTAATATACCTGATGGAAAGCAGTCAGGAGATCCACTGCTGTGTCAGTGTTCAAGCCTTGGAACAAACACAGGGATGTGAAATATGAGGCAGGTCAGAATTGATTTGCCTTTTCTGAAATGCTGGCATGTAACTGGAAGAAAATAAACATCAGAACTCTTCCTTGAAGAAAACAAGGACATATACTCAAGAATGGTTATTTGTATGTAAATTTGATGCCAGAAGTTAAAATACTGTTTTCACTTCTTCCTTTTTCTATTGTTGGCTTAAACATGAGATTTAAATAATTGACTGATGGTTTAAAATGGCAAGCAGGAGATCATAATTTACATGATTTATTTTACATTTATAACTCTTAATTATTTTCTTCAATACCAACAGATTCCTTGTGCTTGGCAGGATGTTACTTTCTGACAGTCAGCAGGACTGGAGTAGTCATTGATTTAAGGTATGTGGACGTTTAACTATTCAAACTTCTGATTTTTGTTCTTTAGTCCATCATTTGAAAACTTTTGTTTATGAGATGTTATGAGCTTTTAACTGATTCCTTCTGTTATGTGATGGGATTTGGTTAAAATGCACAAAGGAATCATTAATGAGAGATGAAAAATTGGTTTTAGCTCCCCCAGCTCTCAAGATATTCATACCACCAGATCTCATCCTCCCACAAGTTAGAGCTCATCATCCTGCATCTTAATTTGGTGCATAGTTTGGAAAAGGGAAAACCAAGCTGGCTTCTTTTTCCAAATCCCTGTTTACTTCTCATCTCTTAATGAACCAGTCATCAAAATGAACTTGTTGAATAAACTGAAATGAAGAAATTACTTTCTTTCTGCACCTGCAGATGAAGCTCTGCTGGAAGGAGCTGGTTCAGCACTCCTCATGCTATTTCCAGCCACTTACTCAGTAACACCCACCACTTCGGTGTTTTGACTTTCTCTGAAATTTCTGCAGCAAGCCCGAGCTCCTGGTATATTCTGTGCTCAGGGATGCTGGATTTCATGGCATGTGGGCTGCCCTTATTTCACATTTTATTTTAGATAGGGCTGTTTTTAAAAGAACAGGCATACTTGGTTTAAAATAAAAGAATTACACTTTTAAAAATTGCTTCATCTTTTAAACTGATCAATTCTTTCCTTTTGCTCACATTTTGCAAAATGTATCCTAAAAGCTCATTTTGCAAAATGTGTCCCAGTTGATGCCTCACCTCAAATCGTGGCCGGAAAGTGTTGATTGTGAGGTATAGAAAGTGCTTGGCAACAAAGTTAATTTTTTCCTGGAACAGTAAACTTGCAGTTCCTTGAGATCTGCTCATATTTGTACCTGACACATTCTGGTGCCTTTGCAAGCACAAAATTAGTGCAGTGCCCAAAAGGGAAGGAAATCTGTCTGCAGACAGAGAGGCATTGGATAGAAATTCAGAGATGAACAGAGCAGTGGGTATAATAAAAACCTGCACAAGGGCTGTACAGGAAGACAAGCAACACACCCTGAAGTGGCACAGTTCAAGTGCCAAATCCCTCAGTGTGGATGCAGTTAGTGTCAGGATTAGTCCCCTCAAGGAAGTAAAATAGGTTAAGGTAGTGTAAATCCAGCCATCAGTGGGCTGTAGAGTTATAATACAGTATTTGCCTCTTCTGGAAAATCTTGTATTACACACAGGTACCCTGGCACTGAGTTTAATTTCAGCAGAAGCCCAAGGGAAGACTGGCAAGGAAGCACCAGCAGGCCTGTTTGCTGGAAACAGGGGGGTGGACAAATGGGATGAGTGGCTCAGACCCACGGGGTCTGGTGATTTCTCACTGCAGTGCTGGTTTGTCTGAGCTCACTGTGGGGCTGTGTAGGACTGGCTTGGTTTTCTGTCAGGATTATGAACTTCTCGGAGGAGGAGAAAAGGGGGGAGGGAGAATGGAGGCAGTGAAAACACAGGTGGCTTCAGTTATATTTGGCTTTTTGAACAGATTAATCACTTAGCTGATTTACACCATCCTTATTCTGTAGTTTTAAATTATTTCTTAAGGAAGCATTTTAATGAACTAAGTCAGAAGATACTCTGTTGACATAAGCCTTGTTGTGAGGTAAAGAAAATATTTTTTTATAGTTTGGAAAATTGAGTGACTGCAGTTCTTCCATGACTTTGAGAAGCCAGTTAAACTGCTGCAACTGTTCTGGACTTTGAAACAAAGCCTCTTCTCAGCTTCATTTAACTTTGGGATTTGCAGTAATAAATTCTCCTAACACTTTTTTTCCAAGCAGAAGTACCAGCTGAATTTGATATTAATGCTCCTATTGATAAGAGTCGTAGCATTTTGTCAGTATTACTTTCTAGTATGTGTATTTTTAGCTTAAGACAACAGTGTTACATAACAAGGGAACATGATTAAAAACTAAGTATCGACTATTAAGCACCCAAAAAGCTACTTTGAAGTATAGAAAAGGGACTTTGCTGGTTGCTGGCTGGTAAGAACAAAGAGATAATAGTTCTTCCACTGGTGCTGAACTTGTCTTAAGCTAAAGTAGCTTCTGAAATCATAAGAATAAAATTCTTTTATTATCAGTCTGAGTTTCTGTATTATTATGCTGTCTGAAAAGTGTTTAAAGTGTGCAAATGCCAGCATGATTCCAGGCAGGAAAGAAAGAAAGGCCAGAGGTTGTTCATATACCTTTCAATTTTATATGGAAGACATTTAGAGACCATCTTCAGAACAGGTAACGTTTCTGTTAGTATAAGGAGTGGATGGAAGGACATTGTGAATGGAATGAATAGAGAGAAGTGAAATATCTATCTTTTTACTTTAGCATTGCTAAGTAATTAATAAATCATTCACATAGCAATTTTATTACTGTGGTTGCAAATGTTGTAAAGAATATTATATGCAAAGCAGAGCTGTAAGAACCCAGTGCTGAAGTCCTGAAAACATCTTCTGCATTAATTAACAAAAATCAGATGTTAAGTAGAACTGTGTAAGTTTTTCAAAGTTTTAATGTTCATTGTTTTCTCTCTCCCCTTAAAGGATTGATGGTATCATTTGCTTTAGAATTACAGGCTTGAGGCCCCTTTGCTTTAGCACAGGAATTTAGTGCAAAGCAAGGAATTCTCCCAACTCTTTGTCTCCCAGATATCCAAGATATCCATAGACAATCCTTCCCACATTTCACATTTTTTTACTGTGTTCATGTTTTTTGGAGGTTTTTTCCATTAAAAGCAGATGTTTGACTGGCCAAGATTTTTACACATTTCTTTATCTCTAGCAGATTAAAATCAAACAGAAAAGAGTGACTTTGGCCACTCTGCATTTGTTCTCTTGTTGGGGTGGGAGCTGCCCTCTGCCTAAGGTGGGTACTTATCAGTGGTAGTACAGATATATTTTAATCCCAATTCCCTGTCTAAATTGCACCATAACTTTAAGAACTTCCAAATATTTGCATAATAACTGTCATAAACATCAGCATCCTGGGCTTAGTGCTTCAAAATGACAAAGTTTAGCTTTTGGTGCTGGCAGACTTTGTTCCCCAGTGCTACCAATTAAGCTTGGCTACAGTGAGTGCACGTACTTACCCTGCCCAAAAGGGTGAACATAATCTCACTGTGCCTTACTGGAAGCACTGAGGGTGACAGTAAATCTCCTTGTGCAGGACTCTCTTCTGGGAAGTGAAGATATTCTCAATACTTAATTAGACTATTTTTAATTTAAATCTATGTTTATTCAAATTTTTACTTAACCCTAACCTTAACATTCTCTGTAGTGACTAAATTACTGTGTTCACTTGCAGAACTCTCTTCAGTCTGCAGGTAGCAGGGCTGGGAAGAAAGAGGCCTCATAGGGAAGGGCCTCTGGTTTTGGTTCTGTCAATACTTGTCTGTCTGTCAGTACTCATAATGAATGACTCCTTATCTGTTATGCTGTTATCTTAATTAAGAGGACTCTGCTGTATCAAAGTGAAGATTGCAGCAGTCAGCTAATGGGTCTTCTGGGGATGAACGTTTCACTGTGGTGGAAAGGTCAAAACATAGGTTACACACACATTTAATTCCACAGTTTTCTTCCCAAATCCCAGCAGCTGTCACAGCCTTTTCTGTTATAATTGTATCAGAAGTAACCAGAATCCTAAAATGTGAGAAATTCACTTATCAACTACACCAATAAAAATAAGCTTGAGCTAAAAACACTGGTAAAGGCCAAAGCAGATAAGCTGGTTAGTGAAATCATATATTTGGTGCCTGGTAACTATAATACCTCAGTTCTCCTGACCTCCCTGGGCTGTTCTGTGCCTGAGCACATCTCAGCTACAAGAAGCAGCTCTGTTCAGTGATGTGCAGCTTCCTCTTTGTCTGATGTTAGTGCAAAATGTTCTCATTTGCAAAGGAGGTTTTTTCTTTTCTTTTTGTTTTCCCAGAGAAGAAGGAGGGAGCAGTTAATAGAACTGGGGTGTGTTCATCTTCTGCTGCTCTGTGATTATGTGCTGGAACTGTAATTTCTTCTTTACCTTTTGGGACAGAATTATATGGATACAGCAGAGGAGAATGTTACCTGTGAGATGAGTTATCTAGGTAAGAACCTCGAGAAATTTTTTATAAAGTTGCAGTTTGTTTCTTAATTTAAAAGATGTAGAAGAGTCTGAACCAGGTTCTCAGCTCAACCAAAAGCATGATCTGCATTCCAGGAAGTAGGAAGTTATATATAGCTTATTTGTCAGTAACAATGAAATAGTAGATTTTAGAGTTTAGAGTGTATAGGTTTTATTTGCTGCTATCACAAGGCTAGAGTACTTTTCTGCTGGATCCACACTGTGCTTTGTGCTATTATCCAGGCAATGTGAAAGGAAGCATTTTAGATGAAAAGTCAGGCTGAGAAGTTAAAAAGGATGTGGTGACTAAAAGTGTAGCATTTATTGAGACTCACAGAATGAGAATCTTCCAGGCAGATATTTTCCAATTAAGTCTATAATGGATCAGGTGCTCCAGCTGGTTTTCTTGAAGGCTTTTGGTAACAGAGGACTGCTCATGAAGTGTAGTGGACTCATAAAGATTGTTAGTCTGGATGGTTGGGTCCCTTGCTGCATATTTGTTCCACGGGATGTAGGCAAAGGCAAGAGACACAAAGTGAATAATGGCTTATACATCTAGTTCTGCCTGCAGAGGTGAAGAAAAACTGTGGCAATCTAGTCTGGAATACTCTGCTACTAAATTTCATTCTAAAATCCTCAGTGTGTCATAACAGTATTTGAAGTTATTAGCAGTTGCTACCTGAATGTTAATCATGACTAATGTGGCCACAAACATTGCACAGAGATAGAGCAGATTCAACAAAGTACAGGTGTAGAATTTCTCAGACTTCCCTTGGAGTTCCCTCCCTGCCAGCCAGTATGGGCTGTGTATTCCAAGGCAGGAACAGCCTGGCAAACGTGCATCAGGCTGGGGCTGAAAGGCAAGAAAAATACACACGTTGGGAGATGAGTCATCCCTGGACTTCTGTAATACTGTCTTTTATGAGAACAGGGTAAAGTATTGACTGTGCAGTCTGCCTGTAACCGAAATTCATGCTGAATTTTACACATGATTACCTGTCTTGAGTCACCTGCTCTCGTGTCAGGTTGGTCACTGCTTGGTTCAAACTGCAGGTCAGACTGGTGCCCCTCCAGACCTGTAACCCAGGTGTCCATGTCTCTGTCCAACTCTGTCTTTATGTTTTAGCACTGCAGGCAGGGTTCAAAACCAAGTGATTTATTGTGCAGCCTTGGTTCAAATAGTGACAAACCTTAAAACCCCCATAGCCTCTTACATAAATCTCTGTCCCTCTGCAGTTCTTTGGCAGTTATTATCATTGTCTTTAAATCTCCTTGGAGTGGAATATTTCAGGTAGGTCCAGACATGCATTTATTGAGCTGTCTACCAGAATGATGTTAAATTTCACTTTTCTGATCTTGTCAGACACTGAAATTACTAAGTTCTGCAGCAATCCATATCTCAGTTGGTTGCAGAATCTCATGATTTATGAATTTGCTTCCATCACAAGGGGTTTCAAATATGTACACCTCAAAATGCAGACCAGTCTTAGATGGTCACCACTAAATACTGACCTGTCTTAGATGGTCACCATTAAATACTGCTGGTTGCAACCATATTGCAGCCATTAAATATAAGCTTGTAAAAACATGAGTATATATTTTCTTTTAGTTACTCTATGCTCTCTGTCTGGGTGATGCACGAGAAAGATACCAAAAGCAGCTTATTTCTTTCTTCCTCAAATCAGTATTGTTAGAGCTGGTCAACAATGAGTAGTATTTCCATACTCAGTTTTTTTCACAGACTTTGTTGCTGTTTGCTATTCTGTGGCTTAATAAGCTGCTTCTTGTTACATGTATAGAAATGCTTTGGAGTTAAATCAGGATAAGAAATATTTTCAATTTATATCTTTCTGACATCTTGGTTCACTATTAATGCCCCTTCTGATGTAGCTTTCTGGGAAAGCTCTGGCAAACCTCCAAAGCAGTTCATGGATGTGGCACCATCCACTATCAAAGGATATTTGGATAAATAAATACATTCAAGGGCATACTGTAGTAAATACTTGCAAATCCTTTCAGGGAAAGGTGGAAGCTCTCACACTCCTGTTGGGATTCAGGCATGGCACATTTGTTAGCCTGCTGAGTGTCAGCCAACCAGTTTAGGTACCACCAAATGTGTGTGTTCATCTGGGGAGTCTCAGTTGCATCTGTCAGGTTCAGCCATCAGATCCAGCCATCAAAGCAAGTTTTGGTAGCACAGCCAGATTCCGAATGGTGTAAGGAAATATGTTGCTGTGTGTGTGGATTAGTGCCAAACATGAGAATAAAGAGGTGCTGACTTGCTGCTCCCACAGAAGGGTTTAACTGCATGACACAGCTATGAGATCTCGTGCCCAAATGAGCCACCAAGAGAATGGAACTTCTGAAGGAGTATGACAGGGATAAAAAAGCTGCTTTTTATATTGCATGGGCATCTGGCACCCCCAGGCAAGCTGTGGAGGCAAACACTGCCCTTTCTTCTGAGAGGGACAGAAAGGAACAAATAGAGAAAATAAATAATTGCCTATAATAAGGAAATGAGCTGTAATCTTGCCTAACAAAAGTTGACTTGTATTGTGTAGTGGCATTCTGTATTCCATACAGCAAAAGTGGATCGTCACAAAGCTTTGCAGGAATTTTTTGGCACAGTATTGTCTGGATGAACAGGAAAATTGTGGTTGGAGGACAGGACAAGCAGGCAGTTAAAGGCAGCGTGGTTGCATAGGAATGATGGCTCTAGGAGATGACAGAGGGAGGCAGTCACAGGGGCCCTGTAAGAAACCACTGGAGACTTAAACCCAACAGTGAAACCCAGAGGGGATGGAAGGAGGTGATTTGTGATGCTGAGATAAGGGACATGCAAAGGGAGGTGAGGGCTGGTACCAGTGGTCAGGTAGCACAGCAACAAAAATCATGAAGTGGAAGTGATAGGAACTTTAATGAAGGGCAGAAAGGGAATAAAAAGTTTAAGAGGAGCTTAGAACTGGTGGTTTGGTGTTTGTGAGGAACGTTTTCTGTTTAATCTGACTGTGTCTTTGGAAAATTTGGAATTTGGAAATTCTGTTTCAGAAAAGCAGAACCGAGTTCTTGCCACAGTATTTATAGTTAGAAACCTGCTTTTTGCTGTCTGTAAACATCAGGTCTAGCAGCAAATGTCAGGAGTTGACAGCAATATAGGGTGTGCCCTGAAAACTCTGAGGCCGTTTGGATCAAGAGGCGTTTAATACATGCAAAGTGAGAATTAAAGCCCGACGAGCCGCCCTGTGAGACCTTCCCTGGAAGGTCTGAGATGTGGCTGGGCATCATCCATGGAAAGCATTCCTGCCCAAGGATGCGGCGGGGCGGCTGCGCCGGCCGGGCTCGGAGCGCCATCCAGCGGCAAAGCCGGGCAGCGCCGCGGCTGCTCGGAGCCTGTTTTAGTGAGTAATCTTAGTATGTGTTTCTAATTGTCTTTTCTCCACGGTTCTGAGTAGAGATGGAGTTTTTAATCTCTACAAAGCTCTGCTGATTTATCGTCCTCGTGAAGGATCATGATCCTTCAGCATCCTCAGCGGGGCAGTGGAGGGGCAGGTACCAAACTCTTCACTCTCCTGGCCAGTGACAAGACTCAGAAAACGGCTGGAGCTGAGTCAGGAGATGTTTAGGTGGATATTGGGAAAGCCTGTTTTACCCAGAGGGTGGTTGGGCAGTGGAACAGGCTCTCCAGGGTAGTGGTCACAGCATCTAGCCTGACAGAGTTCAGTGTTTGGACAACACTCCAGGCACAGGGTGGGACTGATGGGCTGTCCTGTGCAGGGCCAGCAGTTGGACTCGATCATCCTGATGGGTCCCTTCCAACTCAGCACACTCTGTGATTCTTTATTGTTCCCAAGCACAATCAACTCTTGACTTCTTTGGTTTAATAAAGCAGTGGGATGCATGGATAACATGACATGGGCTCAGTGAAGGGTCTATAGCAGAGAAAAAGGTAGCAATGATAGTACTGAATAGAGCAGAAATTGTTCCTGGTAGCAAGCTGACACACTGAAATGTTTTCAGACACAGGCTGGCTTACATGAAGCTCCCTTCAGCAGGAGTGGGGAGAGCTGCCCATGATGTGTATCTAAATCCTTCCCTAGAAAGTTGAGAGCTAAGATGTTTAAAAAAAAATAAAGGAAAAAATCCCTCTTGAATTAAAATTAACATTGACTTACCTATTATTAAATTAAAGTTGCCTTCTGGTTCATGAAGAACTGGATCTTCACAAAATGAAGATAGAATTACATACTGCAGTGTTAAACACACAGAAGTAAAGGAGGCTGGATTTTACAAAATGGCCAAAAATACCAAGTGCTATTTTGCTTTTCAGTTTAGTCTGAAGTGTGAAATACACAGTTCTTAAAAAAACCCAACCACAGATTCTTGTCTTCATGCCTGAGTCATAAACTATAATCAGTATTCATTCCAATTAGCTGCTTCACTCTTAAACTCTCTTAGAGTTTGCTGTTGATTTTCACTGCAAACTTTCTTAACAGGGTGCAAAAAATAAATTACCTTCTCAATCCACAAAATGGCTCAAAAGATATGTGACTGAACACTTGAACAAATGTAAGTGGACAGGAGCAAGACAGCAAATATAGGTATCTGCATGCACCAAAAGGACAAGAATGTCTCCCTGGGCCCTCTGTTCTTCTTCTTTTGGACTTGTTTCTTGGGGGAGAGTGGGGAAGAAATCCCTTTGCACAATTCAGAACTGTGGAATGTGCACAGTTCCAGCAGGGGAGAGGAAGAGTGTTGGTTTCCATCTCCCTTTCTCTGGTTACTGGAGCATTCTGGGTTGTTGGTTGGTATTGCCCCCTAACAACACCAAACAGAGCCCAGCACATAGTCTGGAGTGTGAGTCTGCTCCTGATTTCACCTGAAAATTTAGGAATTTACTGGGAAGGATTCTGTTCTGGGGGTAGATCTGGCCAGTGCAAAGCACATAGGTGTTAGCAGGGAGCAGGCACTGGTCAGGTGGGCAGGGACAAGGCCACAAAGCCCTATTTTAAAGGCCAGGGGCTGTGTATGGTGAGAATTTGAGGCACAGAGAAAGCAAATGACTTGCCCAGAGTTGCACAAGAAGTCTGTGGTAAAGGAGGGCTCAAGTCAAAAACCAGGCACCTGGTCTAGCAAATGAGCTTGCCTTTATTTCTTTCTCTCTTCTCTAGAAAGACTATTTTTAGCTCTGTCAACTCAGTGAGAACCCAACAAAGATTATTGTTATTTTTGCACGTGCAGTTTCTGTGAGATCACTGCAGAGCTGTGTGCTTTTATGTCTTGGCTGCACAACAGGCTACTTTGCTTTTGTTTACATTTACTTGCCCTTGTCTTCAAGGCACTCCAGCACTTCTGCAAAAGCACAGGACTGCAGCTTCTCTCTTTGCAGGCTCTTCTGGCTGCAGGGAACATTTCAGTTCAGTTTTAGGGCCGGAAATGACCGTAGTGATTGAAGTTCCTCATAGCCCAGCACAGCAGCCATGTGTAGGTGGGTGTGCTGAGGGAGCACTTCATCCTCTGTGCTGAGTGAGGGAGACATGCAGCCCCCTTGTGCACAGGAGAACACGGCCTTGCAGCTGCAGCCACCATCGAAGGGACAGAGCTATGGAGCTGCTGCAGCACAGGGGACACGATGCCCAGCCGTGTCTGTGTCAAGGAACAGCCCAGCAACGAGGGATTGCCTGGTAGTTGCCGTGCTGTGCTTTGGGAATTTAATAAATTTCATGGATTGGTGCATTGTGCCAGGTGAGAGCCTGTTTTCTTCCACTAAGCAAACAGGAATTTAAGTTCTCAACAGCTGTACTTACTCTACTCTACTTACTCTTTCTAGAGTAAGGATATGCTTTATCTCTTTTGATTTTTCCTCACTTAGCTGCCTTAGCCTGTCGGTCCTACTCTTAATGAAACTTCCAACTATAAATCTGGAAGCACCTAGGAATGATGTATCTGTTATTAATGATTAGTAGATGCTTATAAAAATCATATCATATCATCATTTGTAAGTCTCTTATAAGCAGACTTTAGCAAACAGAGCAACTGGTCTATTTTTGTGTCTGGATTCTATAGAGAATGGACTAAGGAACTTCCCTTTACAGCACAGAGCAGTTTTCCAGGCCTTCATTGGATCTAGTAGATTTGATATGGCATTCCTCTATCTGAAGAATACTGAGGCCTTTCCCTGCATTGAAAGTTCAAAACCTGTATTATCTTTGTGCCAGTGAAAAATAACTATGTTATGTTAACTTTTGGCTTTCTTAACTTCCTTGTGAGCTGCTGGCAACCATGTGCTTTCTGCAATGAAGGGTGACATGATTGTGTAAAGAGAAGAGACCCACTTCCTTAAGCACCCCCTGACAAATGTACAGCTTCTTGTCTAAAAAGTAATATCCTTCCTCCAAATTGTGATTCTTTAACTTTTTTTTTCCCTAGCAGTGAACAACAAAGAGGTTTTTTTCCTACTAAACTGATGGGAAATCGAGGGGTTTTTCTCCCATGCAACCTGGTCTGTGTAAATTTTTCTCTTTAGCACCACTGCTAAGGATCTACCATGCTGCCAGGGATCTGACTTAGAAAATCAGAGAAAACTCCTCTGACCTTGATTTATTTTATTTCTGAGTGGCCTGGAAATCAGAAATATTTTAAAACCTTGAAAAAACCCAAAGGATGGATTGTTAAATTTGGAATTAATACCTAGTGACAGCACACAAAGTAATTATTTTAGTACTTAGACCATTCAGAAATTCAAGAATTCAGTCAGTATCTTTCAAAATGGAGAGGGTAGAGGGTTTAGGAGCTGGAGTTTTTGTATTTTGAGTACTTCTTAACCACAGCAGTAAGAGGGAAGGAAGCAAGTAGGAATGGATGAAAATACCTTCAGGTGAGACCAGGGATGTGAGGAGAGTATGCACTTGGAAGGGTTAAGGGCAAACAGCCATTTGTGTCATTCCAGGCTTTGAACTATTCTTTGTATGTTCTAAGAGCTGAATATTTTCCCAACATGCTTTTGTGAGTGAGGCACCTTCAAGAGCAGAGGTGGGGACAGTGCCCAGGGCTTTCAAACATCTCCTTTAATTACATTAGATGACTAAACCACTTTTTAGTTAGTTCTGTGACCTCCTGAGCCATGGGGGACATCTGTAAACTGCAGTTTATACCCAGCAATCTGCTAGAATTCAATGTCACTGCAGAATTCTTGCACCAGGACTTTTGAGTTTGGCTGTCCATGTATGAACATGTTGCTGGATATAAGTTAACAGCAAAGAGAAGGAGGGGAGGTGTGAGGATCTGATTAGAAATAAGCTGGTGGCAGTTAAGAAGTTGTGGTTTCCGGGCAGTTTTGCTCGCAGGCTTTCACAGAGTTTACATCAATCTTTGCACTGAAAACAAGCTCTTCCACTAAACTGTCTGCTGGAATTGAGTCTTTGGTTGTTAAAACAGTGATCACACAGACCTTTCCCCTCTGATCTGTCCCCCTGTTCCAAGCTATGCAATCTAATGGTTTGTAATTTGCCAACAGATGCTCAGGTCCGTTATTTCAGCTATGAGGAGGGAGTAACAACTTAATAGTGCTCAGTGGGAAAGTCAGTTTGAGATGAAGCCGGTCCAGTTCAAGTCTTGTGATTTGTCTTAAATACCCTGGGTCCAACCCTGAATCCTGTAATACAGTACTTGTGTGTCTTGATCACTGGCTGTCAGAAAGCAAAGATACAATTGATTGTCCTGTTTTAATGATGCAAAATGCTTGAATGAAATAACTGACTTACTTCTGAGACCATTAGAAAAACCCTAAATGTAAAATATGTTCAAGAGCCATCAAGAAACAGCTATAAAACCTCTGGAGCTGCCCTTAGACTGGACCTTGTTCTACATTGACCTCAAGTCACATCAGTAAATAGTGAGTGGACTGATGCTGCAGACAGGGGACTGTGGGAGAACATGGATTTGGCTTTGAACTAGCTGGCCCCACAGTGCTTTTAAGAGCTGCAGCAGTGTAGTTTATGGCACAACATGGAAAACACACTGTGGGAACAAAGGTGGCTCTTGCTGACCTCATCCAGCCCCATTCTGCTGCAGATCAGCTTCTGTGAGCACAGCAGGCAAGTTACACAGCACTTGTTCTCTTAAGTGGCTGCGGCTTCATCCTCTTAACAATGCTATGATTTTCTCTATCTTGACAAGACTAAAGCAGCATGAGAAGAAATGTCTTTTTTAGCTGATACCTTTCAATATTGGAGTACAGGTATGCTTAGTCAAAGCAATATCTTCTGCAATTTTTGTTTTTCAGCAATATAAAGCAAAAATGCAAGCTGGGTGAAATGGTAGCTCTGCAACCTTGGCAGGATGTAGAGATGAAAATCACCTTTTTGTCTTAACACCCATGAGGTGCCAAACTTTGCCACTGTTTTGTGCATTGTGTTCAACTTTGACTGCTGAACTGTTTATGCACTAGTGGTGAAAAAGAAATAGAACAGGTTGTGGTTGAAACAGTGGGTAAACTGAATCTCATACGTGGAAGATCATTAATTTTATCTATAGTGATAAGAATTCTTAAATCTCTGTCTGCCTGTCCTGCAGGGATCCTGTTGGATATACAGAAGTACTTTGGGCTCAGTGATGAGAAGACGGGTCTGCTGCAAACAGGTAATAAAATCTCTTCAGTTTAGAGAGTTTACTCTGCTTTGTGTCTCTATGGTCTGCTACGAAAACACACACTAGTTACTCAGTTCTTCTAGTTCCTCCTCATGTGTGGTATTGCTCACTTCCACTTGTGGGCAGGCTGGCTATAATGCAAAACTGGAACTCAGACCAGATAGAGTCCTTCAAAAATCCCACAGTATCACAAAAGATAAAGGATTTCTCAAGAAATACAGAACCTGAGTAATTTCACACACATTTTACTGTTGTATAGGTATTTTGAATCTGCATTTATCTCTTTTTCAAATATCAATCCCCCACCTAGTTCCGCAAACTCAGCCTGCCTTTAACCTCTGCCCTAAAAATAACCTGAGATTATCAGAAGGATGAGCAGCAGGTACAATAAAAATAATTTGACCAATGTTGTCTTTGCTGGTTCTTGGAATTTCAGTGTTCACCTTGTGTTACATGCTGGCTGCCCCCATCTTTGGATACCTCGGAGACCGCTACAATAGGAAGATCATCCTTGGAGCCGGGATCTTCTTCTGGTCTGGTGTAACCTTAGGCAGTTCCTTCATCACTGAATCGGTATGTGCCTTTTTCACAGGGTACTATGGAAATAAGCTGCATACATCTTGCAGAACTTGATGTAGTCCTTCTATAATCACATCTGGAAAAGCATCAGTGAGCACTCCCCAAGCCTGGACTAAAGGTACTCCATGCAGGAATGATTCATGGGATGCTGGAGTCCAGCCTGGGCAGGGGAGAGCCCACACATTACTGCTGTAATTGATGGGATCTTATTTTAGTCCTGAATGTTTGTTGTTTATGACCTTACAGTGTGGCAGCTTGTTGGGCAAGCATGTGATCTACATGCCCTATCCCAAAATTCCCTCTGGGTGTCACTCTGAGAAGTCACTGCTGTGCAGAAGGAGAAAGCCCAGCAGTGAGATGGGAGGGGAGCAGGTGTGAGTGGAGGGAATGCAGATATAGGCAAAAGGCAGTTCAGCTCTGATTTCCTGTGGTAACTTTGACCCACTAAAATACACCTCTTTAATAATAAGCTTTCTTTCCTGCATGGACTGTTTTGAATTGTGATCTGTCTTTCCCCTGCAGTATTACAGGATATTCGTTCTCTCCCGAGGGCTGGTTGGCATTGGCACAGCCAGTTACTCCACAATAGCACCCACCATCATTGCAGACCTGTTTGAGGAAGGAAAAAGGACCACAGTGTTATCTATCTTCTATCTCTTCATTCCAGTGGGAAGGTTGGTTTTCGTGCTAGCAATTGACTGGCCTTTTGAAATTCTGTCTGACCACACCTGCAATTCAATATATCCTGAGACTCGATCAGATATATTTTGATGTATATCTGCCTTGGCTTTTGCAAAGGGATTTGTCACTTCCTTAACAAGTTTGAATAGAGCTGATTAGGTTTATTTCTGCATTTACCTTGAAGAAAAATTCACTTTTCCACCCAAACATTTTAGGGAGAATCTAAACTCTAGCTTTGAATAAAATATTGGATCAATTCTAAAAGATATATGTGCATGAGGGTATGTAATGTATTTCTGGGTTTTGGAAGACAAAAGTTTTTAGCTGTTTGTTTATTTGACAAATTTCTCAAGAATCCTCCACTAAATGTCTCCCAAAGAAGAACTGGTACTTTCTTCTCCTCTTTTAGTTAAATTCATGTTGTGCCTGAAAAAGAGGAGAAGGGCTTTTCAAGTGGTTTAGAGACATATTCTGTATTAGAGCAGGCAGCCAAGGCTGGGCCCAGAAGGCAGATTAAAGAAATTCCTCCAGGCCATAATTCCTGTGGCTAGCACAGAAAGGAGTCAATAATAAACTGCTTTATGGGCTGTTTGATCTGGGTTTGTAGTGTCATTCTACAGAATATGGATTCCAAGCGGAATGTGGACGTTATTGCCACCCTCTCAAGTCTGGCAAGTAGACTAGCACAGACCATGAGGGTTGTTTCTGTTTATCCCTTTTGGAGACTGTGACAGAACACTCTCTGTGCTCTCATTAAGACATGTCATTTCAGCCATCCAGAGTTCATGGTGCTTACTGATTCTTCCTTTCTGTTGCTCACAGTGGTTGTGGTTATCTGCTGGCAGCTGGCATGGCAAAAAGCACAGGGGACTGGCACTGGGCATTCAGGGTGAGTCACTGCCTCTCATTCACTGTCACATCAGAAGCAGCACTGGGGGGTTGGATTCCTTACATTCATTGTGTTAAAAGAGGGGAGCAGTGGAAGGACTTCCCACTGTCTGACTGGTCATGAACGTGGTTTTGAAGAGAACACTTCCTGCAGGACAATGGCACAGTTTTGCCTCGTTCTGGTAGGTGCAGGTGAAACTCTTCAGCAGCCAGGGCAGGTGCTGATGTTCCTCTTAACCTGAGGGCACATCTGTAGTGCTTGTCACTGCACCAAGACCTCCTCAAGCAGAGGAATCTGAAGGTAAAATTATCATACTGGTAGCACCAGTTTTCTGCAGTGCTGTTGGGAACAACTTCTATTATTTGAAGGTTTCAAGAAAATGACCCTTGTGTTCTGGTCATGTCATCATGATGTCTCTCCACACTGAACACCCAGTGCTTTGGGAGCACTTTGTCAGGTCCTTATGTGCCTTATATACAAACTTAATTAGCATGTGCAGGTGATTGGGACAGAACATTTACTGCGGTAACAGTGTGGTCTTATTCAGGTAACACTGGTGACTGCATCAGTGAGTCTTGTGCTTGTGGCCAGAGCACTACAGTACAGTTTTCTTTCCTCACATGTTTTTCTTCTAAATCAGAGGAAGCAATCATGCATCTGTAATGGGGAGGGAGGGTATATTTTCTTTCCTCCAAAGTCACCACAAATCACCAAAGTCGCTCCTCTTCTTTACAAATGTGACCTAAATCAGCACACTTATCTTTGTGGACATACCTGTAATTCTCTGATATGTGGTTCTAATGCAATTTGAATTTCTGTGGAGTATTCACTCTAAGAAAACAGGTATCCTTGATGTAACCAACCTTGTGTCTACAGGTAACTCCTTGCATGGGAGGTCTAGCACTGGTTCTCCTGATTCTCCTGGTCCCTCACAGGATCCAGAGAAGGACAGCAAGACACAGAGCACTGAGCATCTCCGGCACGAGACGAAGAGCAGATGAGAAACCAGGTGTACACAGCACTGCCAAGACTACTTGGTGTCAAGATGTTGGATCACTTGTCAAGAAGTAAGTAAGTGGTTTGAGCAACAAAGGTTCCTACACTGAAGAGCGACCATTCCATTACAAGACATATGGCCAAGGAATCCAACTCTGCTCCTTGTGTCTCATGTTGTTTGCAATATGATGAAAACACTTTTACTAAAAATCTTTCTTCCACTCTTTTGCATTTCTTTGCTTCTTCTATCCTCCCATTTTGAGGAGGGAGAACGAGGTAAAGTTATGATGGCAGTGTGCTCCTATTTAAATCCAGCTCTGCTTCCTACCGAGTTTCCCCTTCCCTCTTGCTTTAGCCCACAGGGTAGCCTGGATTGGTTATTATTTGAGGGTGTAAATTTACCTGTAATTCTTAGTGCCCAAGGAAGGTTGGATCAGCATGTCTCACCCAGTCTCTGTGTGGTATTTGGGAGCCTGCTGTGCCTCTGATACACGAGGTCAGACTGTAGGACCCCAATATGGTTTGTAAAGCAACTGCCCGTGAGTTTTGACCAGCTGAGCTGCGGCCGGCAGATGATCCTTTCATTTTAACCACGCAAAAATTAAAGCTACACCAGCTGACCTGCAGGACGAAGTAAAACACGGACTGCCGCAGGTTTCTCGCTCGTGTGACCCTGCCCTGGACCGGGAACAGCCCTTGGCGGGGCAGGAGGAGGAGCTGGAGCCGGGATGGGAACAGCAGGTGCCGCTGTGCAGCTGCGCCAGAGCCGGCTCTGCACTGCCGAGCCCCGCGGCTGCTTCCCCGGCCCCTGCTTCGCGTTAAACACCTGCTTTGCTGGCACCTTGTCTGTCTTTGGACAGTGTTCTTCTTCCAGAGGACCCAGCGTTCTCTAATTGACAATTAGATTTGCATGCTGTTTGCATCCAGAACAGCAAGGACGCCAGAGATCCAGTTTGCTGGATCACAATTTATAGGCAGTACAGCCTGGAGTGAATAAAAAATGAACCTGTCTGACATTTCAGCAACTAGGCTATCACCAAAGTTCTTTCCCACAAAGATGTTCCAGCAATGTTGTAACAATATATTTGCATTTTCTTTTCCTTTAGCCATTGATTTCCAAAGCATAAAGTCATACTGCCAAAAAAACCCCAGGTGGTTCCACTTTTGATCAAATCCCAGAGTTCTTTTTCTTTAGAAGATGAAGAATTGGGTTCAGTTCTTAGCAAATCTTCTAGTCTGGTGGTCACTTGGTTATTTGCAGCACTTCAGTCTTAAGATTTCATACCTCCCTATTGACCTTAAAGGGGACTTTTTCCCAAATTATTAACTAGAGACCAGCAAAAAGTCCATTTTCTCCTAGAAACAGGGCAAGAAAACAAGGTTTGGACAGTTTTTAAAAATGCTTTTTCTATTGTTTGAAAACTCTCTGTGCAGACTGACAGTCTATTTTTACCCACTAGAGTTAAGGAGTGCTACAGCCACTGCATTTTCAGTTTGGAAAACCCAGATGTTACTCTCATTTATACTGGTTACAGAAACAAAACCATCCTGAGGCATTTAGATTTGCACATAGAACACTTTCCTTTAGCTGCTAGTTCATTAAATTCTTGCCCACTCTCTATTGTTGTACTTCTGCTATCAAAAAATTCACAGCAATTTTTTCAGCAGAAGTTGGCAATGAAATCTGCAAGAGACCAGGGTTTAACATGAAATCAGTAGGTCATGGCCTTTGCTCTAATTAGTACTTTATTGTTGACTTTCATATAAAGCCTGATCAGAGCTCAGATATTCAAGGGAGTGGATTTTGATTATAAGATGTCTGAATGAATTGCTTTGCTATTGCTTGAAATCCTGGGTATTGCAGGTAGGCTTTCCCTTTCCCTCACACCCCATTCTTTCTAATACCTCTCCTTTGATTTCTTTTGACTTTCAGCTGTAGTTTTGTGTGGTCCTCTCTGGGTCTCACTGCCATGGCCTTTGTCACTGGAGCCCTGGCAACGTGGGTCCCACTGTTCCTGTACAGGGCTCAGCTTGTCCAGGGCATTGTCCCCCCGTGCCGCCAGGAATCCTGCAATTCATCTAACAGGTGAGCTGGGGCTGTGGAAACACCTTGGAAACAACTGCACAGCATTCAATCACAGCTGGTTTCCAAAGGGGGAAGGCAGGATGTGACTGAACACTTCTTGTAAAGGCAATGGGATGTCAGTGTTAGACTAAATTGCTTCCAGGTATGCTGAGACACTCCTATTTGTTTGTTTATAATAACGCAGTTAACTGGAAAGATGCTGCCAGCCCTGTTTAAGTACAGTGGGAAGAAGCAGTAACAGGAACACTTGTGGGGAAAAAAAGAAGGAGCAGCTTTAGCAAGATTTCAGTTGACAAATGACTGTGCACCCCAAGCTACTGAAACACTCATTTAAATATGTTTAAATCCTGCATTTTGGTGACTTTCTCATTACCTTCTTGTTAGCCTGGTTTTAGAATCCCTGCCACACTGGGACTGAGACTGACTCCCTCCCAGTGGCCTCCACACAAGCATCCCTGTCTTCTGGAGGTATCCCAAATCTGGTTTCAGTCTCTGCCTTCATGATGGATTTCAGAGAACTAAGTGCCTTTGTAGGTAAAGACAATTAAAGGGAAAGGCAGTAACCACACCCTGAGTGTGTCCTCTGCTAACAGGGCTCTTCTGCTTTTCTGCACTGGAATAGCTGAGTCAACTCAAAAGGGATTTCCAAGTTGTAGCATAACCAGATGGATTGAATACTCATCCCCAAATCCTTCAATGGAAAATGCAATTGCCCTTCCATGGATGCCACCAGTGGCTCAGTACTTACTAGTGACCAATACTTAGAAGGGAGTGAACTCAGGAGTCTGGGTTGGGGTAGGCAGAGAAGGGAAGCTGGATAATTTAAGATGCTTGGCTGTTTCTGTTCAGAGATAAAGTTTAAATACTTCCTTTGTTAAGATGAAGGTGTTGGCCTCTGGTTTGTTTTCTAATCCACTTCTGAATTATTATTCCACAGTAGTGTTGGTTGCTAGAGCAGACATGGTCTTCAGGGAAGTGAAACAGAGCACCTGATAGTTTAACCTCATGTACTGCCTCTTACAGGATGCTTTAAAAATAACCTTGGCATAAGCTCGTGCCAGAAGCAGCATAAGGCTGGGTTTAGACTGTTGTTCCAGGGGGATATAAAGAAGCAGAAGATAAACAACTGTGTCAGACCTGTAGCTGACAGTGCTGGAGGAACTGAGCTGCACATTCCCAGACCTGCCCAGGGATACTTTAAGGATGTTTTCCCCTCTGGCTGTTCAGCAGTTGCAGGCTTTGTTTAAGGAGCAGGGCTGTGTCACTTTGACTCCCTGGAAGCACAAACTCAAACGGCACCACAGCTGACTCAGGTCTCAGGCCTGTCAAGGTAGATGAATAGGCAGTGAGAAGGTTTTGTTGAGGTCTTTGTGCAGACACTTTTGAGCAGATCAGACAGGTAAGGGAGCATTCTCAGACCCTAAAAGATCCCATGGGAGCCTTTCCTCAGGTGGAGGCTTCTGTGCTTTCCTACTGCCAGTCAACTGAACTGTGCTTGGGTATAGTTTTGGCCGTTCTCTTTTATTCCAGCTGCAGGTTTATTTCAACAGATGAATATTCTAAACACAATTCCATGAATCTTCAGTCAACTAATGTCACCTTGGAACTTGCTTCTCCTGAACAAATCTCTAAGACAGTTCTTCTGCCTAGTGACAATCTCTACTCACTATCAAGCTATAGTGAGTGATGAATCAGAATCCTGAAGAATTTGCAGAGAGTACAAATATGCTAAAAGTTTGTTTTCTTGCATAGCAATAGTACTTTCTTGTAGAATAATTCAGTTCTTCCTAATCAGCAAGAAAGAAAACAAAAAGTGGATGCACTGTAGTTTAAAGAAACAGATCCTATCCCAGCTGGTTCCTTTGCTTTGCAGTTTGAGAAAGCTCAGGAAAATGCACAGAACTTACCACATAACACTCTGAAATATTCAGGAGCAGCTGTGCTCAGAATACATTGGTCCTGTCCCTCCTTGCCTCTGGAGAGTTATGGGGCATTAAACAGTCCGTGGCACCACTGCTCTTGTTGCAAGAGATTTGCTTTGTTGTTGGGGTCTCATTTGGGACAGAGAGAAAAGCACATATGAAGCCCCTTTGGACGCTGAATCTGCTAAGCTATTCAGGCACATTCTTTTACAACATGAACCTGTGATTCCTGAAGAACACATTTGGATTTGCAGACACACAAAGCTCAGTGATGCTGGACATTCTGCACTCAGAAAATGCTACATGGACCTGGCATAGTTAACTATTCAGTGTTCCTTGAACATTTCTGGGAAGTGGTAGGTGTTTCCCACAGTCAGAGAAGTGACTCAGCTGTGCTAACCAGAGGGTTATAATTTAGATGTATATCATTCCCCGTGCTAGGATCTCTTCCAAGACAACAGATTGTGATACAGAGTTACTCCATCTGTGTTTCAGGGATGACTGAGTAGATGGGTTCACAGGGTAACCAAGATGACTGTGTCTCCTCTAAATCACTTCATGTCCAAGCCAGATCCTACTGAGCAGGGTCCTCCTTGAGCCTGGGTGCATAACACCTGCTCTGTAAATGGGAAAGTATCTGCTTCACAGGATGCACACCTTCCACTGAGGCTTGGGATTACATCATTTAGGAGTGGGAGGCTTACATCAAGTGGAATGGAATTCAAGTTCCTCTGAAACTACAGGTATAAGCTAACACCACTGATTTTTCTACAGTGCTGTGCTCAACTGAATCCTTTGCTTTGTCACCAGCCTAATATTCGGAGGCATCACCATTGGGACAGGAATCTTGGGTGTCATTGCTGGGGCAGAAGCTGCAAGAAGATTAAGGAAGGTTTATGATACANCATTTTTAAGTCTCTTATAAGCAGACTTAGATTAAGGAAGGTTTATGATACAGCTGATCCTCTGATCTGTGCCACCAGCATGTTCATTTCTGCCCTGTGCCTCTACACAGCCCTGCTGGTGGCCCAGACAAGCATCCTTTCCACCTTTGTAAGTGACAATTAGCAAAATGTCTTTTGGCATCCTCAGGAGAATGGGAGAGGGGGGAGGAGGAGGCAAGGGATGGCTTTTTCAGAATTCTCTGCAGTCTTCTAGAGCATTAGGAGGTTTCAGTGCCTTGTGACAAAGTGGCCACAAAAGCACTGGGAATGGGCTCCAGTGCTGCCTGTCCTGTGGGATCCACACTGGGCATTCCTTGTTCCAGGACACAAAGAGCAGGCAGAACACTACAAACTGGGCCTCAGGGCCTGCAGCATGCCCACTCTGAAGAAGAGAACAGTAAGCCTATGTAATTAGCTGCATGAAACTTGTCTCTTATCCAAAAATGTAGCTAAAACAAGTCTCAGTCTTATGTTAATTATTAATGCTGTGTGGCTAATTTAGTATTCTTATTTATTTTTGCTTTCTGAATACTTAAAGATTGGTGTAGTTGGGACTGTACAATACATGCAGTTCTTGCAAAGAATAATTTAGCCATCACCTTCAAAGTCCCAGATCACCAGCTGATCTTCAAAGTCAAGCTTTTGGCAAAGCAACCAGAAGTATAAATCACTTAAATTCTGTTCTCAGCAAAGGGAAAAACAGAAACCTACCAGGAGTGACGAATAGTTCCAAAGAATCCCTGTGAGAGGGATCTGAATGTAAACCTTATTTCAACTGTAATCTGGTAACAGCTAGGGAAAGACTCCAAGGTTTTTTCCTGTGACTCCACAGCCAAAATCACCATGATTAACATAAATAAGAGGATCCAAGTAAAGTTAATTACAGTAATCAACAGTTCTCTGCAAAAGTACCCTTTTGCAGGTTTTTTGCTTCTAAGAATAACACTTGTTCAAAGAGGTTTTCCTTTTGACTCCTCAGGAATGTGTATTCCTGTAGAAAAACACCTTTACACCAAGAGAAAAACAAGTGGATTTGCATGTCTGAATGTGTGTACACAAAGCAAACTGTGAAATTGAAGATTATTTTTGGATTCAAGAGTGAAGATCTGAGTGCCAAAGGAATTAGCCATTTTTTCCCTACTTCTCAGGCTCTCACATGGGAGTTTGTTCTTCCATTCTTTTCTTTGTCACTAAAGGTGGAGAACAACAGTTTCATTTGCCAGTCTGTGTTAGATGAGTGAACTAATGCATTGGGTTTGAATTACCAAAATACACCTTCTATTAGAGTCATAGAACCCAGGATGGTTTGGGCTGGATGGGATCTTAAACTCATCTTTTTCCACCCCCTGCCATGGGCAGGGACACCTCCCACTATCCCAGGCTGCTCCAAGCCCCATCCAACCTGGCCTTGGACACTTCCAGGGGTGGGGCAGCCACAGCTGCTCTGGGCAACCTGTATAAAGGCAGGGAGTCATCTGTTCCATGGATGATATCTTGGAACAGTTTGGAAGCCTTCAGAACCTTCTACTCTAACTGTTGGATTTGTATCTGGTTATAAAGTATCAGCCTTTCCCCACTTTTAAGATGAAATTAGTGTTTGTAAGCATAGACAGAGGTGTTTTAATTTATAAGCAGATGGGTATGTACAGCAGACATAAGCATAGTCAGTGAGCCTGCCTTCATCCTCACACCAGAGAAGGGCAATGCAATGTGTATAGTCACTGATTTCTTCTCTTTTGCAGATTTTTATTGCATTTGGAGAACTGTTTCTATCTGTAAACTGGGCTGTTGTGACAGACATCCTGCTGGTAAGTGTTCATGATCCAATTTCCTTATTTCACACTTTTTCTCAATATAAGATTGTTCCTAAGCCTGAACCTTGATGGTTTTCTGGGAAGAGATGGATGAACTAGTGCCAACAATCCCCTTCTTGGTACCCTGCTCATGCTGGGGATGGAATCACTGCCACAGTGTGCTGCTGGGCAAGGATGCCAGGTGTGGTGGTGCAGTCATCCAAGTTATTGTAAGCCCAGAAAGGAGATGTCCTGGCTTGGATGGAGCTCATGCACATGGAACTCTCTGGTGCTGCCTGTGCCCAGAGTAGCCTGGGTTCCTGTACAGCTCTGTGTCAGTGGATGTCTGCCAGGAAATGGTCTGCACCAGAAACAGGCTCCTTTATGTCTATAATCAGGTTTTCTGCTTGTGCTCCAAAGGTTGGAAAACATGATCCAAATGAGGGAAAGTCAATAGTCTGTGAACTGTTACCATGTTCCCTTAATCCAGAATACAGTGCAGAGGAATCCCAGCACTTGCAAGTCCCATTCAGAAGTGGTGCTGCAGAGCCAAAGGGCCAGGCCAGCAGTGATGGCCATCAGGCTCTCGGGCATTCCAGGGCTGGCACCACAAGCCCAAGGAAGGGCAGTGCATGATCTCATTGGGATTCTGCCAGCAGTAATTTCCTTAGAAAGGAGTGATGTGAAAAGCACACATCTTGTGGCACAGTTAGTCTAGGTCTCAATGAGCAGATTGTTCTTTTTATCATTTCAAGGGGTTTTAGGTAGTAATTTTTTAACATACTGGAGTTTTTATTCCAAGGAAAAATTTGGCAATCTTTCATTTGTGCTGTAGCTCCAGAGTCACTAATCAGTGTCCATGTAAAACCTGGGACAGATTCTGTTATCAACACTGAATGAGACAGATTATCACAGTCTTATCAAGTAATTTATATGACTTTTTTATTAAATCCATAGAATGAACAAGTGCAATAGGGTTTATTAGTCAAACAGGCAAGGAAATTGTCTACCATTCACATCTAGTAGTCAGAATGCAGAAAGTTGATTTAAGTACCAAAGCCAGATCTAATTAAATGATTGAGTTATTTTTGCCCAAACTCTCTCCTTTGGGACCCCTGTACTGATCACTGGTGGGTGTGACCCAAACATTTCAAGCAGGAAGCTCCCTGAGAGTCAAGGATTGTTGAGACAAGTGTGGTACAGGCAAAATGATGCTGCAGTTGGTACTGAAAGGAAGGAACTGTGTAAAGCCATCAGGACAAGTGAGAGAAGGCACTGAGTAAAGGGCACAGCAGAGCAGACATCTCTGACTGTCTCTTCCCAAGCAAGAGCCACGTGAGCAATTCCCATTTTATGTAGAAGTGTCTCATTCTGAGGGAGCTCAAACCTATTTGCAGATTGCTGCTGCAAACCCCCCTGTCATAATAAATCTTTCATTTAGAACCACAGTGAATGCATTCATGTGTAGCACAACATGCACTGATGCACAATAGCAGTCCCCAAGAGTTCAGCACCCCAAAACAGCCTTGCAGGCTGTGCCTCCTGGGGAACAGAGGTGCCTACAAGGCTGTCAGGAACCCAGTTTCCCCCTGAGGGTGATGGCACCATGGTCTGAGTTCCTCAGATACCATTTGCTTAGTATCTCTACCATCTACCTAAACCCAAGGAGCAGACAAGCTGAGCAGAGATAAAAGTGTCTCTATTACAGTCTCCTGTGTAAAAGGATGTGACAGTAATTGCCAAACACTGAGCCCTGTGCAGTGACCAAAGGGCCCAGCTGTGCAGCACTACAGAGCTCTCCCTCCACTGCCCTGACCTGGCCTTGCCAGGAGCCTGGTCATGCTCGTGTTTTATAGCTGGAGAGCCTTTCTTCACATTCTGATTGAGATGAAGGAATGGAACTACTTACATTTCATGGGACTTCAGCAAAGCCCTGCTGACACTGACTGTGCATTATGTTCTCTTTCACGGTGCTGCTCTCTACATGTCAGTTTTCTGCACTCTGGAATTTTAATAAAAAAATAAATAATGCAGTCAGCATTAGTGAATTGGCTGCCTGCTTAAAATCTCAGCCAGCAGCAAAAGGGTTTTGTTTCTTCTTTGACTCTCACAGAATGGTCAGAAGCAATTATCCTATGAGAAAAGAGCTGTATCCTTGCAGCAGTGAACAGGTGCAGAAAAACTGTCACTGCTCCAAAGTGACATCTTTTATTAGCTCCTATTTCAGTTTATTTTGAAATCACTGGGGTTTTGCACCAGAACCAAGTATTATTACAATTACCATTCTTTTTACATCAGTTGTGGCATCATTGAGGGATTTTTTTTCAGTTTCTCAATTTACTTTTCTTTTAATTTCTTCATCTGCATTTTAATTCTGTCCTCTGTCACTGTTAAAGAGGCAGGTGACACTGAGTGAGGCACTGGTGGTATGTAATGAGGGGAGTGAGGCAGATGGTTACTGTCAGCTCATTCCTTCAATCCCTTCCTGAGCTCAAACTGCAAAGCCTGGAAGGAGCTGGGCTTTGGTTCAGTTCCATCTCTCTGGTCTCAGCTTGCTCAGGGAATGTTGCATCACAGGGAGTCTATGGGAGTGCCACTGCCATATCCTGGATCCATTTAAACCCAGAAGAGAAGGAAGTTCTTGTCTCCCAGGTGTCCAACACCCCTCAGTTGCATTTATTTTGGAATATTTTGAGTTTAGGCACCAGCAGCATTTCATCAATTGGGACCAAGTGGGG
The DNA here is from genome assembly GCA_013400415.1 of Scytalopus superciliaris. Lineage (NCBI taxonomy): Eukaryota > Metazoa > Chordata > Aves > Passeriformes > Rhinocryptidae > Scytalopus > Scytalopus superciliaris. The sequence goes on from VXBX01004959.1 coordinate 1,266,638, forward strand.
AGGTGATGAGTTTGGTGGAGCAGGGCTCAGTGGTGGTGTGTTCCCCTGGGAGCAGACATTCAGTGGATTACCATGAGTGTGCTTTGAGTTGGATCTCTTGAATTCTAAATGCTACTAATCATTTCATCAGAGAAATGATGGAATTGAGCTGAATTTGTGGATAGCTGCTCGTTTTTGTGGCAATCTTTTTAGGAGTTGGGTTTTGTCCTGCTGAAACCCCACAGGTTCAGTGTATTTGTGCTGTTACAGTGACTGAAGGGTGCCACAGATAACAGCAGTAATTTTTCTTTTTGTCTTGCTTCCCATGTGAACTTGTAGGAGTTCGGATAATGTAGCTGGATTTCCTAATGCATGTTCTTATTTTGCCATGAAAATTACTTTTCTTTCTTCCCACATGGCACTACTAGCCAGACAATGTAGCTAGAAATTCATTTCTCCTGTGACCTGTGGAGCTGAAGGCACAGGAAGATGCTGACTGAATGATAAGGACTTTGTTCCTTTGTGGCTGCTGCATCAGGATGCATTGCATGTAGCCACCTTTGTGCCTCCTATTCCATGTAAACACGGAGGAATCAGCTGTACAACTACAGAGCTAATGTGCACGTGGAGAGGGGCTGGAGCTGCCTGGCTGCTTTGCTGGGAGGCTCTTCCTGGAGTGTCCCCTATGAGATATGTTTGTCATTTCTGAGGTGACAGGACTGTCTTTTAGGGTTTTGGCAGCTAATGGAGTAGGAGATGCTGGAACTGGGAGCCTAAATGGGCCTTGGGAAGGTAACCAGTGTGTCCCCATGTTTGGAAGTGCCCTGGGAGCTGCAGGAGTGTTCACCAGCATGTGTGTTCCATCTGCTTTCTCAGCTGACAGTGCTGTGACAGAGTGTGCAGGAGGGTCCCTGAAACCCCCAGAGACAGCACAGCAGGGTTTGCAAACTGTACCTGTTTGGGGCACCCTGATTCCCTGTCCAGGCCTCTGGGCTGGGATCTCCTGGGAGATGGCTGTGTGCAGGATGTCACCAGCATCACTGCCATGGGGCGGGCCCTGGGCAGGATTCTGTGGCTGCTTCAAAGTACCCCTGTGGGAGAGTGTTCTGTTTCTTCTTTTCCCAGTGAATCCCACAGTGCCTTGAGCTTTTGTGTACAGTTTCCATCATGCAGAAGAACCTGAGTAACAGCACAGGCAGAGTTTGTATGAGCCTCCAAACTACAGGACACGTCCCATCCTTCTATTTTTCTTGCTCCAGCTTTTTTCCATCTCTCTTGTAGTTAGAGATATGGGATATTAAGTAAATGTGGTGAGGAAGTGGTGCAGGGCACTGTAGAGACAAAGCACATTTAGCTTTCCTCATGCTTGCAATGCCCATGGTACAGTAAGTGTGGAACAATATTTGATTTCTATTTCTCAAACACAGCCTGTAAAAGAAATCTGAGGGTAGGACAGATGACATGATATCCTTGGAGAGCCAAGAGCTGACAGTCTCTAGTCCTGTACAGTCTGTCATAGCCAGGTCTGATTCCCGAGCTCAGAGTTTTCTACTGTAGTTTCTTTATCTCTCTCTGCACAAGAACTTGTTCCCAAAGTGCAGATGCTCATCTGGCACTCCAGGCATGTTCCAAGAGAAAACAAAACGTGGGTAGACTGCACACCCTCAGTCTAGGCCAGAGTGTGCCTTGGCCTCAGGGAGGAGCAGCTCTCAGACTGTTCCCTCATCCCACGGGGGACAGGGATTTCAGAGCAGCCAATCTCACACAGCTCTGCTCTTCCTGCCCTGGGACTGGCTGCAGTGTCCTGGTAACATGGCATCACAGAGGTTTGCTGTGACTCTGAAGACATGTCCAAGACATCCCTGGTTTAGTATTTATTATTTTTGATGCACTCTATCTAAATATTCACAATGAAAAATAAATGTTCCATCCACGGTTAGAAATACCTACCTTGGAGGGACTAGGAATGGGGAGGGATACAAGGGAGCTGCATGAACCCACAGGAAGGGAGGAGGGTGTGTTTTAATCCAGCTGACTGTACAGAGCTCTCTTGATTAATGTATCCAGGTCTGAGGCCACTTCTAGCTAAGAGGGCCACTGCCAGTGTTCCTCGTTGCAATATGGAATAAACAGGACCAAAACTCTAAATTAAATATGAGAGCAAGATCTTCCTTTTAAACCCAGCTTACCATGAATGTTAATGTTTCCTTGAAGGCAGCTCTAGGGCCACTGTACAGGTTATATACCTTGAATTTGTCTCCCTGTAAAACACCAATCACCCTATAAATTAGTGTTTGAGACACACTTAGTGATGCTTACATCAGTTTCAAAACAGAAACAATTGTGGAAAACTGGGAGAATATTAAGCATTTTGTCTCTGCTATGAGCAAGTGGTTGGAAAACAAAGGTATGAAGGTTTGAAATTGCTTCTGTCTCATTCTGACTGTGAATGCTTTTTGTGTAAATGCATTATTGAAAGAGACACAAATTGTAGAGAATCATGCTGCACTCCTTCAGGCACAGTTGATCTTCAGCAACACAGGCACAAAGCCCTTATTACCCCCAAATTACTGTATTTCATTTGACAAAATAGTTCTAATCTACGTGATGTTTTGCTGTGTTCTGCATGTGCACCACATCATCTTCTCCAACTTGTTATTTAAACTGTGTGCACCCACAAGTGAACTCACTTCAGGTGTTGATATCCAGATCTCTCAGGTGATATCAAAGCACCACCAACCACCTCTGGTGACAGGTCAGAAGAGACTTTCCTCAGAGCTGTCAGAGCTGAGTCCTTATTAGCAAATCCTTATGCCTGCAAGGGATACTTGGCTGGAGGCTTCTGTTGGCTGCACGGTCAGAGAAATCTGAGCAGGCTGCTGTGTATGGAGGCAGGGGACTCGTGGTTTAGCTGCTTTATTGTCACTCCCTCCCCTGAATGTGTTTTTCCTCAACAAATCATGCAACGTACTCTTTTTTCCAGAATAACTTCTCTGTCTCCAGACTTGTAGCCAGAATATAAAATGCAGGAAGTTTGTGAGTCCATGCCAGTGGGGTGTCACAGAAGCGGGTGGCCAGTGCTGAGCTCCCCTCTGTTGCTGTTGTTGTGTTGCAGTACGTGGTGACGCCGAGGTGCCAATCCACAGCCATCGCCCTGCAGATTCTGGTGAGCCACCTGCTGGGAGACGCGGGCAGCCCGTACCTCATCGGGGCTGTAAGTGAACCCTCTGCCTTCTGAGCCTTCCTTGGGGCAAAACAACCAGGAACTGAACGACAGACACTCACAGACTTGTAGGCGCTACCTGGCCCAAACCCACAAATTGCTGATATTGATTCTAGAACACAGACATTTTTCATACACATTTTCACTTGCATGAAACACCTGGTCCTGTGACTCTGCAGGGGTGTAGAATATAATCCTAGACCTGTAGGTGTGAGTTGTTCCCTGCAGTGTGTAGAAATTTGTTTTGGTTTTAAATTTGAAAACTCATGTATTTTTGAAGGCACACGTTTTTGCAAAGACAGCGTCATGGGTATTGTACCTGGATTTGTTGAATTTAAGCACTTTCTGCTAAGTTTGTGAGGAGTTTCATGGAAATTAATCAAATTTGACCAATTGTTTAAGTTTCCTGCCTGAAAGATGGAACTGTTTGTGCCTCCCACCCCCTGTCCTTTGCCCCTTTGGGGCGTGGGCATTACTGAGGCTTCGTGCTGGCTGTGCTGCTGCCTCCTGCCAGCCACTGTGTGCAGGACCTGCAGACTCTCACCTTAAATAGCAGCTCATCAAAAAAGTGTGAAGGCAAATAAATCTTATCCAGATGAGATTAACCACAGGTAACCTTGCAGCTTCCCACAGAACAGAGACAATAAACCCAGGGATAAAACTGCTCTATGTCCAAGTAGGATCCTGTGCAATGAGCACCTCATTTCTTCTGGAGTGGTTCTGTGAGCCCAAACACCAGCCTGTGACTGTTGTTGGTTAAACACCAAATCTTCATTTGTGTCCTACTATTGTTTCCTAACCTGCTTCAGCCAACCCTTTAGTTTAAAATCTGACTGTAGAGTCAGGGCATAGTCTTTTTCAGAGTCTGTTTTTCTTCCCTCTGCACTCCAGAGATCTTATCACTAAGCATTTTAAAATTAAATGCATTAGGTTTGTACTGTGGCCATTATGCTTGCTGTAGTCTCTGGGTGCCCATTTAGAGCTGATCTTGCTCTTATCTGCCTAAACTGTCATAAATAATCATACAAACCCCAGCAAAGGTTGAAGTGTGTCATATTTGTGCATTTCAAACCACACAGTGTATTCTAACAATCCAGAACAAATGTGGGAATAAAAATTACTGCTTTCAACATTTATCTTTTTGTTTATGCTAAAGAAGAGATTTCAAGATTCCTTGAGTGTTGAATCTTACTGAGTTTCTTGAAATCAGCTTTTCCTTCTGTCTGCAAAAATAAAATTCATGTGTGCATCATTTATAACCTTTACAACTTCATCCTCCCTCCAGTGCAAAAAATCAGCTGCCTGGTAACTTCTCCCTGTTCCTCACCATGTCACTCCATGACTCCAGCCCCCACTCTTGCCTGTAATTAATTGCCACCTCTCCCCTTTCTAATAAGCATTGCTGCTTCTGCCTGTATGGCTGTAACCCCCTGTTTCTACCCACTGGATGCCAGTAAGGGAGGTATAAAGTTATTGAACAGCATCAAGAAATGCTGATAGTCATTGCCAAATGCCTGTTCTGGCTGGCTGGAGATGGGCTAGGAAATGGTAGAATGTATTTCCTACTCCTGTGACTGGAGGTATAAAAGAATTCCCTGCCCACTGGAAGCTGGAGGGCAGTGCTGGGTACTCGGCAAACCCTGGCAGCACAATCTCATCCCATCTGCCTGTTTGACCCATTTCAAGGACCACGCTGCAAACAGTGTGTGTGAGCCCGGGGAGCAGGGGGTGTTCCCCCAGACTAACAGAGCCTTGTTCCCTCCCCAGCTGTCCAACGCCCTGCAGGCGCGGGGCCCCGAGTCGTTCCAGCGCGGGTTCGGCAGCATGCGGCACAGCTTCGCCGTCTGCGCCTTCGTGGGCGCCCTGGGAGGGGCCTTCTTCCTCCTGACATCCCTGTACATCGAGGAAGATCGCAGAGAAGCAAAAAGGCCCTGAGGTGTCTGCGTGTCTTTGTAACTTTCTAGGCCTGGGGGCTTTCCTGGTCGGGCACCAGCCGTGGTATGGGGTCTGTAACGTTAACCCACCGTCTGCGTGGTGGTAACGCCGCACTGGTTTCCATAAAAAAGATAAAGGCAAATTCCCAGCGAAGTCTCAGCTTAAACAAACCTCCCACATGGAGCAAAACAGACCCCAGAGCTCCCAAGGACCAGGGAAGGGCTGTTAGTGACACCTGCAAAGTGCTGCAGTCCCTGGAGGAAGTACCATCCTTTTTTGTAACGCACCAGGGCAGACTGCAGGGACAGCAGGGTCTTTTCCTGCTCTGCTCATTCTCTGCCCTGTAGAACCAGTCCTGGCTCTCTGTACCACTTCTCCCTCTTCCCCAAAAGAAGTCATGTTCAAAGTATAAAAAACTTGAAGTAAACCTGTTGAAGTAGACAGAACACATCCTCAGTCACCTGGATTCTTACAGCCTCCTTCTGCTCTCCCTTGGTTTTCCAGGTACCAGCAGTGAACTGTCCCTCAGAGGAAGAGGAACTCTGGGGCGAGATTTGCACAGAAGAAAAGACCATCCCCCCTCTTTTTCTTTCTTTTTTGCTTAATGAGCTACAGCTGGAGAAAAGGCCAAATCACAATTCCTCCATATGGCAGAAAATCCTGCACACTGACTTTTTTGGATGCTTTTGACTGTGAGGCAAAAATTGCTACTGCATTGGCATATGGCAACCCTCCCCCATGTGCAACCAGGCCCGAGGACTCTGTGGGGCTGGGGAGCTCCAGAAGGCGTTTTATGGAGCTGTCACTGGTACCACTGCTGACCTCAACAAGGGAGGAGCTTTTGAGGCACAATATCTCATGGAGATTAGGGAGTGAGTTCTGAGAAGGATGAGATTTGCCTGCAGAATTTGGAAAATAGCAGGAGTCAAAAATCAGTGTCAGATTCAAGAGTGGAGGGTTGTGATCTTTGTATATGTAATATGTCAGTGGCCTCTTTCTAATCCTTTGAGGCTCTTCAACATATCCTCAGGCCTTGGGTAAGTATCTTCTCTCATCAGTGAACAGAAGCAGCTGTGAAACCACTTAAATAGAGCTGTCCATTTGAGCTCCTGTCTCTGAAGTGAAGAGGATTTGGGATGGGGTATCTGTTGTCTCAATACCGTGCCAGGTACCAAACAGGACATGATCAGTTTGGCCAAATTTCATTGTTTGTCACAATGTGGTTTCCAGCAGCACCTTAAAACCAAAGCCTGAGGAAGATATTGGCAAGTGAATTGTGAAGTGCCATGAATCTTGCCTGATTGTCTCAGTAAGTAAGGATCACAAAGCACAATATTCCTCTAATGACTGTGAATGTCTAATGTCACTATGAAGAGCATCATTCAGCATCTGCAATTTTTGTTTCCCCCCTCTGTCTACCTCATTTTTTAAAAATTTGTTCTGAAATCTGACTTAGACCCAGGCAGTGAAATGTGACAATTACGGGAAATAATAATAGAGAAACTTTTTGTGAAACTCAGTGAGAGTGTAACAACTGTCTTTAAAATAAAAGTTGGTGTTCTGAAAGACTTGAGCAACTTTTTCTGATTGTAAAAGCCAGCCATGGCCATTATACTACTGATCTTTTGGAAATTCCTGTGGTGCCGGAGAACCCAAGTCCGACAAGGCATTTTGACTATTGGATTTGAATGCAACAGCTTGTAGAGGTCTGAGAGCTTCAGCCATGGCAGGATTTCAGCAGCTCCATGGTGCTTCAGGATTTGCCCTGCAAACAGAAGAGCTATTTATCACTTTTGTTAAGTCAGCATTAAATTCCTCACATAAAAAATTAATCAGAAGCTGAATCTGCCCACTGTGCAGGCACAGATTTAACACATGAGCAAGAGATGCCAAATGCTGTTCTGGAATTGGTACATGGAGTCCGTGACAAACTCGTTCCTACTCCTACTCTCCTCTCCTCCCTGAAAGCCTAGAAATGAGCAGGATCATGCTGACTAGTTCAATTCCATCTTTTCAACTGCCTCTCTCTTTTCTTTGTAATTTAAGGACAAAGGGTGTCTATTTTTTGTTATTTTTCCCTGAATTTTAGCAGGACTAACACCCCCTCAGGCTCTGAGCTTGAGCCTCTCTGGCCCTGTATCTTAAAGATGGAACTTCCTCACTAGGGGATTTGTAAAAGGAGTAGAATTTCTTATCACTTTCTGCATGTCTTGAATTTGCTTCTTAGCAGGTGGCACCAAGTTCTGCACTGCACTTAGTGCTGGGGGGGCTGGGGAACACTGTAGCTATTTCAGACACTATACCCTTTTCATGCCACCAGAAACTTGGATTAGGGAAAGCCACAGAGTCCTGGCACATGGCCAGTGAAGGAACTGAAGTTCCCTTTAGACATCAACTGAAATACCTTTTTCTCTCACTCCTAAACCATAGCCCTGTGCACTGCTCTGGAATGGGATTTCATAGCACCCCAGGATCTCCCTGTGCCATGGCTGAAGGTGCAGGTGGCAGAGCACCCAGATTTATAGAGCCTGGCTGGGCTGCTCTCCCCTCAGAACATCTTGTGTTTTATTCCTCTTTGTCCTCATTACTTGTGAAGCTGAATTGTCTTTTGCAAACTAAGAAACCCAAAAGTCCTCCATATTATCACAAAACTTCTATGCAAAAGTTTTCTTCAGAGGTCCTTCTGCTGGTTTGCAAACACTGTTCCCTCCTCAGGCCTCCTTTGAGCACTGGGTTCTCCCACCCTGCCTGTGAGCATGCCTGGGATTGGGGAGCACTCACCTCATCCCTTGGAATAGGCAAAAAATCAGGAAAGAACATCTGTGGGGCCCTGGCAAGTCATGCTGCATTTGAGTAGCTGGAACTGGCAGTATTCCATCACAGGAGAGCCACTGGATTCATTTCAGTTCTATAATTATCCTTGTTGAAATCCAATAAAGCCTTGGAAAAGTTCTTGGAAGGCTTTTTGTTTATAAGGGAAACAAAGGTTGGTCAGAGAAGACTCTTGAGCCTGATGCTGTGGAGCATCACCCCCTGGGCTGTGATACTTTGAGCATCACCCCCTGGGCTATTCCACCCCTCACTCCACATCTTGTATGTCTCAGCAGATCCCATCAGGTGTATTTCATTGCTCAACAGCACAGAGGAAATGAATTTTTCTGGTGAGGGGAAAGCACAGTGAATAGCTTGATTCCCCTCCCCAATACCATCTGCAATCAGTTTTGTGCTGCAAATGAAGTAAATGTTTTCCTGGGTCAGAGGTGCCTGATTATTCATAGCACTTTCATTTCCAGCAGCAGTCATCCCATCCCTGCCAGTCATCGTTCTCTTTGGTGTTTGCTTTCTTTTGCAGTGCTCTGAGGTCTGCAAGTCTAGCTGCTCCCCAAGCTCCTCCTGTTCTTTGCTGCTTTCCTGGGCTGGTGCCAACAGTTCTCAGCTTCTGAAGGGACCAACAAGGGCACCTGGGCACCAGTACTGCAGTTTTGTCCCATCTTATGAGATACTGTCTGTTTAAAAGAGAATGAAATGGGAAGGAGGGAAGAGTATAACACTCAATTCACTTGTAAGTAGCCAAAAAACCCCCCAGCTGAGTATTTACCAAGGTGGAGCAGTGCATGGTTTTCTAGATCCTGTGCCATGAAGGCTGTGGCAGGGATGTCTCTCTCTAGCATTGAACCTTTAGGAAACTGAATTCAACTCCCTTGGAAAGCTTTAGTGCCAGTGAAGTATTTCCTGACCCAGCATGTTTTACTGGAGCAGTGTCCAGTGGTGGTGATGGAAGCTTGTGCTGGTGGATAGCAAAGAACTCAGGAAGCACCTGAGAGAAGGAAGGAGTGGAAAAGTGGAAGAAAGTGAACAGGTGCTAAACCAGAGTGTCTGAAACTAATGGATGTAAAAGAGTTCAGGCTAATGAAGCTTTGCATGAAATAAGTTTCTGCTAAACTCTACCTGGAATCCTGCACTGCCTCTTCTTTAGATCAAAGCACTTTGTATTCCTCTGATGCTTACAGGTACCAGTGAGGAATGTTATAATTGCTGCCCAAACATTGCTTTACTTCACACCTTGTGATAACCACGGGCTGTATTTGGCTCTCACAAGAATGATGCCTGTGACACTGCTTTTTAAAGAGGGGTACTAAATTTGGAGGCAATTGAAGCGTGTTTATAAAATCAGGACATTGTTTAATAAGTGTCTGTTATTGACTACATTGTAATTCTATGGGTACATAAAACATTGCAGTGTGATGTTTAACATACACACACACAAAATGCAGTGCCAAGGAGGTGCAGGGACCTGAGCCAGTGGAACAGCTGTGAGACTTTCTGTACCCACAGGACACCTTCCTACAGGCCAGCAGCACTGAGGTAACTGCAAACAAACATTGCCAAAGGTTTCTGGTGGGCAAGAAAAAAAAAAATAAATCCCTGAGATGAATGACAGTTACTTTAAAGATTCTTAGGGGAGTGTTTTATTCAGTATTTAAAATCAGGCAGTAGTTTTAAACCCCGTACAGTTTCTTGCATCTTTTCCTGAAGTAGCCCTCACTGGTCTCTGATGGAGGCAAGATACTTGTATTTCTCCGTCTGATAAAATTACTCCTGCATCTCCCCTGATTGAAAATGCTGCCAACATTTCAGTGAAAGTAGGATTTTTTGTTAATATCTGCCAAAACTGCTGATACACAGCAATGATGTACAACCAACCACTGCAGCATCCCAGTCTCCTTGGCTTAGCAGGGATGTAGCAGGAATGGGCATTCAGCACTGATCTCTCTGCAGGAAAAAAACTGCAGCTTTTTAACACATAAATTACATCTTTTACATACTTGTAAGCTGTATCTTGGGTGATGTATTTGCCTGTATTTAGTGCATCAATCACTTTATGTCAGACTTGCAGTACTTCTATTTTAAAATTTTATCAAACACACCACCTTGTCAAACCTGAGCTTTGGAGTGGTTTGTAAAGGCACAGGTGCTCAGACAGCCTTCTTTGGTCTCAATGCCACAGGTGATGCTCATGAAGCCTTTAATAGCAATCAGGTGTTCTCTCTTATTTTAAATTAGACCACTGCAACCTTGTTTTAGTCGTGTCCTCAGTACAGGCAGTTCTGAGCCTTCTAAGAGCTCCCACTGTTTTAGCTGAGCTTCTTATTATTTTCTGTCTGTATGTCTGCCTTAGCAGCAAGGGGTTTATTGTAAAGGACAAATACTCTGATCCAACTGTTGCTTCATTAGGAGTCCATCCAGGAAGTGTTTCTGGTTAGGTCTCACTAACTAGTCTCCAGCAACAGGTATGTGTTGGGATGCTCAAGGCTCCTTTTAGATATATTAAACCCTCCTGAAGCATTAAGACAGATTTCTGCATCCACAGAGAAGCAGAAAGTCAATGAGCTTCAAGCTCTTAGCCAGCTCTGTGAGAGAGAAGGTGTGAGAACTGTTATGGAGCAAAGAACAGTCCTGGGAGAGAAGAAGAACAAAGGCTCACTCAGGAAACACATCTCTGAAGGGACTCAGTGGTGATGCTGGTGAGTTTGTGTTTAACTGTGCTTTGGAAGCTGTTGGCCTGGGAGAGCTTCATCTGGCATACAAAACCTGTAGATAAAATGTACAACTGTCTTCTGTGTTGGGGGTGACCTTGCTGGTGCTTAGAAGAGTGTCCTGGTTCCAGGCCCCAGAGTGTTACTGGTGTGTGTCCCCATCTCCCTGGAGGCTCAGAGGAGCCTCCCTTTGGAGGGGGGCTGGGAGTCAGACATTGCTGGTACTCTGGTCTGTTTTCTGTATGGTGTAAAGTACAACTGAGGGGCACGGTGTGTCGTTGTCAGCTGAAAGGGTAACCTGTGCAGGGCATTTTTGGTCAGCTCTGTGCATCCCCACCTGTGAATGGCTGCCTGGACATGCCTTGGCACTGCTGGGGGTTTTGCAGAGCCCCCTGAGTGCTGTGCTGGCCCATTCACGTGCAGCAGGGATCAACACCAGGGGCTGCCTGTGCTGTCACACACCCCGGGATAGGGGGGTTACCCCTCCTGTGGGGGCTGCCCCAGCCCTTGTCCCTGGCACAGGGGGAGGCTGCAGTAGGTGTTCCTGAGAGACAGAACTAAAGGTTGACTCTGAGGAGAAAAGTCCTGGTATGTCATGAGAAATGACAATGTTGGTGCTGAACAAAGAGACTCAAAATTGCAGAACCCAAATGAGTGTGGGGATGGCAGTCAGGTGTGTGTTGTGTCCATGGTCTGCAGTGCATCCTTGGTGGGACTTACCCATGAAAGCTGTACTGGATCACTTATTCTTTGCTGATGCCAGGTTGTTTTCTATAATCTTTTTTTCCTTAAATGTCGTGCCTGCTTATAACTTTTAATTATCTTTGTTAAGTGTATCTGCAGTGTTCATAAACAGCCTTGTGGATTTCCCCATAAATTTATTCTTTGTCTGATACTCATCCATCTTAATGTTGTCATACAAATCCTACGTGTTAGCCTAAATATTTCCACATATACCTTTCAAACCCTTCGAGTTCTCCCTTCCTAACCAATCCCTCCAGTCCTTTTAATTACATTTACAGTTTGCATATTTAGTTAGTCTCTGCTCTATAGAACTGTCGGAGCTTTCAGTGGCAATCTTCCTTGGACTGCAGCTCTCTGAGCAGCCTGCCAGCCTCCCATCTGCTCGGGAGCCTTCCTGTCACATGTAAATCACTGTCAATAGGCTGTGTTTGGGAATTAGGAGATTGCTGCAATCCCTGTCTGGCTGACAGGCCCATTTTCTGTAACATCTTGTTTAACTTGTGCTGTAAGTGACATTATCTTAATGAGAATCCATCGAGTGGCTGAGAGCGCTGCACGTGCTGCAGCTTTTGTTTAGCTCTGCTTCCTCCCCAAACTAATAATTGCAGGGTCTGTTGAGGTGCTTTGGGAATCTCTTCTCCTGCAGATTTTTTTTTTTTTTTCCATATGGTTTACCAGAGACTTTCTCCAAGTATGTTTTGTTTTGGTAACAAAATGCACGCGCATCAAAATGCTTTTGCTTCTGAGTAACAGTGAGGTCCTTGACGGTCAGGGAATGAGCTGAGTCACATACAAAGAGAATAGGGCACTTCCCAGGCCCGTAAGATGCAGGTGCTCTGTGCGCCCGGGTGGAAAGGCTGCAGAAGGAGCTGGGATGTGCTTCCCCGATTGGAGCAGCACGGAGTGGCTGCTGGTGTGCTGTGCCCCACCTGCTCTGAGTCCCTGGCAGGGCGGGCTGAGGAGGAGATTAAAAGCTGTGGTGTGACAACTTCAGTTCTGCTGCATCTTGCTGTGTAATGATCACTGTGAGGCTCTTCTTCCTCTAATAATGAATAATAACAGATAACTGGAGATTACACTGTTCTTCAGCTTGAAGCAGCTTTTCCCCAGTAATTCCCCCCTGCTCCTGCTGACGGACTCTGCTCTGCATGCGCTGTCACCGAACAGCAGGAGGGGAGGTGCTGCTGGCTGGGGAAATGGGCTGGAATCCAGCATTCCTGGATGTTTTTAAGACAAGCTGCCAAGTTTATTGTGTTTTTCTCACTTACTGGAGATAGATAATGCTCCCTGTTCAAATCATTGCACCTGCCTAGAGTTTGCAAAGAGGTCTGCCACAGCTTTGGCAGAAAGGGCTTCAGCTGTGGAGTGGCAAGTGGTTTGTGCAAGGCAGAGCCTCTCCAGATACCGGGTTTGGTTCTGTCATGGACAAACCTACATGAATATTCCACACATTGCCCAGCCTGTTGAAGGGAAAGATCATTCTGTGACCAACAGGGCTCTGCCTCTCCTGCTTGAACCCCCACGGATGGTAACAGCTGGGTGGTGCAACAACCCCAGACTTGTCCTACAACTTAGGTCACTGCTGAAAAGGGAATTTGCAGAGGGCAGCTCTGAGCAGGGAGGGGGTAAAGCCACCAGACTGTTCCAAACCCTGTCATTACGCTGGGAGGGTTTGGCCAGCAATTCATCCCTCTTGGATCTGTCTGGGATGGGCTTCATTGGACATGGGAAGTCTCCAGCAGCTTCTCACAGAAGCCACTCCTGTACCCCTGTTACCAAAACCTTGCCATGCAATACATTAAGTCAGGCAGAAAGAACCTTTCCCATCCTTCTATAAAGAAAATGTGTTGATGTTGAATCCTTAATAGTAAGTG
>VXBX01004959.1:1279970-1304176 GCA_013400415.1 Scytalopus superciliaris
GAGCGGGGGGTGGGGTAGATGTTATTTTAGATGCCTTCATTTCACCACTGTTTTGGAGAGTTTGAATTTTTTAACCCCAGCAATCTGGCGAGGTTCTGCCTTCCCTGTCACAGCAAAGGGTCACAGGCAAAATGTGTCAGACAAGGCTGTTCGTGCTAATGGCAGCCATCCATCTTCACTTACCAGCACCGTGCTCTCCTTGCACAGTTTTAATTTAAATCCAGCAAAAAGCCTTTCTCTCCTGGGGAGTGTCCAAGGCCTCTCCACCTCTGGCTTTGTATCTTTGTCCTCATCTTTCACTCCTATAGCACAGGTGCATCTCTCTCCTTTTCGCTGAGAGAGTTTCAATGGCTTTGACCTGGGAGTGACAAAGGTAGTGGAAACTTGATCTTCCATTGTAAGACATCCCATTGCTTCATTTTCCCCCTTCAGACAGCACAGTGTATTTCCTGTATCCGTGGCCTCGTGTGCCTGTGTGGTAGAACAGCTTTACGCTTTCTAAGATTTCTTCACCTTCTGTGTTTTGTAATTTCATCATTTTTACTGATCCCATTTCCAGGGCAGCGTTGTGAGGCATTTTGTGCATGATTTGCCAAGCCCCTCCTCTGCCTCATCCCCTGTTTGTTTAGAGAACTACCAAGTCAGTGATGCCTAGAGAGTGGTGGCCAAAGCAACCCCACTTTGCTCTTGTCCTTTGCCTTTTTCTATACCTGTGTAGAGAGGCAGAGCTGAAAGGTTCCCTTTCATTTGCTGTTGCACAATGTGAGGATACTGTCACAGTATCCTCTGTGAATATTGCTGTGGAATCTACAGTGGTGGAATCACAGTGCTTGTTATTTACCAAGATTTCAGCAGTCCCATATTTTTCACCTTAGGGTGATTTTATTAATGGTCCTTGTCCTGGATTATTGCCATGGTTTGGGTGGATTTGCTTTTCTGCTGTAATTTCTGCAGTTATCTGGAGGAGGAAGTGTTGCTAAAGGAGTCAGGCTAACCCTGACATGAACCCTGAAACACTCATTTCCCAGGTTGCTGTGTTTGGAAGGTGCTGTCATGCTGAATTAAAGTTATTGCAGGTCTGGGAAATGTATGTTGAGTGCTCAACCCCGATCCCAGATCCCTGTGGCCTCGTCCAGGCTGACTGAGGGGACGGTGGTCGTGCTGGGCTGCTCAAGTGCATCAGCAGAGCAGATTTCAGGGCTTGTGCTCAAATGCACTTTCCTTTTCCGGTGCTAACGCAGCCCAGTTGTCACCCCAACATCCCTGTCCAGACAGGCTCATGGGCATGGGTTTGTGTGCCACAGGCAGTGGGGGAACCTGGAAAGGCTGGTGCATCCAACTGTGCCCTCACCTCTGAAAGGAGAGTTTGGATTTTCAAAGTGAAGGCAAAGCCTTGGTGAACTCGACAGGGGGACTGGGGGCTTAGGCTCGGCTCCAACTGGGTACCTTGAGCTCTAATCAGCCTCTGCCTTTTCTCCAACACAAACTGGCCCAGGAATACAAAAGGGCCCTCCTTGCTCCGAGGACAATGCTAAGGAGTTGTCTAGACTACCCTAAGAGATGTTTTAAAGGCTATTAGCTAAAATGACTTCATTATCATATTAAGCAGATGAAGGGGGCAGGATGATCTGTGCTCCAGGCTGCAGCCTGAGAAGGCTGGAGGGAGTCCTGGCACTGGGAGCCCCGAGGCTCTGCCTGTGTGGGAATGGCAATGGTTCTGTGCAGAGGCTGCAGCAGCTGGGCCTCACCCAGCCCTTGGAGACATCAAAGCATCCAGGATCAGAGTGTGTGTGTGTGTGTAGCTCTCACTTCAGAGCATCAGTTAATAATGTAAATAGCTTTGTTTGTTCCCTGCCATGGCAGGTTGTTGGGTCAACTGGCATTTTATAGCCTTAATGGCTTGTGAGCTTGCTTAATATGTCAGAATTGGTGGAACAGGCTGTGTTTAAAATTCAAATAATCCATTTTCCTATGAAAGCTGTGTGGGATTTGAGCAGTAGCCAAATTAATGCATGGCACATTTAAATACTGACTAATTAGACTTAACAAATCAGTAAGAATTGAGCACTGGTGAGAACTAAACTTATTAAAGAAACAGAAAGGCAGTTTATTAAAATAGAAAAAAAACCCAAAAAACAAGGAAGAAAAAAGCCCTGACATTTGATGTAGTGTTTTCCATTCCTGGAGATGTTGAAATGCTGATTAAAACAGTGACCTCTGGGACAAAGCTTGGCTGTGATATGCACAGCAGCAAGGTAAAGTCTGAGTGAGAAAACAACAGAATTAGTCCTGACTGATAGAGCAGAAAGCTCAGGTCCATCACTGCTGAAGGATTTGTTTTCCAGACAGCAGCAAGAGAAATGAAGTAATTGCTTAAATGCCAGAGAGCCTGTGCTATTGATGTTTTAGAGTGGCCCTCTGCATCCTTCCAGGGCACAGTGAATATTGGACTCTGTGCTGTACCAGGCTGTCTTAAACATCTCAGAGATGTGGTCCGGGGAGCTCCTGCTGTGCTTTCTCAGTGGTTTTTGCAATGCTCAAATGCCCTTCTAATAGGAGATGCCCTGGGACCCAGGATAAAGTCTCACAGGGAGAGGTCGATGGAGAAAGACTTCAATAAAGCTTCATTTGCTGTTATTAACAATGTGGGGTTTAGAGCTTCTGTCAGAATGTGTCTTTTACCCTGGGCATGATGTCTGAGGCCGATTCACTCAAGCTTTCCTGGCAGCAGTTCTGTAGGAGGGGCTTGTTCTCTCTCTCGGTTTGGGCTGCTCCAAGGTGTGAAAAGGAAACTTTATCTCGGTATCCTTGTTTTGTACCAGTGCCCTGAGCTGCAAAGCCTGTGAGCAGCCACGTCCTCTCCTCCCAGCTGCTGCTCAGCTACCATGTGCTCTCTTGGCCACCACGAGCAGCCCCAAGCATTTGAGAACCCCTGCATTGTCTGGAATGCAATCTGAGGTGAGGTTTCCATGCAGTAGAATGAACTCTCATTGAGCTTATTAAATAAATTAGTCCTTGCTGCCTCCTAAGAGATTCACACCATGAAATGTGTCATTAACCTGGCTGGTGCAATGTCATGACACCAGGAGCATTTCAGATTTTATTGTGTGAGGAGCTGTCATCTGAGTCCTGAGCAAGGCCTTTGTCTCCCTTGTGATGAGGGAATTCTGTGACTTCCCACAAAATATTAGGGTGAGGTGAGAGTGAAACTTCAGTGATATCTATCACAGGGGCATACAAACAACAGCACATAAATATTTTGGTGAAGAACTGTCCTGTTACAGGAATCTAATTTTCTGTATCTGCACAATATTAGTTGAAATGCATTTATATTTCTATCCATGTATATAGTGAGTTAAAGCCTATTTGTTGTTACCATAGTAAACATTTGGAGAAAATTTAGAATTCTTAATATTAAATAGGAAAGTGAGTGAAACACACACACCTTCCTGGAGCTGTTTTCCTGCTCAGTTTTCACTTAGCTTTGCCTCCTGTTACAAGGAGTTTACTCAGGCTACACCTGGGGCTGCTTAACTTCCCACTCTGTTGGGCTGCACTGTAAATCTGAGCTATTTCTGTGTGAGTTGTTGTTCCATGGTAATGTACCCCCTGCTGTACAATGGCTAATAGACCTTGCATAAAACCCTCTCAGTGGCTTCAGAAATTGGCCTCAGAGCTCAGAAGAGGACTCAACTGGGCAGCTGCTGGTGAGCTTTCATCTAAATCTCCCCTAAAAGCCAACTTGAGCCAGTGCTGATGAACAAGAGGCACCTTTTTCATTCATATGCAGTTTGTGGCTTGGTGTTCAGATGCTTAGGGAAAAGAAATAATTTCTGCAGATTGTTAAGGACTGGGACTGTATTGTCCAAAATAACCAGGAGAAGCTACAGAAAAGTAACGTATTAGCTCAAGAGTGCTGTTCTTTCTGCCTTCTGGTCCTAAGTGACAGGGGGTGGCCAGTGCTAGGAGAGGGTCACGTCAGAGGTGGTCTTGACTTTGCTGGGATCTCAAGGGTGCAGTTCTGCCTAGGTCTTCCCAGACAGCATAAAAGAAACTGAACAATAATTGGTTTAGATCCCTAAAATAACATTTGTTTGAAGGATTCTAAAGGATCCTGGTGTAAGTGAACTGTTAACCCACATCCTGGGGGAAGGGCAGGGATCTCTTTCTGCAGGGAGGGGGAATTAGCACTTGTGTCCTCTGCTTGGCACCGAGTGGGCTGCCCCCAGACAGGGCACAGGAGGCCTGAGAGGGGGACAGGACTGTGGGGGCAGTCCCTCAAATCTGGGCATGTGGCAGCTGGTTTAGCCTTGCTTTGGGCCCCCCTTACCGTGGGGACTGCACAGGGAGCTGATGTGATGTGTCAGTAGCTGTGGCTCCCAAGAGCTGTTGTCAGACTGGATTTCCTTTAGGTCTCCTCTGTGTTGATGGTGACACCACTTTATGCATCTCCTGTGAAGAAGTTCCACTTGTTGTGAGCAACAAAACCGACGGGCAATCAAAAGTACTTTATGAACAGGGAAACTTGTTGAAATATGACCATGAAAAGTTAATAACTGATGCTGTAGTGTATCATGTGATGATGCAGATTCTATTCAATAAAAGATGGTAAGTCAAGGCATCTTATGGATAACAGCATCACTCTTGTCCCCCTTTTCCACTGCAGCTTGCTCAGGACAGAAAGAAAAGGGAGAATAGGCAGGGAGAGGCTTCCAGATAGTTGCATTAACTGTGGGTAATAAAAATCCAAAGTGTTTGGCACACAGAAAAGTTACCAGAAACAGATGGTAAAAAGAGAAATGAATGGGAATTGGCAGCACACTTAGAGCAACCTCAGTCTCATGAAAACAGGGAAAAAGAAAGAAAAATAATCACTGTATACCACATTGAAGTGACCACAGGGAGTCTCTTCTTTTGCTGGAAGGCTTCCCAAATCCAGTTTTTGGCAGCTTGGCATGTAAATTAACACTACTGAGGATGCAATCTAGTCCAGGGCCTTCTGGTTAGGGGGAACATCTCTCTGGAGATGTGCAGGGATGGTTCTTCCCTCACTGCTTTTCTTTATGGAAAAGTGCTGTGAAAAAGATTATTCCCTTCAAATTATTTACATGTATCTATTATGATTTTAGAGTGAATAGCAAGACTGCAATTAAATTTATCCTTACTAACATTAAACTCTAAAACAATCATGTCAAAAGATCTGAACAAGAATCCCCCAGGACTATGACAAGTGAAAAGGAAATTCTTTTTCCATGCTTAATTGTGGCTGTTGGCTTTGGTCTCCTTCTGTGTTTCTGTGCTGAAAACTGTCCATATTGAACAGCAGTTCAACGCAGTGGCACCTGAGCTGACAGCCATTTCCTGCTGGAAAACTCCCCAAAGCACTCTTCTCCCAGATTATTTATCCTCTAGGGAATTATGGCAGAAAGTTAAATGAAGGCAGTCATTTGCACAGGACTTGGAGAAGCCCTGCTCTGCCACAACCTTCCTCTGGGGTAGTATGGAGTCTCTTAAACCCAGTTCTAAGTTACCAAGGCACCTCTTTCCCTCCCCAGCACAACGGAGATGTGCTCAGCATGGCTTGGGCCTCACTGCCGAACGGGGGACAGCGATGTCCCTGAGTGCCTCTGGGGTGAGACACACCCAGGGGGGATCACAAAGATCAGCCAAGCTCAGCTCCTGGCCCTGCACGGGACAGCCCCAGGAATCACACCATGTAGAAAAGGTAATGAATCCTGTGTAAATAACAGGAAGAAAATCAGGTTTAGTAACAAAATGCAATGGCCTGTGAGAAAGTGGCATTTTCTAAAGCGTTAATGACCAAGATATGTGTTCCCATTTGGTGCACTGAGGAAAATCCCTTGCTCAACTCTCAAGGAACCTGTCTGACTTTAAAGAATGAGGCCAGTGGGTGTCTTTTTGTAGCTGTGATGATTGGATCAGACTCTGGGTCTCTATGGTAATTTGCAGCAGTGAAATCCTCCGAGCAGCATTAACTGATCTGATTCTGTAGATCCTCTTTGTGAGTTCAGTGTATCTGCTGGCTAGTTAAATGTGCACAGACCCACCCTAAACCTCCTGCAAGGGCTGCTGCTGTGAGTGCTGCTTAACTTCTGTAGGTGTGGATGATGTATCCTGAATATTCAGGGTTAAACTGACTGTTGATTTCAGGGTAGGAATAGATTTTGATGTTCCCATTAACTGGTACCATTGGAGCTTATGTATTGCCATGGCAGGCAATGTCCTTATTCAGCAAGTGCCCTCTCAGTTGAGTCACAGATATAAAACATATAAGTAACTGATACTACTTTTTACCTAAATAAGGCATTTTAAATGTCTCAAAGCAGTGTCTTGAGAGGAAAAAAAAGGTAGCAAAAAAGAAAACTGGACTGTTGCCAAAACTCTTTCTTGGCCTTAAATCTGGATCTTGTTTCTCTCAAAAAGCACCATAAGGCCAAACCAGCCCTGTGATAACCAACCAGGGCAGGATAAATTTTAGGACCAGGCAAGTGAATGTCAGGATTTCTGCACAGGATACAGGGCAGTTCTGAGGGAGTGGGGACAGATGGACAGTTACCACTTTCTGTACATCTGAATCCAAGAGCTGGGAAAGCACAACCCAGGGTGGTCACAGCATCAATACAGATATGGGCAATGGCAGCTGGAAATGCCTGGAAGGCTCTGGCTGTGCTTCTGCTCTGCAAACCTGAGCTGAGCATCAATTTGTGAGCAAGAAACTTTGGCTTTTATGAGAATAGTTGCTCTTACCCATCTTAATGGGTTGGGTAGAAGAGAGTTGAAAACAGCAATCCCTTCTGGGAAGGTTCGTGGATGAAGGCAGCTTAACAGAATGTATGCTGTAAAACTAACAGCTCTAACCAACTATTTCTGTAATTTCTGTAGAAAAGCTGGAATACTTTGTAGTCCTCTCTGCAACCTCTCTCTGTAGCTTGGATGGTTTATTTTTTTTTTCCATATCTGGTGTTCAGTGGTACCTGCCAAGTCCTGTGTGATGCTGGGTGTTCCACAGGTGTGTGACTAATGTGCTGCTCAAAGCAAACTGCATGTCTGTGCATCACCTTCCACCCATGTTGCTTCTATTCTGATATCAGAAAATGTATTTTATAGTGGAAGGTAATTTCTCCTTGCCTCAAGGAACACTGTGTGATGTCAGGAACAGGGAGAGAGGTCGAAAGACTGGTTGTACAGAAGTTTAAGTGAAATTTTTTGTCCTCCTTCTGTTCACAAACAGGTCCTCATCCCACAAATGGTTTTATTCTTAGCATTATTGACAAGTGCATGCAGGGCTCCTGCTGAGACCCTGGTGTTTCAGACATCACCTGGAAGGGCTCTGAAGGTATTCTCAGATCTGTTTTTTGGCTGAAGCTCCAGACTTGAGCTGGGAAGGAGAGCAGGTCCTTGAAATTAAACATAACAGGGAAGACCTGCTTTGTCTTTACTGAGCAATAAAACATCTTTTCTAGGTTCCTTTTCCCACCTTTCTCTTGCTATTTACTGCATCCTCTGTACAAGGAGATTATGGGAAATCCATTCCTAAGTCAATAGCAAATTATGTGGCATTGCCCACCTGGAATTATTCCTGGTTAGACAAAGCAGAGTGTCGATTTCTGCTGTAATCTTTCCCAATGTTGGCACATCCCTGTTTGTGTCACACAGCAGTCAGAGCTGAGAACAATGACCTTGGAGTTGCCTTTCTAAGCACTGCATTAATTCAGTAAAGAAACTGCATGTTGGGCATGTTCTGGTTCAAGTCTTAGCACTACATAAAGCACCCAGAATTCATCAAGTGTCCTCCACACTCGTGCAGCAGCAAGCAGGCCTTGGAGTGTCCATGGCACCCTCCAGCCAAGGCCCAACCCTACAGCATGATGTGCTTTTATCCACTGACCTGTGCAAGGATATTTCACAGGCATTCACATCTGGGTCACAGGAACAGGAATGTTTTAACTGGCTACAGCTGTGCTGGTGCAGTCCCTGAGGAAACTGGCCCAGGTGCTGCTGTCCCTCTGTTATCTGGGTTTGTAAGGCACCTCTTGAATTCCTCCCTTCCCATGTTTAGTCTCTAGGAGGGACAGGCCAACCTCTTATAAGCCTGCATGTGCATGAGCTTAGAAGGGCTAAGCCAAGGTTAATATTCCCTCTGAAAAACCTTCTTTGCTTTCTGCAGAAAGTGAAAACAAACCAGGCTTGTCTACTTGCAATGCTACAGGTTCCAAACATCATTTGGAGGTTGTCAGGATTCAGTTGCTGGTTTATACACGTGTTCTCACTAGAGAAAGAAACTGCATTTTACTGGGCTAGAATTGGCAGTCACTTTTCACTTTGGCTTAGTAACTCTTTGGACAAAGCCTAAGCCACTAGAGGTCAGGGGAGGGATGGACAGGAAGATCTGGAAGATGCAGGCGTGGACAGAATTTGCCAGGGAAGGTATTTTTTTCCATGCCTCTATCACCTGGGTTAATTTTTATAGCCTGATTTTTAGATAGTCCCCTGGGGAAAGCACAGAAGTATTATTGGCATTTGACATCTTTATTCAGTTCTGGCTGTGCTACAGCCTTACAGTGACACCTTTAGCAGGTGATCTAATTGCTCTGTGCCACAGTCCCATCTGCCATGTGGGGATTCCTGCTGCACCTTGTGTTTTCTTCATTCCCACAGAGCACCATGTGGCAGGGATTGCTTTTTACCGGTGTGTGGGAAAAACAGGGCCCCCCAATCACTGGGGCTGACTGAAAGGCAGATAACTCACCGTGTCTTTTATCTCCAAGCATTTTGTTCACCTAGAAGGAATATTTGTGAACTAACTTGGCCTGAGGCTGAACTGTGGGCTGAGGGCAGTCTGGCTTTGATGACTGATTTACCATATGCTGTCTTCTAATGTTTTCCATTTTTTGCTGTTCACGCGGAGCTCGCTGGTTATACACAGAGGAATCACTCTGCGGTTGTCAGATGAGCTCCCCCAGGACTGGGAAACTCGGTCCTGGTGGATCGGTGTCCATCGGGGAGCTGGGCGCTGGCAGGTGACCCTCTGCCAGGAGAGGGAGCCGCCTGCCCTCGGAAGGAGCGGGCACGGCGGGCCGGGAATGCGGGGCCTGGGCAGTGCCCTGACCCACCACGGCCTGAGCAGGGACAGTTTGTCACCTGCGCCTTCGGAGGCTGGACAGAGGCCAAGAGGAAAGGGAAGCAGGTCTTGCACTGACCTTTGTCAAGGCTGACATAGGTGTTTGTTCCCACTATTGTCTTAGAGCCAACAAAGTGAAGTGACTGGTGTTCTCTTTGCCTGGGATGGCCACAACAAAACCAGTGGGTATTGCAGGGTATCAGCTTTGAGAACCCAGGAAACATGGGAAAGGGGTGCCAGCATTCACCAGGATATGCATTTAAACTGCTGTCACCGAGCCAGTGACAGGCCTCACTATACAAATACTTTCAAATTGCTTTCAGTACTTTTTTTCCCCCCTGATGTTTGTTCTGACGGGTTTTAGAAGGCATTTGGGCTGATCCAGGAGAGCCTGGCTTGTGTTCCAGGCTGAGCCCAGCAGGATGATAGCACAGGGTTACACCCAGTGGAGCATTCCCTGGAAAGGTGTGCTCTGCACCTGCTGCTGCCTCCCAGGCTGAGCACTCTGCTCCCGGATCACGGGCAGGGCTCTAGGGCCTGTGGGGGCTGGGGAATGAAAGGTGAGGGAGCATCGCAGGGGATTTTAAGGTGAGTCATGTGTGCTGAGGAGCTGTGACTTCTAGTGCCTCTGCTTGCTCACGTTATTGTATAAGAAACAGAGTATTTCCTTGTTCCCACAAGGTGGTTTGATTACAATACTCAAAGCCTTCTTCCCCCTTCCCCCTGCTTCATGCTAATAGGGCTGTGACCTGTCCCCTGAGGCTGGAGGAAAATACTTCACATATTTTGTCACTGCTCCTGTGTTCTGACTCTCAGCCCTGGACTCTCAGAGCTCGCTGCAGCAGGAGCCCCTTCCAGCTGCCCAGGGAGCACTTGTGAACAGTATTTTCTGGGTTGTTGTGCAAGGGGAGGACTCTGGCTGTTGTAGTACCCATGGTAAGCACACTTTCTAAGTAGTGGTTGCTACTCAGAGGAGTATTAGGCATGTGTGAATGATTGCACCCACAGCTCAGCGTTAGTGCTGCTCATTCTCCATCTGCTCCGGAAGATCTAGGAAAGCCGCCAGGAAAAGAGAGTGGTAAATAATGTTTCTATTGCACCTGCCATCAGCGACTTGCGAAGTGTTTTGCAAGCTCTGCTGAAGTCCTGCTGCCACTAGGAAAGGGAGCACGTTCTGGTGCTTTGTGGTAATGTGCAAAGTGGGAGGTGTGAGGAGGGGGTTTCACCCCGGGCAGCACAGACCCGCTGCAGTCTAGCTCTGTCTCCAGGCTTGCACTATGAGCTCGGTTACGGGAGGAGCATAGACAATTAGCTGGATGCCTCCCGGCAATTTGAAGAATCTGGAAGTGCTACCAGACTGCTCAGTGAGGTTAAAATGCTGCAATGACAGAAATGTTTGCGCTCCTGGGCTTGTTCTACCTCTAACGCCCACGGGGCTGGACCCTGCCCCTTCCTCTGCATGCCAGGGCCGTGGCACTCCTCCCCTGGGACTGGAGCAGCTCTCAGGGATCACTGCCCGAGAGGGCAGTGCTTCCTCCAAAACACACAGCTGCTGCTGGCTGTATCTGTTTGTCTGAGCCCTGACAGGGATGGGCAGATACCTTCCCATTGCAGAACACCTGATCTGGAGCTCTTTCCCACTAATAAACACCAGAAGGGCAAGTCAGGTTGCTGGTAGGTCCTTTCTGAGGGGATTTCCTCCTTCTGCATCTACAAACCTAGATGATGATTCTGGAGGTTGTTCCCTACCCTTGGATTTCCTTCCTAAGGAAGTAAAATGCCCCTGGGATGGCTCCACAGCCATTACCTGGGGAATGCCTGTCATGCCAGTTGCTGGTGGCAGCTTTCCCAGTCACTTCTTGCCAGCTGCTCAGAGTCAGCAGAGCCCAGCAGAATAACCCACTGCTCACTGAGAATCATATTGGGACTGTCTGGATGTTTGATTATTTCTGCATCACTTCAAAGATGGTTACAGGCATGGAGCTCCCTCTGGAATTGCTCATGGGGAAGCTGGAGATTGTACAAGTCTCTCATGCTGACAGGTATAACCTGTAGATGTTTGGTTGGGCTTTGAAGGGGACATCAGTAGTGTATTTTTTAAGTTGCCTGCAGACAAAGAAGCCTTCCATGGGTTTACCTGTGCAAAGCCTTGCATTCATTTGGATTAATTTTTTGGCCATGCTTTCACCAAAGTGGTCTGTCTTATCTCTTTGGGGACCCTTTACTTTTGCTGGGTGACTATAGAATGGAGGAAGAAAGGAGTGAAGTGGCTTATCCAGGGACAGCAATGGTATCTGTCAGAACTGCATTTATTTATCTGGTATAATTTTTCCCAGTGCTGTGCCAAAACCACACCTCTCCAGTGAGCTGGTTAGATGGAGCAGGCATTCCTATGGCCTGGAGTCAGCTCAGGGTTTGCTTCCTATGAAACTAGTTTTTCTCACCCTCTCGGTGATTACTGACAAAAGCAAATCAGCTCTTAGCTGTGAGATCCAAACAAGCTGGAAATCAGCTCTACTATGGCTGTGTGGGAGGAGGATGTTTCCAAGTGATTGAGAGGGAAGCTACAATTTCAGAAGTCAGTTACTCAGCAATGTTGTTTTTATGGCACACTCCTGCCTGGGCTGGATGTGGAGGGCAGGGCCATTCCCATGGTGCTCAGATGTGAGAAACTTCATTGCATTCCACCACCCATTCCTTAGGGACTTCAGTTCACCAAAAATCAAGGGAAACCCAAATGCTAAAAATATTTTTATGGAAAAGAAAAACCCACAGGACATTCATGTGGTATCAAGGGCCAGCTGCTCTGGGGTGATAAAAGTGCTGTGGCTTGTGTATTGTGAAGGACTTTGCAGTTGAACAGGTTGCGGTTTCTTCAGAGAGAAAGATGTGGCAGCTTTTTCAACAGTAATATTTCCGAGGCCTTGGGTTTACTTTTATAAGCAAAAGCTGGAAATTTAGATTCAAGGGTATCACTGAGCCTGTTTTTTGTAGTGGTAGAAAGTGGATGGATCAACAGTGATGATAAAATCAGCTTTCCCAGCCTTTCCCTTCTGGCTGGGGCACAGTCTAAGGCTCGTGCAAGCAGAACTAAAGGCAGGCACTGTGTTGTTTGTTTGTCCCAGCATAAAAGGGTGACTCTGGTGCAGTTTCAAACTTTCCAATCTTCTCTGCAACCCACATGTTGTGTAAATGATTTCTCTGAAATCCATCTGCATTATGCAGAAAATTCCATGCATGACAACTGCTTCCCTGTGTGTCCTGTGCTGGGGACAAGCCAGGTGGTAAGGAACCAGGGGGGCCAGCATGGGTAGAAGGTGCTGCCCGTTGGTGCTGGAAGGCTTGTCTCTTTGATTAGAATACATCTGCATAACATCTCTGTGGGGTTATTAGGGAGCCACGTATTACTGGGGGCTGTCACACAAAGGGAAACCTCCCAGATAATAGACTGGAGAGCAAATGCTCATCAATGCAAGGTCAGACAGCCCTGGATACAATATCTAATAGATTTTCCTCATCAAAATATTCCTGAATCAACAAGGAATGATATGACTTCAAAAATGATTCTTCCAAGTGTTAATGATACGATAAAGAGGTGGCTGAAAAACATTCTGCTGGCTAGGGTGATCATAGATTGATTCTATTTAAATTGACTGAAAGGATAAACAAAAGTAGGTTTGCGATTCAGATTTTCTGTTTCAAAGGGGAGAACTGATTAGGGAAACCAACATACTTGAATATGGAAAAGCTCTGGAATTTGTTTGTCAGCTGTTGTATAATTATTACCAGGATCTTACCTGAGTACAGGACTCTCCACTCCAGCATTCAAAAAGAATTGGAATATAGCAGCAAAAAGTGTTTGAACAGATTTGCCCTTTGAGAATAGAACCATACAGGTGGAGAAGAGGGACACAACCAGGCAGCACTGAAATGAGCTGAGGGCAGAGAGTAATGATGTTCCTAACAATACATGGAATCTTATTCAATATTTGTATTGATTTACATTCATGGAGAATTTGAAAATGTAATGGAATTGAAATGGATACAATTGAGCAAGACAAAATGTGATGAGCCTCCAGATCCAGAGGGATTTCTGCTGTACACAGTGTGGAGGTGCTCTCAGATGGGGGGAAGGACAAGGGCCAGTCAAGGGCTGGATCTGACCTGCCAGGTGGGAAAAACACAGTTGCAGTTCTAGTAATCAGGAAAGGACAAGGGGGTATTGATGCACTGTACAAAGCAGGAGTGAAATCCTACCTGGTTTTGCAGGCTCTTGCTCTGAAATAAGTGCAGTAAAAGTTTATCCATTTCCTAGTCACCCTAGGAAGCCATTTGATGAGAGAAGGAAAGAGGTCTACCATCTATAAATACAGTTCAGGAATGAACAACAGGAAGAGAAACATATTTAAACCCAAGGATAGCATTAGTCAAAGAGCAAAAGGGTATGACTGGGCCAGGCATGAACTGGGTCTGGAAGCAAGATAAGAATTTATGACTATCAGAACAGGGAAACTTAAAAAGAGTCTCCAGATTGGAGCTATAGGGGGAAAAAACTTATTTTAGATAATGGGGGTCTGAAAGGCCTTTCCAAACCCATGTTTTATGGAGAGGGTAATGCAGAGACACCCAAACTAGTTGACAGTAAAAGCACCAGGTGCCATTAGGAGATAATAATTTTGTTCTAGGTGGCAGGAAACTGAACTATTTTTTTAGGAGGAGCATTCAGGTGGAGTCTGGTTATCTCCACCAGTGTTTACCAAAGGCCACTCACCTCTATTTTTATGACAACCAGGCCACTTTCTAGCCAATACATGGCAATGCTTTCAGACCTGCCTGTGACCCAGTGTTGAATGTATATACTCTGATAGAACATGTGCCTGCATCATCATCCCCTCAGAGCAGAGAGCACATTTCCTGATTCTACAGCCTGGCTCTAATTCAATTAAAGGAACTGCTGGTGGCAGCTTGTGTGGCTTATGAATGGCAGGAAAACCTGAGTTACAGTTACATTGAACCCCTATTGCAAGACATGGACCTCACTTGCAAAGGTTTTATTTTTAATGTTCTTTACAGTGATACCAATGAAGGTGTGGAATTTGTAAAATAATCCATAGGATACATCTGTGTGAATGTGACTGCTTGAGTCATTTTAGGAAGTGATGCAGGTTGGACACCTTACAATATTTTTCCTGCTGGAGTGGGTTTTTCCAGCACACAGCCCAGCCCTCTTTGCAGTGAACACTCAGTAGTAAACTGGGATGCAGCAAGAATTGATCTGTCAGAGGCTGCATGACCTTAACTGTGTCTGGGCCCTGGTGCTTTGGAGGGAAGCAGGACTCTTGCAGGTGTGCAGGCAGATGTTGCTGAGCAGCAGGAGAGTGGCAGGTTCCAGTACTACACGTGCAGACATCTCACCTTGTGCCTCTTACCTTGGCTTGCCCGGCTCTGTCGTTGGCCTTGCTGCAGGTTACACGGCAGGGTTGCGTTTCAGGGAGAGGTTTGAGCTGCCCCAGCAGCTCAAATGAGCAGCAGCTATGCCAAGATGCATCTTAGAAGGATCAGCTGCTAAAAAGAGCTAGTTGGAAAGAGCAACCCTGAGAAATTTGTTCTATTCTTGAGAATTAAGCACTTGAGCAATGCCCTCTGGCTTTGTTCTGACTTTGTAATTCTCTGTTTTTTAGCAAAGCTTACAAACCCTGTCCTCTTGCCACATATCAGTTGTGGTTCATTATGTTTTGCAGCAGTGAGCACAGAAATAGATAAGTAAGAACAGTTGGCATTTAGGCTCCTCAGTAGCACCACTTGCCACTGCAGTTAAAGCCTTTTTTTTCCTGTCTTTGCACTTGCTTTAAAAAAAAAAAAAAAAAAAAGGCATTTGAACAAACAGAAATGCTTGCCCCAACATTTTTTTCCTATTTTATATAGATATATATCTGTGTGTATGTATATATACATTTGAATTTGACTATATTTAAAAACAGATTGTCAGGGCAGATGAGACCTTTTCTGGCAATTTAATCCTATAGCCTGTATGTTTTTGTAAGTTAGTTTGTGTTTGAACAACACAGGTTTTAGAAAAAATATCTAAATTTGACTTGAATAATTTTTGGTAAAGTAGAACTCCTACAATTGCTGAGGAATTGCTCCAGCTAATTATCATTGTTACTAATAAACATGCACCTTGTTTGTTTGTATCCAGCTGGTCAGGGCTTTTTTACAATTTTGTCACACAGACAACTGTAACAATTGAATTAGTTTTCCCATGTACATGCACAAAACCCTGTGCAAATCAGCCCTTGGCCTAAAAATCTGAACCCGTGTGTGCTTCTTGAACCTGCTGTTATCAAACATCCCTCCCAGCCCCTTCATCTTTCTTGCAGCTGTTTCCTGAGTGCTCTTCTGTTTATCACCAGCCTTCCTGAGCGGGACTCAACAAAGCCGGGCTCGCTGTATCAGGGTAGATGTGACACCGGGACAGCGCTCGCTGCCTGTTCCAGTCCCTGGGGTGCTGACAGCCCGTTTGCCCGAGGCACTGTGCTGGGAATTCCTGAGGTTTGGGCTGTCAGCCTAGTCACCTTTCCAAAGGGGCTGCTTCCCAAAGTAAAATCATTTGGTCTGTAAGGCCCGTGGTCTGTGTTCTTAGACATGAAACAGATTATTCCAACTCGCTGAGCAATCCACACCACGGCAGCAGTGAGCTCTGCTGTCCCAATTTGCTAACAGCTACAGCACTGCAACATGGCTGTTGATTGACTTCTCCCTTGTCACTAACGATGTATTAAAGCAAACAGAGTTGATATTCCTGAGGGGCTCCTTCAGAAATACACTCAGTAATATAACCCTGCTTCTGCTGTGTACTTGTTATATGGCCAGGTTGAATTCATTTGATGTGCCGTGGTAAGTCTCAGCTGCTGTGGCTCCCTGCTCAGCATGTCATGTACCCCCAAGTGTTGTGCAGGAGTGCAGTCCAGTGACACTTTCAGCAGGCAGGCAAACTTTCGATGCCATCAAAATCAAATTCATTTGGCAACTTCTGCCTTCTAATAAACTCTTGTTCATTGGTACTAATTATATGACACACACACACCCCCTCCCCTGTTTTTCTGTTGCCCGAGTCCCAGGTCAGCCCTCACACTGTTCACTCAGGGCTGGTGCCAGGCTGGCAGGCCTGGGTTGGTGTTTAAAATATTGGCACAACATGAGCATCCTTCCAGGCCCCTGGAAGTTCTCTCTGTGAACAGGCATGTCTCACATCAGCAGACCAGAGCACCCTCATCCAGCTTTTTTAACCTCTGGAGTTCTGACTTAACAGTTCCTGGGCCTCAGAAGCCTCAGCCTGCTGCTGACAGCTCTGCCCTGTTAGCTAAGGAGGAGACAGGATGCTGTCAACACTGCTCTTATGTTAAAATGGACTGGAAAATTAAAATACTGTACAGAATATTCTGTTCCTTTTACTTTTTTCTAATTAATTTTATTTCTATATTCCAAGTTGCCAAAATTTTTCCTTACTATGGTAATAGCATGGTTTTTTATAGCCTATTACTCAGGAAGTGAGTGGCTTCCTAATTGTTATCATTCTCTATCCCTTCTCTTGACTAACTGGACTTGTGATTGTTCCAGCTTTTTTTTTTTCCCTACCCCATGCTATTTTACCCAGGCAGTGGATTGAGGACCTCCTTCCCTTTAAGACATGAATGATCTCAGAATAATTTGGATGTTCTTCAAATTGCTCTTAAATTCCCTGATCTTGACTAGATTCAAACTGTGATGCCTTCAAAGCATTTCACTAGTACCTGCAACCACTGCTGCCTTGGATAGAAACATAGCTCAGCTTTCTAATTTTGGAGTAGTGCTTTGGCTTTGAAGCATGACTGCTTTTCTTTGCCTTTCTTTTCCTTTCTTTTTTTATTTTAATGCTCATGGTATAGAATTTGCTGTGATAGACAAAGATCTCTGACCAGTGTTCTTGTTCTCTTCACAAGCTGGGCAGGGCAATCCACTAGTGAAGCAAACCCTGCATGGTCTGTTCTGTTTGATCAAGTGGATCAGTCACCAGTGTGGACTTCAGAGCTTGAAACTGTTGGGCTAAGTGTTGAAGCACTGGCAATAACAGCTGGTTCCTTCATCCTATATATCTTGTTGCCCACTGCTGTCCGATAGAATTGCAGGCAATCATTCAGTCCCAGGAGGTAACTGCTGTTATTCTACAAGAGTGAATTCCCAGTATCCTATTATAAACCAAGTGGCTTCACTGTAAATGCTGAAAAGGCATGAACATTCTTGTGTGTAAAATAAAATAAACCTCTCTTCTGAAGGCACAGATCCACCCTTTGGGTGCTGAAGCTATAGATGTATTTTGTGTTCTGTCTACAAATGCTTCGATCCACTTGGAGCCCTGTAAATTCCAGTGACCCTTGTGATGTAGTAATGTAAATCACACAGTGTTAGGAGACTGGGGTTGTAATTTTGGGGACGATGTCTGGGATAGTGGATGCTCAGCCCTAATTACAGCTGCTGGTATTAGTCTGGAATTTTCAAAGTTGCTCGAGGAAATTTGGTCTTGAAATGAGTTAAGTCAACTCGACTGAGAAAACCACACAGAGCTGTCCAGTTCCAGCCTGTTCCACTTTGTGTGACCTCATCTTTTATCTGTGCTCCTGTGGGCAAAACCAAACAGTGGAACTGTTTCTGTTACTGTTGTTTTTGCAAGGATCTCCTTCTCATGGCTTGAGCCCTTTTGAAAGATGCCAGGCAGCTGTTTGTGAATTGGTAACTGCTGGGTCTGTCCTTATTGTTTTGGGATTCCTCTGCTCCCACACGGACCTGGCAGTCCCTTCCTAAAATGCTGGGGTAGTGCAAGAATGCTATTTCTGTAGCTCCCTGT
Organism: Scytalopus superciliaris; assembly: GCA_013400415.1. Taxonomy (NCBI): domain Eukaryota; kingdom Metazoa; phylum Chordata; class Aves; order Passeriformes; family Rhinocryptidae; genus Scytalopus; species Scytalopus superciliaris. Next base: position 1,297,997 of record VXBX01004959.1, read on the forward strand.
TCCACACTGGGTTCTTAAGTGCTGGTTAATGAGCCCTCAAGAATTTGGTGTTCTGAGAAGTGGCACACTGAGGGCAAAGATGTGTCTTATCCTCTGCAGAATCTCCAGTGGGCAGAAACAGTTCAGGCTCTACATCCTTCATTCCTTCATTCAACCAGGGGACAAAACTTGCCAAAAATGTGGCATGCTAGTAATTGCAGTCCCTGTTGGGACCTGAGGTGAGACCACAAGCTCCATTTATTTGGAGCATTGAGACTCCTTGGAGGACAATGAAGGCAAGGACTTCTGGATATGGATCATTGAATCCAACAATCCTGAACATCAAAGGCCGTTCCCCAAGAAATCACTAGGGATGGTGGTGGTGTTTGCCTGCTGCACCAACTGCCTCTGGCTTTGGGGAGAACAGGGTTGTTTGGAAGGTTTGGGGTCATTTTTGGTGTGGGATTTTAATTTGGTTTTGGTTGGCATGAGCTACTCTATGCCAGGCAGGCTGGAACACTATACAAATGTTGTAACTGAAAAATTCACAAACAAATACTCCGTCACTTATTTAGGAGGGGAGGGTGAGAGCAGCTGCTTGTGTTGTTGCAAAAGCTAAATGTTTGCATGGAAATACAGCTTATTCTGCATCCAGTTTATCATTTCAAGCACAACAGTGCAAGGATCAGGAAGGAACTGGGCCTTGGGATGCCAACTTCTGTTCTTGAATTTCTCCTTTGATTCACTGCCTCTGCCTCCATTGTGTTTCTGTCGAATTCAGAGATTAAAACACTGCTATACTTTCAACATTTAGTCTAATTTGCCTTCTGAGAGATTTTTAAGCTTCTGTGCATTTTAGGGCACTGTTCATATCTTCCTTGCTTAATGAAATTGTTTGGGAGGTGACACAGTTGGTGCCCAGAGCTCTCTGTGAGATGTATCATATATGAGTGTGGAGGGAGAAGAATGATGACCAGGGGGTGATTCACATCAGTGAGTGCTGAACATACGAAATAGCTAAAGCCTAGGACTGGTCTCCATGGGTAGTTTGAGAGAGTGACTGCTGGAAAACATGGAGAGATGTGCTAATGGATATCTTCCTTTGCTGGTTTGGGAGAGCTGCTTGAGGCTCATCACATCTCCCTGGCCACATCTCTCACAAGCAACCTCTGAGCTGGATGAGCTTGTAAACACTGCTGTGTAATATCAATTGTCAGTAACAGGTTAATTCAGCTGAGAAGTTTGTGAAGAAAAAGGAAGCCAGGAGATAACAGTGGGGCATAATGGGAACGTAGGTGTGTAATTGCAGGGTTTGGATTCTTGTTCTGAAGAGCTGCGATCTGTTTGAAGCCCAGGAATGCACAGGGCTGGAGAGACTCCTGTCACTGTCCTGTGTTTTGCTCTCACAGCCTTGATCACCACCTGATGATATGACCTTTCATGAAATTTGGTCAGGTTAAGGCTTATATCTGGATGACCCCAAATCTGGGTTTGTGATGCTGATTCTGGGTAGCTCCATTTTTTCCTAAGTGAGAAGCTGCATGTATGTTTGTGTTTGTCTCAGTTTTGAATCACATAAAGCAAAGCACAGGAAAAGGACAAAAGTAGCTTTAAGTCATAATTATTTACAGTAGAATATGTTAGACTTTTGTAGGCAGATACTGCTTCTGCTAATGGTAGTGGCTACACTGGTGTACACTTTAGCAAAGTGTTACTTTAGGGAGACTCCACTCCTTTGACAGTTGTGGTTGAGAGATTATTGTGCCTTTCCGAAGTACAAAAAGTGGGTTCCTGTTCAGAAATTTCAATTAACTGAAGAAGAAATCTAGATTTTAAATAAACTGGGTTAGACATAATTTCCATTACTTCCAAAACAGCAATGTGATGTCCTCCTGATGGTCTAGCTCCTCAGATTGCAGTAACTGCTAGGACTAGGTAAGGTCCAACCTGGTTAGCAACAGGGGTGTAGTGTCTGGCTTTTGCCTTTCAATCCTTCCATTCCCCTCTGCAAACAGCCAATCACCCCTTGGGAAGAAGGTGGAAGGCTGGTTTATAAGCTTCCTGCAGGCCAGGTCCAGCCCATGGACCAGCTACTGGGCTGTGTCATTGAAGTTAATATTGGTGCACTGGCAAATGTGGGTTTGTTTCCTCAAAGCTAAGTTACAGCTGTTATCAAACAGAAGTGCTTCTGCTCATACTGACCCCCTCTAGAACTCTGGAGGTAAGGAAAAATCAATAAGTGCAGACTAGGATAAACTAAAATAAACATTTTCAAGCTTTTAAGATACTAACAAAATAATGAAAGGAAGAAAATAATCCCTGAAGGGATAAGCTCTGTTGACTGCACTGTAAGGGAGCAGGGCCACCACCAAGCGAGTCTGCTCTTTCCTCACTGAACATGCAGCCAGATGCCTGCAAGTTCCCTCAGCAGAGCGTGGTTAAGGACCTGCCCCCGGTTTCCTTTGGGGTCACCCATGCAGTGTGTTGTGTTTGTGCCCACAGGGACTGGGCAGCAATGGGGTCTGGGCTGAGGGTCTTTTAGACACATGCCCAAGGCTATGTCACTTCTCTGCAGGAAGGCTGCTAATTCTCTTAGCCCTACTAATGCCTGTTGGAATCTGCAGGAACTGGCCAGGGCTCCTTCTGGAGCAGGGGTGACCTGCATAGCCAGGAAGCAGAAGGGTGAAGTAGCTAAGTTCTGACTTGGTTTTCAACATATCCTGGTGGTGATCCCAGTGTGAGGGAGCTCCTAGGAAGATGCTGCCCAGTGCTGTGGGGACATTCCTGTTTTGCAATCACCATTTCAAGAGTAGGTTGGTGTAATGTGCTTTCTTAGAGGCTGTGCTCAGGTCAGTCTTGTGACTGAAGTGGGTGCAGAAAATGTTGTGTGCTTGGTAAGCAGAGTAAGAACTTACATCTTCAGGTCTGGGACTTTAACCCACCTAGCCTGACCTCTTGTATCATCAAATTACACCCCATTCTCTCTGCAGGGAGTGCAATAGCTCATGTTGAATTCAGTACTGCACTTTCTAGAAAGGCAATCAACCTGGATTGAAGGGCATAAAGGGATAGAGAATACACCCCTTCTTTAGCATTTTGTTCCAGATGATAATCACTCTGTAACAAATGTGAACCAGATGATTCATTAGGATTTTTCTAACTCCAACTCTCAGCCATTGTTCTGGTTCTTGCTATGCCTTTTCCCTCTTGATTAGAGCTCTTAAAACTGGCATTTTTCTCCCCACTTTAGAACTTGCACACTGTAATCAAATTGCCTCTCAAGAACCTGTAGCAGCCAAACCCAGCAATGTCTCTGAGCTAGAATCTACACTGTTCCTCCTAAGAGGTGGTAACCAGTGATTTTAGCAGTTCAGTCATATGATTCATCCTGCCACTAGAGACAACCTTATCACATTTTTTCCAGTTCCCTCTGCTTTTCCTTGATATAAATCTCCATGGCATGGATGCACTGGCATCTGCTGTGTTTCTCTGTGAGTTTTCCCTGTACAGTTGAAGGTGTTAGGGTTGGCTGCAAGACCCTGTGTGTCCATGTAACCCACTGCCCAGCCAATGCCTCTGTGCTGTGTCTGGAGGTGGCTCTGAGCTGAAACTCTGCTCTGTGTCAGAAATAAGAGGATGCTCTTGCAAGCTCCTTCAGATTGGTCCTGCACTGCTCCCTGTTCAACAGCCATCAGAAGCCTGCCTAACTTTGGAGCATATACACTGAGCTTTAATAACAACTTGGTGTTTGGCATCATTTTTCTTTCCTTGGGGATTTGGTGGATGGAGGGGACTTGGAGAAGTCACTCCCCAGCCTTCTTGTGCAGTTATTTTAACGTGCAGTAAAGCACCTTGGCTTCAGTGGCAGCTGTGTTTCTGTGCTTGGTACTGGTTAAATGAAAAGAAATTAAATTAAACTTCAGTTCCTTAAGAAAACTCTGCTTTCTTAGCTGCTTTCAGGAGAACCACTTCATCCATAAGACTAAGGTCTTTAATTTTGCCTTACTTTTTAATCTCATTAACATTTTCTGAACATTGTTTTCTGTGTGCAGAGCTCAGGGGTAGCGCAATCAGTGAAGAAAATAGAGTAGAATAGACAGTGGAGCAGACCATATGTGTCTGAGGGCTCCTGGACACTTTGGCTGGTCTCTGTGCAATTCCTTGAACCTGCAGTTCAGCTTTGTTTAATGCCTGATATGTCTGGTTTAAAGAACCCATGAGTTTTGCCCCCACTGCTGGGCAAGTTGGGTGGTCCTTGTGAAGCCATTTCACTCCTTTTTTCCTTTTTTTTTTTTTTTTTTAAATTTTTTCCCCCCTTTCCTTCTTTTTAATTCTACAGGTTTTTTTATTGGGTTTTTGGTTTGGTTTCAATTTTTGTTTCCTTTTGGGCTATATAATACTCTGGATGAGCACTGTCGCCTGCCCAAATTAAGTACACCGCTAGAATTCTGAGATCAGTGGGGATGTGAATAAACAGTTTTGCCAGTATAACCTCTCCTATGCAGTCAGTCACATCTGAACTGCAGATGCTGCTATGGAGTAAAAAATTATTCCTTAGACTTCAACAAGTCAACCTGAACTTTATCATTAATCCAGATATGTTGTTTCTGTTACTGACATGAACTCTGCAGCATTTGTGCAGCCCCCTTCTCAACATTAAAATGTGACCACTATTTGGGAGTGTCACCAGGAAGGGTGTTTGCTCCTTTCCTCAGCAGCGTTGCTCAAACAGCCCTGAATTGCTGCTGACTCAACAAAAAGCGCCCTTTCCCCCCCTGGCAGCATCCCGGGGGTCCCCTGGGTGGTATCTCTCCACATTTCTGGCATAGTCTGTCCCTGGTGTCATCAGCGGCAGGGTGTGACACAGCCAGGTATGCTGAGCACACACACACAGAGCTCCGTGTTCCTCAGAGGAAGGCGATGGGGGTTTGTTTGAATGCGTATCCCGGAGACAAAGGCTTTAATCGTGATACATTTTCTTAGGTAAGAACAACAAGCTCAGAGAAATCCGAAATCCTAACATGCTATTCTTGGACAAGCGTGCCTTGGCTCCCCAGCAATAATTTTATTTCTCTGCTTTTAGCTACCTTTTGTAGTTTTATGACAGGTACGACAGGCTGGAGCCACTCTGGTTGTGAACACTTTTATCTCTTTGAAGACTGCTCCTTTTGAAATGAAATGTCTCTTGGCCGTCCTTAGCTCAAAGGTGGAACTTTACAGGGAGCGGGGATGGAACTGTTTGCAGTGGGGGGAACTCGGGAGCAACTTTACTTGCTTTGAAGATACATGTTGTTCCTGTGCAATAGGGAAATTGTGTGGGGCCGAGCAGGGAGCTGTGAGGTTGGTGGCACTTTCCAGGGAGCCCTTGCCTTGCCTCAAATTGTCCCTTCCCTGACAGCCCCTGGGTCTGCAGACAGCTCTGGGCACTCGAGTAGGCAAGCAGAGGTTTTCTACAGATTTCTTTGTAAAACCAGGTCTAAGGATGAGCCTGTGTGGCCCCACGTGGCGTTCAAAAGCCGGTAGTGTTGGAGACATTGGTGTTTTTTTGGTGTTTTTTTTCTGGGTAACTACACAGCTCTGCCCATCGGTGTGTTTGAGTAATAAAGGTAGATCAGGGGAATTCGTGACTTGGTCCCACCACACTGGTGATGCTGGGCAGGTGAGACCTGGCTGAGGACAGATGAGTGGGGACCCCCTCAGGGCTGGTGTGAGGCGGGCTGAGGGATCCCCTCAGGGCCAGAGTGAGGGGCCGCCTTCATTGCTGGTGTGAGGTGGGCTGAGGGATCCCCTCAGGGCCAGAGTGAGGGGCCGCCTTCATTGCTGGTGTGAGGTGGGCTGAGGGACGCCCGTAAGGACCAGTCTGAGGATGGCTGTGCTGGGCTGAGGGACCACCTTCATGGCTGGGCTGAGGTGGGCTGAGGGACCCTGGTAAGGGCTGGTCTGAAGGTGATTTCGGCAGGCTGAGGGATCCCCTCAAGGCAGGTGTGAGACAGGCTGAGGGGCCCCCTGGAGGGTGGGCTGAGAGGCTCCCTCAGAGCAGCTGGGGTGCACTGAGGGGACACCTTCAGGGCCACCCCGAGGAAGGCTGAGGGTGCCCCTGTAAGGGCTTGTCTGAGCACGGCTGAAGGGCTGCCCTTAGGTGGGTGACGGATCCCCCCTCAGGGCCACTGCAGGGGCTGAGGGGGACCCCCTTCGGGCCGG
>VXBX01004959.1:1312134-1328534 GCA_013400415.1 Scytalopus superciliaris
AATTATTTTAAGGCTGCATTGAACCAAAACTGCAGTAATCCATCTTACTCCTTGTTCAGGCTTTTGCCAATAATTATGTAAATAACAGATCACAGTTAATTATTTGTTTCATAGCTTCCCATTTTCTTTGTGTTCGAAACGTGTCATTATTGCGTTAGGATGCGAGGCTTGGGTTCCTGGCAACGTGGGAAACAGCAGGAGTGGGTGAAGTGACAGTGGCAAAGGGCTATGTGTGTGTGTGAAGCCTGCAGGGCCCGAGTTAGACCTGCCCAAAGGCTGGCTCTGGCTCCCGTGGCTGTGCTGGGATTTGCTGCTCTGAGCTCTGCCTGCTCTCCAGAGCAATCCTGCGGGAGGCTTTGCCAGCAGAGCAGTTCGGAGCTGAAAGGGGGGGGGGGTCTTACCCTGGTGTTGATTTGCAATTTTCACTTCTGTCTGCCTGTCCCCTTTGCATTTCATGATTTGTGCCTGTGTGGTGGTGATGACCTTGGGTTTTGGCGTTTATCCTGCCTTAAGGAGTTGCTTTAGTGCAGCTTTGCTTACCAGGGGGGTGCTTTGGGAAGTCCACAAACAGCTGTGTGCTCTTGCTGAGTCCCTCTGCAGTGACGCTTTTCATTTGAAAATGGGAGGCTACGACAGGATTTCTTATCTAATAATTCTGCATAAGATGTTGGATTCTCACGTTTATGTTGCCTTTAGTGGTGGCTGATTTCCTCCAACCAGACTTGTGCTTGTACACTCTGTCCCAGCCAGATCTACTGTGGATTGGCACGGGGTAAACGCTTTGATGTGACATCAGCTGCCCAAGTGCCACTGCTGTCCAGGCTTTAGTCCTTGAGCAAGTTGGTGTAGGAAATGTTGGTTATGAGACACTGCTTATGTGCCTTGGGCCAGGCAGTAATTTTGTGCAGTTTCAGGCATGCTGTCAGTGCTAAATAATAATTAATCTAGAATTGCAACACTATTAATAAATTCCGACTGTGCAAACTATGCAATAAGGAGAAATTATTTCTATTGCACCGGGATGGCTCATAAAGAGGGGTCATTGCCTGTGTTGGTGTGCCAGGCTATTAGCACTCAAATGCTGCTGCAGTTATACCAGTGTTAAAGCATTTCTAATAGTCTTGTTATTTCCGTCTGGCAGCCAGAAATGCTGACTAACTTTCAGGATAACAATCTTGTGTATATTCAGGAAACAAAATACCCAAGGGCCACTGGTGACTGACAGCTACAGTGCTCTGATTAAAACTGACAGTTCCTGATCAGCTCCATCTTGGATGTGTTAGTTCCTTCTCTCATGGGGAGGAGAAGGAGGAGGACAGAAAATGATTTAATGTGATAGGATATGAGACTTTTTTCTTTCCTTTGCAGTTTTTAATGAATTTGTAAGTCAGAAGTACCCAAATAAGGTACCTGAGTAACAGTGCTTGGAAGGGCAAACACTGATCTCTCCATGATGACTTTCCTATAACAAGATACGGAAAATACCAAGGTGGTGGCTTCTAGACTTGGATTTTTGACTGCAACGACAATGTCCTGAGATTCATGAGCTTCTGATGATCAATTTAGATGTGCTGTTCGTGTGTGTTTTGTTCCCAACTGATATTAGGGAATGGAAGATAATTTATTTTTTTCCCCTCTGAGAGAAGTCCTGGTGCTTTTGTTCATCTGGGCCTGCACAGAGACTGCATAAGGAATTACTCAATCCCTGCTGAGAGCCCTGGTGTCACTGCTCAGAACATGAGGTTTTTGGGGTTTTTGGGTGCTAATCCTGACCATTGGCCACTCACCTGCCAGTGCTCCTGCCCTTTCCTCCCTGTTCTTTCCCCCAACAACATTTCTTAGCTGTTGAGGGAATAACCACCTTTATTTCACTTACCTCTGTGTTTATTCAATCTACTTTTTGTACATATGCAGGTGTTGGATGCTCAAGAGCACTGAGCAGCACTTCCCCAGCATGTGCTGCTGTGGGCTTGTGGGCTCTGTGGTGTGCTTTGAACTGTACAAAAGTGCTGCAAAAGCAATAAAATTAATGGGTTTCCTTCATTGCCTATTACATTATAGCAGGGTCTTGATAGAACTGCTAAACTTTAGTGTCACTTGTGATTTCCTTCATAAAACATGTATTTTTAGGTAGTTGAAATTTGCACCTCTTGTGTGTTGGCAAATCCCAGCTTGGCATAAATGGATGTTGTTCAGAGTTATTTTGTAAGGTGAGATGGGTGACCAGTTCTGGAAGGCAGTGCACTGTTTTATATGTGCTTTAACAGCCATGAAACTGGGTAGACCTTCCATCAGACTTAAATAAGTTTTGGGTCATACTCTTAAGCTGATGGGGTTGGGGGCAGTGGAGAAGGGGAGCTCTTAGGAGCTAAAACACTTTTTCAAGTAGAGTTAAAATTACCTTTGTTCTTAAATGTGTCCTGAGATACACATAGTATTAAGGCACATTTTTTGTCAGCTATTTAAAGTGTTCTGTGAGTATTTAAATTATTACAAAGCTACAGAAATTTTGAAGTTCTGGACTGTGGATCAAGAGAGTTGCAACAGTAGCTGAAGAAAAGCGAGGGGAAATCACTTTTGCTCTGCATTTGTTGTGCTTGTTAAATTTCTATTTGGAAGTGGCTCAAAATTAGTAATGCTCCTGTAGTTCTGTTATGTTCAAAAATATGTAATGGTTTAAATGTCAGGCTGCACCTCACTGCAAGCTTACATTTGCCTCACAAGTGTGCATTTAAATCACTTGCATTGCTGAAAGCCACTTAACAAGAATAAATTAGCAGTGGAGCTGATATTTGAATAAAAGCAGGAGTTATGTGAGTGGCTGGAGAGAGGTTTCTGTCTAAGCACATGCAATGCCATCTGAATCAGGATTTAACGTTCTTGATTTAAATATTTAGTCAAGCTCTATTTATGCCATCCCTTCTCATTTTCTGTGTGAATGGGAAATATGCCCATCACCATTTAGGAGTTCCTGGGCTTTGTAACCCGATGAAATTTGGTTTTATTCACTCAGACTTGTGCAAATGGAGCACAAACAGCTTCAGCTGAGTGGCAGAGATTTCCTGGGCCGTTCCCACCTGCAGCAGGAGGTTTGTGTGTGCAGAGCGAGCCCACCAGTGGGAGAGCTCGGTCTGTCCAGATAGCCAGAGATGTTCAGCCTCTGGTCTCTGTGCAGAGACTGCCAGGAAACAACAGGCAGGCTCACTCATGGTGTGGACATCACTAGTTAGGAGATCTAAATCACTGATCTGATCATTAAGCTGTTTGTAAATTCAATTAATCACACTTTGAGTTGGCAAAAACGCTATTTTTTCAGCGCTTCGGTTTTCTTGGTAGGTTAAAACAGATACATAAAACTTTTTGCTTTAGTGAAAGAGGCCAGTAAGAAAAAAAATGGTTAGCAGCACAATTTTCTCACTGCTTTCAGGGGTTTCTTTATTCTGCAAGAGCAAGGGTCTTATTTTTTTTAATCAATGCCTTTGACATAATATAGAAGATCCCTGTTTGCAGCTTCCATTCAAACATGTGGACTCCAGTTGCCTCTGCTGGTATTGAGTCATAAAGGCAGGAGACCTAAAATACAGATCTTAGAGTCATGCAGGAAGTTTCTATTTTAAAAAATAGGTTCATAAGTATGGTGTTTCTAAAATATATCGGCTCCTTTGTAATTACACACTTTAGCTATTAATACATATAATTTTGAAAGTATAATTTAGACTCCGGTAGGTAATGTCATGACAATTTTAAGGTAGATTTAAAAATATATTGTATCTAAATATCTCAACAAGAGCAATTTTTCTTCTTTAGCGATAGTCTTGGGCTTAGTCTGGAGGACCTGATCCTAGACTCTGGGTTTTTTTTGGTTTGGGGTTTTTTTTTGCCTTTTAACCCGGAATGCAATAGAGACTGAATTGTTCTGTCTGTTGAAGGCATAGTCCCTGGGTGCTTCTGTAAGAATTCCGGGCTAGAGGGAAGCAAGAGAACACTTTGGATAATTTTAGGTTACAAGTTACGGTTAGAAAAGTCTCTTGGCAGTTCTTAAAAAGCCAGATAGTGAAAGACTTGGTTGGTGGAAAGCTGAAGGAGTGTAGCACAGGCGTTGTGGATGCAGTGTCAGTGTGTGTGTGGTGTTCATGCAGCTATTCCAGACCCTCCAGCTCCAGGATTTGTTTCTTGTCTCAGATAAGTTCCCCTTTAAATCCGGAGTAGCGTCTCTGCAGTCAGAACTGCTGTGTGGCATGTGGTTTGCTGAGGGGGAGCCAAGTCATTCCTTGTGTCCCAGCGGCCCATGCCATGTCAGCCGCCGGGCCCCTGCTCAGGGCCTGGCTCAGGCTGAAGCTGCAGCCGCCCTGTTTGCTCCATGTGGGTGCCTGGAGGGTCCTCACTCCTTCCTTCCCTTCCCTCCCCCCGGATCTCACCTGTGTGCAGTCAAACCGAGCAGTGGCACAGCCCCAGTGCAGAGGAGCTGCTCTGTTTGGAGCCGTCCCTCTCCGATGTGCGCGCAGATTTCACGGGGCGCACCTGCCGTCGCTGGCTGCTCTTGTGACCTTGTGTGCCAGCAGCCTGTGCTGATAAGCCTCTCCTGTTCCTCCTAACCCAGTTAATAATTTTAAGGACACTTAATTCCTTGCCAGTCTTCTAAAGCTTGTCTTTGTGCACAAACGCTCTGCATTATATTTGCACAGGGTGCAGTGACAGAGTGCTTTCAGAGCATGTAATGAGAGCTGGAACAGGCAGTGTTAGGAGGTCTCTGTTAAATACAAGAAGGCAGAAACCCAAATCAGCAGCACCTGGTGGGCATTGATGGCAGTGATAGTGAGGGTGCTGTCTCGTTGGAGCTGGAGCAGCCACTCGTGCAATACTACAGACTTCTCTTTGAAAGCCCTTGTAGGTTGGTAAAGCCTTTCTTCCTGTTTTATTCAGATCCTTGGGCATTGTGCCTTCTCTGTGCTCCTCACTGTCTGCTGAGCCCCTTGGAGTGACACCAGCTCTGCAACCACTGACTCCCTCACTGCCTACTTTCATGAAGCCATCTCATTGAAATATTTTACACTTCAGAGTATCGACTTGTTCCAATCCAGAGTTCTTTGGTTCCACACACAGTTGTATGCACTCTCTACCACTGAAGATCATGGAGACAGCTTTGTGCAGGGGAACTTCATAAGAGCCCAGCTTAGACTGAGCAGCAAGCTGTGGAGTTTGGTTTCCTTTGGGGTTCCTTGTTACAGCCCCCTCACTGTGGGTATCTCTTCATGTGAGGGGTAACTTTCACATGATGGTTAATTTCCATTTGGACAGTGGATGATGCACTTCTCACTGGTGAGTGTTAGAGGTAACAGTACCCATGGAAGGGTGGATCTCTGCTGGAGCTGGAGAACATTGGTGGAACTGAAGAAGGTGCAGCCTCCCTTGTGGCTTCTGCTATTGCATTGTTAAAAACATGATAATCTTTTTAGCTGCTCGATCTCTCCCATTGGTGATTGCTAAATGTAGTTACGTATGTACAAGCAAGCTCAAACAATGGAAAATATATGAAATATGAAGCCTTTCTTTGTGCTGGGGTGGGAACATTCATCTTGCTGTGGTGAGGAATGTTCACCTCACATTTCCGAACATTGTGTTCAGCAGATGAGCTGTTTCCTCCTTCTCCTTCAGGTTTTGGTCTCTCCATTGGAGGCAGGGCCTGAGAGGCCCTGCTTAGATGGGCTGTTAGAGTAATTATCCAAATGAACAGGCAGGGCTTTAAAGATGCTGTTGTGTGATTTTATTGTTATTGAGTGGAGCGGGTTGGAAATTGGCTTGGTTCTTGTTTTGTTTTTCCATAGTTCAGTCTATTGGCATGCAGATGAGGGAGAGTCACATTGAGAAAGAGCTGCATTTTGACTCGAGCAGTGTCCCTAACTGAGGAGAAGACTGAAGAATGCAAGGGAACCTAAAAAAAAAACATCCCATAGCTGACAGCCTCCTGTCAAGCAGCATGTTTGCAAAGATGGTGGAGTTTTATCTCTGCTGAGCGAGTTAAGGGGCTGAGAGAAACTTCCTTGCACAGGCATAATTTTACACATCTTAAGGTAAGGAGAGTAAGTTATAGGGAAACATAGTTCTTAAACAGTTGCTCTCAGCCCAATTTCATGGAAACTTTAACAACAAAACAAATACAAACCCTTTTTTTAAAAAAGCACTTAAAATAGAGATGAGGTTAAAAGGAGACTGTGTCTAATTTTGTTAATGTTGTGGCCCTAATTTGTTGGTTCTGGTGACTTGAATTCCTCACAAATTGCTGGTTTGTCTGCAGCTCTGTAATTCCCACATACTATAATTTTGCCCTTGGAAATGTTGGCCATGGGCAGCTCTCTCTTTCCAAGCTGGAATTTTGAATGCTTGACTCCTCAGAGTGGCCTTTCTCTGTGCAGGGGAGGTGGAGGTGGTTGCGTTGCAGGGAGAGCTGAGCAGCTTTGGCTCGTGCTGGGACAGAAATCCCCAGGGATTTCACTGGGAAGGCCGTGGGGAGGAGCAGGGCTCTCTCTGGGGTGCAGGAGGTGCCCACTGTGAGCAAGAAGGCAGCACCTGGGTTGCATGTTGGCTGTAAAGGCTGTGTTTTGTGGCAGCAGTGTTGCCATCCAGCAGCAACCAGCATCTTCTAGGGCACTTCAAAATATGAGACCAAGATTTAATGCAGGAACAGCTCTGAGGTGCTTGCTAGGCAAAACCCAAGAATCTTCCAAATAATGTTCTCTGCTCTTTAATTCCTATCATTTTCGCTCTTGTGACCAGTGACCGGACTGGAGGAAACGGCTGAGTCAGGGGAGGCAGAGGTTGGAGATCAGGAAAAGACATTTCCACCAGAAGGTGTTTGGGCACTGAACGGGGCTCCCCAGGGCAGTGGGCACAGCACAAGCCTGACAGAGCTCAAGAAGTGTTTGGACAGTGCTGTCAGGCACAGGGTGGGATTGCTGGGGTGTCTGTGCAGGGCTGAGGGTCAGACTCAATGAGCCTGATGGGTCCCTTCCTACTCAGCATATTCTGTGATTCTATCAGCTGCTGGGAGGGTCAGATACTGCTCTGAGCCTTTAGCTGGTTTGAAATCACTGTATGCTTTGAGATTCAAGTAGCACTCAGTGTCTTTGTTTTAGGCTGTATGTTTAACTGTTATGTCATAAACTGAAATAAAATAGCATTTATTATCAAGTCTGAAAACTTGAAATGCTAAGATGAAAGGAGAGATAGATGGATCCAAGTTGCACTTTCATCTTGTTTTCAACAGTTCAGTTGATTTTCATCTTAGTTTGAGGGTTTTTTTGTTATTGGGTTTGATTTTTTTGTTTGTTTGTGTGGGTTTTTTAGAAGTCCTGAGAAATTAAGCCTTATTCTTTGTTGTTTGCATTTTACATCACTTTTATCCTCTTGGCATCCCCTGTTATTATGAGTGTTACTACACACTTAGCCTTAGTATGGCTCTCTCAAGTAAGAGGACATGGCAAGTAAGTGCAATTAACCAGCTATTCAGATCTTGAAGGGCTTATGATGTACCTGAACTTGTGGATGGAGGTCATTCTTGAAGTACAAAAATACTTTAAGCTCCAGATACTTCTACTTTTCTGCTCAGCTCTAAAATTTAGCAGAATGCTGATGCTTCCTAATGTAGTCATGGATGCTCCTTAAACAACTCTGAAAAGCCTGGGGAGGGCTTTTTGGTTCAACTAATTATGCATGATTCCCATTTACAGTTAGGAGTTGCAATTAAGGTCATGCTGGTTATGAGCACACGAATAGCAGCAGTGACTGGCAGGAGACTGGATCTCTCTGCACATGGATCACCTGTCCCATCCCTGGGGGCACGGATTCCATCCCTGGCCCTTCCTTACCTGGGATCTCTGCTGTTGGCAGCCCTCAGCCACCAAGGCTGACCATCATTGTCTCTGCCTCTCAACAAACTAATGTGCTTCTATGTTGTTTGATATGAAGCAGAGTATGGGCCTGCATTGTGCCCCTGTGCAGGCCCAGGGATGGCAAAAAGGCAAGACCACATGCTGGAATTTTATGAAGGAAGAGTGTGTAATTTAAGGAAAGTACTCCACTGGATAGGCTGCAGCCATTTATTTTTCAAATGTGCTGTAAAATGTTAGCAGTGGGTTTGTATAAAGACATTTGATTGTGAAGGAGGAATGTTTATTTTGGGCTGAAAAGTTTCAGAAGGGAAAGGATATACATATCTTGATCACAGTAATGGGAAGTTTGGAAGGAAAATAGCCGGGCTCAAGTCTCTTCATGTTAGTGTGAGTACAGGGCAGTGAGATCCAGTCCACTCCTTCTTTTTCCTGGGTTAGAGAGGATAGATGGAAGAAGGAGTGGAGAGCTCAGGCTCGGTTGTAGGCATTGCCATGAAGTTGGTTTCCAGGCTGCTGGAAAAGCACTGATGCCCCTCTCACTGCCTGTTGTTTGGCAAGGCCTTCCAGTGTGGCAGAGCACCTGCAAATGAGTAGGCAGTTCTTTTGGGAATGAGTTGACTTGCATGCCTAATTATCTTTCACACCTCTTGTTTGCAGCTGATGTTGGTGTGCATTAAAACATGGAGCTTTCCCCGCATTAGTCTGAGAGGCTGTGTGTGAAAGGGAGAAAGGGCAAGGGCTTTAAGTAAAATTATGGTGATGGAGGGTTTTTAAATACCTGTACTATGACAGAAATTGATGATGTGATTCAGAACTTAATAGTTGATACGGACTTGAAGAGGAAATTGATGCAATTCAAAGCACTTTAGGAGGCTCTGGAACCTGTCTGTATCCAGCTGGAGCAGTGGAGGTGAGAATTAGGACGTGCTTCAGCTGGAATAACATGCTGGGCCATTTCTGAAGGTTCACTTGAATATTGTAGGCAGTAGCATTGCTAATTTTGTCTTATAAGGCAAATATGTCATTGTTTTCTGAAGGGAGGAGAAAGTAAAGCAGAAATACACATTTCCCCTTCCCTCCCAGGTGCTCCCTTCCCTCTCCACTGTGGGCCTGGCCACACAGGTAGTTGCTTTGGCAGGTGACTTGGGTAGCAGCAATAAGTGGATCAGGGCAGGGCAGGTTTCTGGGAATAAGCAGCTGATAAGGAAGGTACTGGGACACTGCTGATCTGAGAAGAAAGATTAGGCAATTAAATTTTGGGGGAGGTAAAACCCCAGACAATGTCCTTAAGCCATTGGTAGTATTTTGGCAGCAAAGCAAAAGGCAGAGGATTTTATTTACTTGCAGCTTTACAGATGGCTTCTTTCACAGCAGTTACATGATAAAGGGCATCGAGTTGGTGAGGATGGAATCATAGACTCCTTTAGGTTGGAAAAGACCTCTAAGATCCAACCACTAACTGTGTCCCTAAATGCCACATTTACATGTCTTTTAAAGTCCTCCAGGAATGGTGACTCTGCCACTGCCCTGGGCACCTATTCCAAACCCTGACAACCCTTTCAGTGAAGAAAGTTTCCTAATATCCAATCTAAACCTCCAAATACCTGTCAGAGGGACAGAAATGATGCATTGTTTTTTTGTATGCTCCTTTCATTTGTGTCTCTGTTAACCTGTGGCCTTGTCTTATGACTGACCATGGGGTTTGTATTTGGAATCATCATTGTTCTGTTTGCAAAAAAATAATAGTGATGTCAATGTCTGATGGAAACTCACACCCTCCAGACAGTAATTGTCACAACTGTGGCCACAATAATGAGCAGTTTGCCATGAGACTTAGAGATAAGTAGCTTTTGGATGTGATTGGGTTGTATTCTGGATTTGGAGTCTGGTTTTTTCTCTTGTAGGGATTTTCTGGACAACCATGTGGTTTTGTAGAGTTTAGTGTTAAGGCATTCAATAGCAGCTGTTTTAAGGAGAATTCCAGATCTGCCAGGGGTAAACACTCACAGGAGATGGCAGTTCTTAAATCCTGCTCCTTCAAAAGCTGGGACTGACTCTCTAAGTGTTTCCTTGGAAAGCCATGGAAGGAGGCAGAGCTTGTGCTGCTGTCAGATGGAAACTAAAACACAACACAGTCTGCCGATGGCTCCGAAAAGATTTGCCTTCTGTGGAGCTTCTGCTTTCCTTGCTGAAACGGGGGGTTTCTCAGACAATCACACAAATATTTAAGTTGGAAAAGACCTTTTAAGATCATTGAGTGCACCCCTTAATCCAGCACTGCCAAGGCCACCACTCCCCATGTCCCCAAGTGCCACATCTAAAGCTGACTCCCTCTGCCTTTATTAACCTCCTTCCTTCAGTCTTACTTTCGAGCCTGAATTGGGCCAATTTCCTAAAACTTGCTGTAAAAATAAGTACTTAAAAATTACATAAGCATAAAGTTTATTAGAAAGTAGCAGGGAATCAAGAAACCCTTTGCAAATGTTTGAATAGTGCTTGCAGTGTGACTGCCATTAGGCTTAGACCATTCTGTGGCTGCTGCTGCTCCAGCACGGCACAAATCTCATTCCAGCTGCGTGTGTGAAGGGTGTAAATATCAGAACTAGCAATTTTCCTCAAGCATTTTCTTTGCATTTGAATGGAGCCCAGGAAAAAAAGCATCTGATCTGACAAGCAAACCTGATGATGGCTCCAGGAAAACAGTTTTTTTGTTTTTGTTTTCCAAGCAATTTCTGCAGTTTTTCTCCACTTCTCTATTGCACCATTTAGATGAATGGAGATATATTCTGCCTCTAGCACACAGCAGGAGCCTTATGTCTATAGATGTTTTATGCAGGCTTTTCTTTTTGCAGTGTCCTAGGGTGCTGTGCCTGAGGTGAATAATTTTTCCTTCTTTCTCCCCCAAAAGTGGCATTAATAACCATATAAAGGGAGGAAATTAAACAAAAAAGAAGGTAGGAGTAGGGTGGAGTGTGTCTGCGTTTGACAGATGTCTCTGTCATTTCTAACACCTGCATCTTCTAACACCTAACATCTCCTGTTGTCCCCACATGCCTGCAGTCCTCCTCTGGGCCCTTGAAGAAGGCAGGGAACAGCAGTTTGTGACCCCACAGGAGATGAATTAATGGTGTTCTCAGAAATTACAGGCCATTTAAAATGCATTAATTGCATGAGATTTCTCTCAGTCTCTGCCACTGCAGATACCAAGCTGTGATTTCATACCTGTAGCAGACACTGATGTGGGCATACCCAAGTAAAGAAAGAAATCTGAAGTCAGCTCCAGGGTGGATAAGGTTATGCATGTGTGTGTGTTTAAATAATGGCCACAGAAAAGTCAAACTGCTGCTCCTGTTTCTGAACACAGAAGGAAAATCTGCTCTATTTGGTTTTAGTTTCAGTGTGCAAAGAGCAGCTCTGATTCCTCAGTGTCAGTTCCATCACAAAGTGGGAGCAAAATGAGCAGGAGGCAAAACAAAAATCAAATCCGTTGCTTGGGAATTTGACTTGACATGAAAGGCAAGTTTCTTCTTTTTGGGAGGAGCAGTCCAGCTTTCTAGCAGCAGGGAAAAAAAAGTTAAGCTGATTTAGGGAACAATTTCTCTGAATATATATATATCCTGCAGTCCTAGTAAATACAGGATTTTAGGATTTGATTATACTTACATGTAGAAATCTCTCATGGTTAAAACAGTGCCTTGAGGAAGGGCTGGATGGCAACTGTTTTCCAGCCCAACTTCTGTAGTGAATAAATGGGGGGCTGTGGCCCTTCTGGCTCCTGCCAGGGATGTATATTAGGAGGCCAGTATTTTCCACGTGTTTGCTGCATGTCTTGGATTTCATGCTGCAAGTGCAGCACTGAGATAGGTATTCAAAAGCAGCAGATACATGATAGGCACTTCTCCAAGCGTTTTTGTTCTCTCTCCAACTTTTCAAGAACAACCAGCTGTGTGACAGTTCCTCAAAACTGAGGATCCCCAGGTGCCCTCCAGACCTGCCTGGGGTATTTCAAGTGAGGTGTTAATCAGACTCATTTCTTGGGCAGGTTGGTGTTCCAGGCTTATTATGCATTAGCACAAATTATTTTCCCTCTCAGTAAATTCCAGTTTTCAATACTTTTTTTGATCCTTATGAAATTTAAGTCTGTGGTTGGGGATTGCAGGAGACTGAGGGTGTATGAACAAGACTTTCAAGGTGATCTGCTTGTGAGTTTGTGTTCCCTGTTGCCATTGCTGTAATGAGCAGGTGTAGAGTGAGCAGAAGGAGCACAAGGAGCAGGTTTTCATTTTTCTAGGATTGGATGGCAGGTAAAGGAAGTCTTCTGGCTTGTTTCCTTTCCTGAACCACTTGCCTTTGGTCCTTCCTCACTTCCACTTTCCCTTCCCTGCCAAACCAGGCAGAGCAGTGAGTGTGCAGCTTTGCAGTTGTGCACAAAGCACTTCCAGCCTGCCAGGGAGAGGAAGAAATTGGACAACATAGATGGAATTCTCTTTTGTTTGATTTCCTTCCTCATAGCTGCTGTCATGAACATGTGAAAATTACCTCTAGCAAAACATTTAAGCTGAGATATAATCTGCCAAGGGAATTTGGGCGTACAGTACCTGCTTAAAATAACAATAAATTAAGCAGTTGGATGCCCTGTTCTCAGTGCAGCTTTGAAAGTCTCTGGCTTTAACTATAATTACAAATAAGATTTAAACAGTGTCATTTATTTATACAAGCTTGCCGTGAGTCACGGATTGCATCTTCCTAAATTAATGAAAAGATTAATTTTCTCCTGTTTTCACTTCCATCACCGCCAGTACCTTGCGGGGCAGGGCTTACAGCACAAACTCCTCCTGGGGGACCCTGGGTGAAAACCAGCCCGGAGTGGAGGCTGGGGAGGAATGCTGCAGCTCCCTTGTGGAGTGTGTTCCTGCTGGGAACACCTGGGTGCCTGTTGAGACCTGCTCCCAGCTATCTCCTGGTGTTTGGGTGGCACTCACCGGGGGTGTTGGACGCACTTGAAAGGGCCCTCGCGAGCTTGGCTTTGGCCTCTTTGAAAACAGAGTTCTTTGTGCTGGGGCAGCTCACCTGTCTATCTTGTCAGGTCCCTGTGGATTTCCCTGCCATCCAGATGTGCTCCAACATGCTCAGTTGGGAGCTGTACCCGTGCCATGGTGTGTCCTGCACTTCCATCCAGAGCAAACCTCTCATGGTTCAGCACTGTGGGACTGACACAAGCAGTGGTGGGCGGGTGCCCAACTCCCCAAATACCCAGCCCCAAATACCAGGAGGGCACTTGGAGTCCACATCGTTCCAGCAGGACAAAACTTTTGGGCCATGGATACTCACACAAGATCTTAAGCCTGCTCTCCACCTGCAATGTGGGTACCCCCACAGTGGGGTTTCCTTTAATTGGGAATCACTTTATCTGATGGCACTGATTTTGGTGCTCACAGTTTGCATTACTTCTGAATTTACTGTAAATCAGTATCAGAATCATTTACTGTAAATTTACTGACCACCAGACATTTTGCAATATTTCTGTGCATTGATTTCAATACCCTGGCAACACTGAAGTTGATTTTTCCTTTTGCCTCAGACTGGCACGGGATTATTTTTTATTTCATCCCTTCTATATTATGCAGCATTTTAATGGGCATACAACTCAGGTGCTTTATTTTCTGCTCGACATCTCTATCAAGAATAAATGATCAAAGGGATTCACATGTGTCCTGAAAGAAGTACCCTTGATCCCAGTGACTAAAGTGCAGGACCAAAGAGTGTGGATTACTGCCTGTCGAGATTCAGGACCTGAGTTGCCTTTTAATTCTGAAATGGACATTTTCTTTCTCTGCTCAGTGAGAAGGAAAGCAATGACCCCAATGGGCTGATTCTTCAAAGCAAGCTCTGTCTTGTGTTCTGTGCAAGTTTGGTGGCTGAGCATTTTCTTCCTGACCCCATCTCTTCAGCTGTTTGTTGGGTATTTCTGTGCAAAAGTAGGGTGTGGGCAGGAGGGAGAGAGAAATTCTGTTTGCTTCAGTTCAGTGATAGTCCCTTGTGTGCAACACCTGTGGCTGATCTTGATCATCCCTGAAGATCTAACAGCTTTCCATTTCACACATAACATCCTGAGATAGGGGTTGGGAGTTAGGGACTATCCCAAAAGCCATGTTTTATTGGCCAGCTATGAAGCATCATAGCAAGAAATGCTTTTAGGTGTGATTTGCACTGAAGTTGTGTGGTGGTTTATTGTACTAAAACACTGATGATGTTGATTAACGCGAGAGAGTTGTAAAAGACATGGGATAACACA
Source organism: Scytalopus superciliaris (assembly GCA_013400415.1). NCBI lineage: Eukaryota > Metazoa > Chordata > Aves > Passeriformes > Rhinocryptidae > Scytalopus > Scytalopus superciliaris. The sequence goes on from VXBX01004959.1 coordinate 1,326,319, forward strand.
CATTCCTGAGGTTATAAATGCAGTGGAATAACTGCTGGATTGCTTCTCTGGGGAGAGGCAGAGCTGTTCTGGCTGGCTTTGGATCTGTAATGCGTGTGGCTGTTCTGAAACAGAAAGTTACTATGGAATAGAATGTGGCCACTATGACCAAAATACAAAAACTTCAGCAATTCCAGTAAATGAAGACACAAATTGCAATGGAAGCAGTTTCTTTTAAACAGAGGGTGTTTTGTAAGTGGGTCTCTCTCTAGGTTGTTCTTTATTCTCCTCCCCCCCTAACTGTTTTAATCCATTGGCAATTTTGGAAGAATTCTCAAAGATGCAACACTGCTGGAGGTTTCATAGACATGTGGAGCCAGGGAAATGAGGGAGTCCCTGTAACATGAGCTTAATATTTATGAGATGTGAAAGAAACCACAAAGGCAAAAGGTTTTGAACATCCGCCACGTATGAAAAAGCTTAGAGAATGCTGTCTCAGGACTTAAAGCCATAGGGAAACAGGGATTGTTAGTTCTACTTTTAGGAAATAACCATTTGCTATAAACTCACTGTGAACTGGCTGGTGGGACCTTGCCAAGGCTTTCTTTGAAAAAGATGTGGGTTTCTCTGTGGTTGCCTCCTGCTGTGGTGATTAGCTGTCCTGACTCTGAGGTGCACCTGTCATTAAGGAATTAGTGCACATTTCATGAGCGGGAGCTGAACAAATTAGAGCCTTTTGCTCTTTATAGTTGAGGGGTGAAACTGCTCCTTTAGCTGTATTGCAGTGTCTCCTGAAACAAGTGGAGCCTATGTCCTTTATTTCCTCTACTGCGTTGTTAATTATCACAAATGAAGGTGTAGGTGACTTGCTGGCAGCAGTTTTAAAGATCTGACTCTTGAGAAATGAAGGGTTCAATGCCACCCTGTTTTTTAAAACCTGAAAACTTTCTGTGCAAGGTGAAAGCAAGAGGTTTGTGTGTCCTGGAAAGAATGTGCAATTACTAATTTTTTTTCCCAGGTTCCTGTGCTCATCTATTTTTTAAGAAATTCATTACTGAATGCCCCAGGGGAGATTTCGTGGAATTTGGGATTTGAAATTCACACAATGAAGAGTTAGAACTGTATTTGTCACTGGATGATGTTGAATTTAAGTTTGGGATTCATTGAGGGGCTGGAGCATGTCCAGAGAAGAGAATGGAGCTGGGGAAGGTTCTAGAGAGTGAGTCATATGAGAAGCAGGTGAGAGAGCTGGGGGGGCTCAGCCTGGAGAAAAAGGAGGCTCAGGGGGGACCTTCTGACTCTTCAATTCCCTGACAGGAGGGGGGAGCCAAGTGGGATCGGGCTTTGCTCCCAGGGAATAAGGGACAGAACGAGAAGACACTGAGAATGTACCAGGGGAGGGTCAGGCTGGACATCAGGAGGAATTTCTTCACTGGAAGGGTGGTCAGGCATTGGAAGGGGCTGCTCTGGAAGGTGGTGGAGTTCCCATCCATGGAGGTGTCCGAGGAACAACTGGAGGTGGCACCCAGTGCTCTGGGCTGGGGGACAAGGTGGACATCAGGCACAGGTTGGACTTGGTGATCCTGGAGGTCTTTTCCAGCCTTAGTGATTCTGGGATCTGACACCCTCAGCATGCTGTGGGAAGAGTGAGGGTCCATCTCTGGCAAAGGAGGAAGCTGTTCCAGGGGAGAGCAGGCCCAGGCTGAGGCTTGGGGAAAGCTCAGTTATAGGTGAGCTCAGGTGTATCACCTTGTCTTCCCCTGTGTCCCTTTCCCCGTGTTTAAGCAGGTCAAGTTCCTGACCCAAATGAGAAGTGCTTGTCCTGCCTAAGGTAAAAAGCACTGTAGAAAAGATGTTTTGGTTTGCACAAGTTTTTGTTAAGTACCCAAGCGCTTGTTAATGTAATTTGGTTGAGTGTTTCTCACTGGTGACTCTGCTCAGTGTTGTGTGTTTACCCACAGGAAATGTTTCCTTTCCTTCAAAGTGGCTGTAAACTTTTGCTTCCCTGCTTTGCCTCACAATGGTAAAAACACTGTCAGTTCTGTCATATCACAGACACTGGTTACTGTGAAATGAGACCTTTGATCAAACGCCTTTATGTTTGCAGTATCAGAGGCTCAGCAGCCTTTATCACCTACCCACAATCTACACATAAAGTTTGAACATGGAAAGTGGCTAAAATGGGTCTGCTTTACCAACAGAGAAATAAAAGCTGCCCTGATTCAGAGACTCTCCCC
>VXBX01004959.1:1329348-1475559 GCA_013400415.1 Scytalopus superciliaris
CAGGTGAGAGAGCTGGGGGGGCTCAGCCTGGAGAAAAAGGAGGCTCAGGGGGGACCTTCTGACTCTTCAATTCCCTGACAGGAGGGGGGAGCCAAGTGGGATCGGGCTTTGCTCCCAGGGAATAAGGGACAGAACGAGAAGACACTGAGAATGTACCAGGGGAGGGTCAGGCTGGACATCAGGAGGAATTTCTTCACTGGAAGGGTGGTCAGGCATTGGAAGGGGCTGCTCTGGAAGGTGGTGGAGTTCCCATCCATGGAGGTGTCCGAGGAACAACTGGAGGTGGCACCCAGTGCTCTGGGCTGGGGGACAAGGTGGACATCAGGCACAGGTTGGACTTGGTGATCCTGGAGGTCTTTTCCAGCCTTAGTGATTCTGGGATCTGACACCCTCAGCATGCTGTGGGAAGAGTGAGGGTCCATCTCTGGCAAAGGAGGAAGCTGTTCCAGGGGAGAGCAGGCCCAGGCTGAGGCTTGGGGAAAGCTCAGTTATAGGTGAGCTCAGGTGTATCACCTTGTCTTCCCCTGTGTCCCTTTCCCCGTGTTTAAGCAGGTCAAGTTCCTGACCCAAATGAGAAGTGCTTGTCCTGCCTAAGGTAAAAAGCACTGTAGAAAAGATGTTTTGGTTTGCACAAGTTTTTGTTAAGTACCCAAGCGCTTGTTAATGTAATTTGGTTGAGTGTTTCTCACTGGTGACTCTGCTCAGTGTTGTGTGTTTACCCACAGGAAATGTTTCCTTTCCTTCAAAGTGGCTGTAAACTTTTGCTTCCCTGCTTTGCCTCACAATGGTAAAAACACTGTCAGTTCTGTCATATCACAGACACTGGTTACTGTGAAATGAGACCTTTGATCAAACGCCTTTATGTTTGCAGTATCAGAGGCTCAGCAGCCTTTATCACCTACCCACAATCTACACATAAAGTTTGAACATGGAAAGTGGCTAAAATGGGTCTGCTTTACCAACAGAGAAATAAAAGCTGCCCTGATTCAGAGACTCTCCCCCTAATAACAGCAACAACAAAAATGTCCCAGTCTGGTTTTTATTTGGGATGCATGTCTTATAATTAATCTTCCTTCTCCTAATTTCCCTTTCATCTGGGGCTCTTCTAAGCACTTCTCAAGAGCATAATAACCCAGCCCAACTGTATCTGTGACACACATGATTATTGTTATTATCTTCATTAGGCTAATGCAGACTCTGAAATTCTTCATGATCAAATAACTTACCCAAGGTTAAACAGTGATGTAGTGTCAGGACTGGAACAGAGCAGCCCTGTCTCCTAAGCCTGGGTTGACCTCAGGGTTTGCTGTGTCATTTAGGAGTGTGCATGACTGTCCAGTTACCACAGCCCTTCTCACAGAGGTCCTGGGCCAGTGCAGCTTGGCCAAATCAGAAACCTTGCTGTGGAGGGTGTTCTGGCCCCAGAAATTGCTGCCACTTGCACTGAATAGAACACTCTATGAATAAAACAGGACGAGCCCTGTCTGTGCCGTGAGGATGTCCTGGTCTCACTATAGCCACATGCCCACAACATCAACCCCTTCCAATTCTGGACAAGCCCAAGCTGTCATGCTTATTTTAGGGCTCCCTGGTCTCCCCTAAGTACACACCCTCATGCAGGTATAAGGTTTTATCCACAGATTTTTGCTGCATCACCTATGGAGCTGTAGAGTAAGGGCTATTCTGGGATTCCTATAGTTAGGGTAGGTATTTTTAACTGTGTTCAAAACCTTTTTCATCTGAAATTTAAAGCCAGGTTTAGGTAGTTACTTGAAATAGTAGGGTTTGGGGTTTTTTATATGTATTTCCTGTCATCTTAGAAGTGGGTGGCAGCACCAAGTTTGCATCACAGTTCTATCCAGGTTTTGATCTGTGGAGGAGATGCTATAGACAATTCCAGCTTTTCCTGCTTGTGCACTTAGAGCCTCCTGGGCCTTTCCAGGTCACAGAGGGAGATTTGTGTAGTGGGCCTTAAGTACCCTTGCAGAGCCACCTGTGAAAATCAGTGTGCAGGAGCACTGGAGCTGTGCTCTGACACCCCTGTGCTGGCTTGGAGTTGGTTAGCAGAGCTCCTTGTCAGCCCAGCCCCTGGCAGTGGCCATGTCATGCTTTGCCTGAGCATCTGGCAGCTCTGCACAGCAGGAACCTGCCTGCAGTGTGCCTGACAGTCCCTGATGGGCTCTGTACTGCTGCCCTTCTGCACATCACTCTGTGCAGGGCACCTCTGCATCTGGCATCTCCCCTGCATTTTAGAGACGTGGCAAACGAGAGAAGAAAGCTCCTTACAATTCCATACAATATACCAATGTGCCCTGGACAGCTTGTGATGTTCCAAAATAGCTCCAAGGCAAAATGCAAATGAGTGATGATATGCAGTCACTTGGAAGTGTGTCCAATCTGAGTGCACATTTCTACACATTTGATAGAAATCTTCCTAACTGGAGAAATTAGCTGTCATCTGCTGTAAATCAGCAGTCACTAATTACCCCAGTTGTTTACTTGGATATCAGTTTTCTGTGTCACAGAAGTGTGTGTGGCTGTAAGAGAGGAGGGAGTGGGTGAAAACCCCTCACTTGCTGGAGTGTGATATTAGAGAACATTGAAATCTGCAAATACATCCCTAAGTAATTTTTTTTTTTAGTTGAACGTTTTGAATTTAATTTTATTATTGTGCAGTAATATTGACAGTCTCACAGACACAGTTTGTGCACCTGAAAACCCAGGCTTTTTGGTGGGATTTGTGTTCCCAGCCTGCCTGAAAATCTCCCATCCAACAGGTGTTGAGGCAGAAGGGAAACAGTGCAAGTTCTTTTGATCTGTGTGAGCAAGGCAGGCAGCAAAGAGACCAGCTAGAGGCTGTGCTTACCCAGAATGGGGCTGAGAGCTGTGACCCTCGTGCCATGCACAGCATTAGTTCTCACTTTAGTGCTGTTGACACGTTTGCACGTGCTTTGGCTGGTTCCAAGTAATTGCTGGATAAGGTGGTCTCAAGCATTCAGTAGAGTGTGGTATTATTCTTCAAATGTATTTGGTTAAAATATACCAAGAAGATGTAAAAGCAAAGGCATCAAATTGGTTCTGAGAATAAGAGCCCCATCATTATATATTGTCTCTAGAACTCTCGCCTTTGTTGATTTTGTCTAGCCAGAAAACCATGATGAGATGAGAGCTGTGAAATCCATAACCACATCCGTACAAAGCCAGCAAAAATCTCCAGAATCTCTCCAGAAAGAGATTTTGTAGATACTTATTTTAATTTCCTTGCAATTTGTGGCTCATGCCAGTTTCCTGACTCATCATCACCCCGGTGCGGTGATACGCCAAGTTTTCCAATAAGGAAAACAAGGGAGCAGTGAGTCACTGCCTGAATTCATATGCACTTGATTTGCTCTATCATTATCCCTACTGGTTTTATTTATTTTAATTAATTCATATACAGAGTCTCTGAGATATGTTTCACTTGCATGAATTAGCTTGACTTGTTAGTCTTGTGTAAAGATTAGAAAGGGGGAAGATGAGTAGAGCTTTTGATGGCAGGCCCAATTTTTTGTGCCATGGCATCCGTGAGGAGGCTCTGAGTGGGGAGAGTCTCTGAATTTTCTGAGATTTGAATAATTGAAAATAATAACATTATTTTTTGAGGTTCTCCTCTTTGATCTGAAAATCTGGTGAGGCAGCTGCTTGGAGCTAGAATGTCCCAAGAGTAGCCTTTTCCCTCGGTGAAGATGGTGTTTCATCCTGGGTTCCAGCAGAGGTGTTTGCAGGAGATAAAAAAACTAGAAATTGGGTCTGAACTGAGTGCTGAGCTGGAGGTGCGGAGCATGGAGAGAGATCTGGCCAGTGCTGTCTGAAAGTTGTTAATGATTCCAGTCCTTTCAGATGACAGATAATAGAAACCTCAGCTACTACTTCTGTTGGTTGTTCAGAGCTGTAACAAGTCCTGATTTCCCCCATTCCACATAAAGGAACTGTTCCAAGTCTCAACGAATAAGTTTGGTTTTAAGTTCAGGTCTAGGTGCCAATTTATTTTAGCCTGTCATTTCAGCCAAATCCTGTTACTTATCTCTAATTGAAGTCTTCCCTTGGGTTGCAGGAGTTGCCAGGCTGATTAAGATAGGCTAAGCAGGAGTGTGATGAGGCAGGGGTGAAATGAGGGATCTCCTTGTGTGCTGGGGTGGGAGAGGAGAGGGAAGGGACATGGAGCTGCTCCTTGGATTTTACCCATGTCATTTTGCAGTTTTACTGCTACGAGCTGTTGTGGAAATGGATCATAAATGGAAAATCTTCCATGTCTTGGAATTTATTTAAGCTTTTGGGCTCATGTTGGTTGAGTATCTCATGTTCCCCATTTGACAGGGACATCCTTCCCAGCCATAGTCCTGGGAACAGACCTACACTGTAATTAGGGAGATGAAGGATTTGATTAGGGTGTGGGTTTACCAGTGAGGCACCCAGCATTTGGCAGCCATGGTTGCATTCAAACTCCGATTTGTTTTGGTTTGATTATTTTTTTAATCCCAACAGGACCAGCCATCCTGTGCTGCCTCCCTCAGACACCCTGACCCTGTGTTAATGATGCCTTGTGCTAATCGATTCCACACTTGATGAACCCTATCTCCTCCCAGTCTTGCAGGCAGTTTTGTGCTCAGACTTTACATACCACACTACAGTGGAGCTTAGCTGTGTTGGAGAAACCCTCGTTTATTACTGTCAGAGAGATTGAGAAGTTGTTTTTTTAATATACATCTTCTCCAAGCCCTTGGTTTATTACATTCCTTCTTTTTTTTTTCCTGATGCTTAATTACTTGTTATGTGCTGTGCAGGTAAGCCAGTAGCCTTTGGGAATGAATGAATAGCTCAGATACTTCCCCACTGATATTAAAATAATGCCAAAAACATTGAATGGAAACAGTGGGCGTGACAGGTGGCGTGAGTCTCCAAGGATAACATTGGTTTTCATTTGGAATAGGAATGTCACCTCAAAGCAGACAGGCATTTTGATTTCCTTTCCCTAGCACTGGTGTGCTTTCCAGAGCTCCCAGCACCTCTCCTTCAAAAACCCACTGCTTGGAGGGAACAGCAGGTCCTGTGGTGTGTCACAGCTCCAGGTGTGTGTCCCTGCAGCCCTGAGAGGAGCCTCCACCCCATCACCTTTGCCATGTGCAGGTGGTGGGAGGCTCTCAGTGTCTGTGAAGGCTTTGAACTCTCACACCGACCTGCTCAGGGTTTGGTTAGGGAATGGCTGGAGCTGTGCCAGGGATGTTCAGGTTGGATCTCAGGAGAAGGTTCTTCCCCCAGAAGGTGGTGGGCACTGAACAGGCTCCCCAGGGCAGTGGGCACAGCCCCAAGGCTGCCAGAGCTCCAGCAGGGTTTGGACAACACTCTGAGGGACAGGGAGGATTGCTGGGGTGTCTGTGCAGGGCCAGGAGTTGGACTCTGTGATCCTTGGGGGTCCTTCCCAACTCAGGGCATTCTGTGATTCTGTGCTACGATTTTCCAGCAGCTCTTTCATGCTGTGAATAAGCCACGGCCCCGGCTCACTCTGACCTTCCCCTCGAGCTGCTGGGATTGCTCTTCCCAGCACTCCCCTTCATTTCCCAGGGAAACCCCTTCCTAAACAGGCTGCTGTGGGTGTTGGCAGTTGCTTTTCAGTGCTTTCTAGGTCACAAGTTTTGTTCATGCCCGTGTGAGCAGGTCTGAGGAAACCCTTGTTTTGATTTGTCTAATTGCTGGGTCTGTTTTGTTTGTTTCTTTTTAATCCTGCAGCGCTATTTCAAAACCAGAGTGTGTTTCACCGGTGTATATTGTCATGTCATGCAGCAGGGGAAACTAGTTGTGCGGAAGGAAAGTCAGTGTGTGTGTCCCAAGGAAGCTCCTGCCAGTGTTTTCCAGCCAAGCATCCCCACACATTCATCAATACTTGAGGAGCAGGCAGGGAACGCTTTCATGGCAATCCAAAGAAGGTGGTACTGCATTTATATTCTAGACTTGCTAGTTCTGGCAGCAGTGGGAATTTATCTTGAGGTACAACTATCAGCAGGGCTACCGCGGTGGTTTCCTGCAGCTGTGTATTTAAATAGGGTCCAAATTGTGACGCTGGTGTTTAATAGCAGTGGGTGGCTGAGCTGAAGGCAGCTCGTTTGAAGCTCAGGGATTGGTGTGTGAACTGCTGTCACACCTTGGGGTTGCAGTGAAGATACAATCACAGAGACCTCAGAATAAACTTCTCTCCACCTAATCTTTTCACATGTCTCTGAACAGACAGGTGTGTGCACCACTCCTCTGCCTCCTTAATGCTTTGTTTGAGGGAGGTTGGATATGGCTGCAGGCAGGAGGAAGAGCCTGATGGTAGGATGCCTTTAATGGTTAAAAGGCCAGGACTTGGCTATCCCTGCTTAGTTACCTCCTCCTGAGAGAGCTGGTCCTGGAAGTGCCAGGGAGCACAGTCTGGGAAGGAAAATGCCTCCCTAAGGAGGAAAGGTAGGTAGCAAGGGGTGGTGGAAGAAACAGAGCTGTCAGTACAGAGTCTGCTCTGGCTCTCAGAGGGTTGAGTTCTCCAACACCTCCTTCTGGAGCTCTGCACAGGCCAGCTCTACATCCTGCACCTGCCTTGGAAGCACTTTGAAACCAAATCATGGTGTTTTGTTTTGGCGAGTGCAAAATGGGGCTCTCCCAGGGAAGCTCTGATGTCTTTTTGCTTTGAAATTGTGATTTCACTGTGGTTTAGCTTATAAACACTGTTCTTAGTGTAGACAGGCAGCAGTAGTTAGGTGAAGAACCCACACTTGAATCTTGCAGCTTTGGATTTGTTGTAGCTCTGGTCAGGAACACAAAGCCTAGCTGGGCAAGGAGATTACCATGCTCATCTGTAGCACCTACCCCCCTGTTTGAAGTGTGAACCGCACACTTCCAGGAAAATCTGCCTTTCCCAAAGTATTTCCCCTAAATCAGAGATACCTTAGGCCATTAAATGTAGATTTGCATTCAAAAAGCCTCAGAATCAGGTCTTTTATATTCACTGTTTGTGAAATAGTCATTACAAGTGTCAGCAGTACCCTGGAAACCCTCTGCCCCTGTGAGTCATGAGGTCAGCCACCTTCTTATTCCCATTCCCTTGACATTCCCTCCCTATCTCTAACACTCCACACCCAAAGACCTTTCATCCTCCAAATTGCTCTTAAAAGTTCTCTGTGTGCCCAGTGCCCCCAAAAGTCCCATAATTGCCTTGGTGTCTTTGCCAGGTCCTTAGACACCAGGCCTAGTACAAGTGTCCTAGACAGGGCTGCAGAAACAGTCACTGCTCTGGCTTGGGTTTCCCAGCAAGCCCTGTCTCTGTGCCCATCTTGATCAGCACTCCTGCCTGGGTGCTGCCCATGTTTCATCTCGTTCAGTTCCAGGCTCTGCATCAGCATTGACAGAGTCTGGCTCAGTTGGTGAGATACTCTGGGAGGCTGGCACCACGTTTGTTCAGCCCTGAAAATACACAATGTGCTTAAGAACTAATAAGTGCTCTCACACCGTGTGCCGTGCAGTCGTACAGACATCCCAAATGGCCAGCAGCCCTCTGGAGCGGTTGTCTCGGGAAGGCTGGTGCCTGCTGGCTGCTCTTGCCTATTCTGAGATCCTCCTGGGATACAGGTAGGAGCTTTATCCAAGAACAGCCTTGCCAGCTTTGTTTTCTTGGATTGTGTCAGATGCTGGGAGACACCTGGGAGCACATCTCTGGAGGCAAAACAGTCATTGTCTGGAGCCTGGCTCCAGCTCTCTGCCTTCCCATCATAGAGAAGCAGAAGGGAAAGTCAAAAGCTCTATCATTTTCCTGTGTTCTTCCCTGGTCTGTCATTGCTTAATTGCATCCCTAAATCTTATTAAAGTCTGGGGTGAGTCACTGCAACAGTGAGGTGAAAACAGAGCTGAGGAAATTCAAGAAAGGAGGAGTATCTTCCCACATGAGTATGCTGAGCAGGAAATCTCCCACAGCAGAGAACTACTATCACTTCATGGATGCATTGCATCATCTGCCTCTAATTTAATGCTCTAAACCCAAATCCAAACACCTGTAGTCCAAAGAGAATATAAAACAGCCATGAAGGGGAAATCCATGCCAATTAGACATGCAGATCTCTCTTATCATCTGAGACCTTCTTCCAAGCTCACACAGGACTTGTAATTGTGGTTCTACATCATCTTGTTGCACTGACTCTCCACAGAACCCACTTTCGTCTCCACCACCAGAATAGGGTTGTAGGATTAACCCCAGGTGGCTGCATGTCAGTGTCCTAAATATGCTTTATTTGTGGTTCCACGGGTTGGAGCTTGTAAAACACATTATGGTTTACTGTGTGAAGAATCCCTGTAGGACTGTGAAGCTTTTGTCACAGGACAGATAAATGGTCATGAACTGGAAACCCTCCTCTGCTTTGCTGTGTAGGCACCAGCTGTGCTTGACCTCCCTCACAGTAAAAAGGTTTTTTTCTTATGTTTAATTGGAATTTCCTGGGTTTCAGCTTGTGCCCTTTGCCTCCCTGTGGGCAGCAGGGTGAGGAGCACTCTGTCTGTGCCCCTCTGCTATCAGCAATGTCACACACTGATGAGATTCACACCCTTCCCCACCCTCAGCCCTCTCAGCTCCCGGCTAAAGAGTCTGATGAGAGAGCAGGGAAGGGAGGAGTGTTGCAGGAGGTTGGACTGATGGTTCTGGGCAGGTATTGGTGGTCTAAAGCCCACCTGAGTGCTGTCCTGAGTCAATGGTAATGTACAAGTAGTACAGAATAGCTCAAATGAGCTTTCTTGGTTTTTTTCTTCCTTCTCTTCATCTTTTTTTATTTTCCTTTAGTACCTTTAATTGATGACTGTTCTCTTGGCATTGCCCCACGTGTCTTCTGGGAATAGTTATCTCTGGGTCTTTTATCTCTCAGTGTTTGTCATCTAGTGTGATCCTGGCAGTCCCAAAAGCTAAGATATTTATGGGGAGGGAGTTCAGGCTGGTACTCAGCTGGTTCCTGTGACCTGCAGTGATGAGCAGAATCACTTTGGATAAAGCCTTGAATCAGGATTTGAGCTGGAGATGAACTTTTATAGAAGTCCAGTGTAGTTAATGGTGTTCCTTGTGCTTTTTTTGACAAATCTTTGCATATCATCAGGTTTGGGGAAGGCAGTGGCCTAAGTAAGGAAGTCCCACAGTCTGTTCCAGCCCCAGAAGTGAGGTGCAGGTGATTTAGACCACAGGCAAATGTCCAGGCCTGTGGATCTGCATCTGAGAAAACTGGGCCACAAACAGCCTGGCATATGTGTGTTCCCCAAGATGTTATAAAAGCTCCCCTGAGGGTTTTCCTTCTGTAGTTGGTTGCAAAAGCAGGGCTGTTCCTGTATACCTGATGTTACATGTTAGTATGTTTGATGCAAAAACATTAAATCTTGCTGAATGTGTAAATACTGCAAAACCAATTGATTTTGCTTGTGCAAATTAATATATTGGGCATTCCGGGAAGAGAGGGTTTGGTGCTCTCTGTAGTTGCTTTAAAGTTAAGCATTTGGTCACTTACCTTTGCTAAGCTATTTTAAATTTATTTGCTACATTTGGTTTGAAAGCAAGAACTCCCCAGAATTAGCTAGATATGAAAACTTCCATTATTGTTCCTATCAATGTGTCATATCTCCTCCCAACAGAGATTTGTTAAAACTTATCTTGGATTCAGTCTGTCTTGTTGAACTGTTTGAAGGTGTAGAATCAGTCTCCTTGTATTTCTTTTAAATAACAGAAGTGAGGGACCTGGATTCTGCAGAGAACAAACAGAAAACCCTGATCTTATTTAAGTAGGAAGGAAAGACCAGCTTCTCATTCATAAGGATTTAATTCCCAGATTCTGTGAATGATAATATATCTGCCTGTCTCTGCTTTTATTGTAGTAGCCCAAAATGACTGGGTGTGCATGTATGGAAAATAAAACCAGTGTGCAAACTTTAGAAGTTGTGTCTAAACTCTTGGAATTTAAAGCTCTCTGTTTCCCTTGCAGGTGTGTTACTGGACATCCAGCAGCACTTTGGAGTCAAAGACAGTGGGGCTGGCTTGTTACAAACAGGTAAGAGAGTTTCTGCTCTCCCTGGTCTTTGTAACCTTCCTCTTCTCTGCACCTTTCTTCATTATGGCCCTTGGGCACCTCTGGTTGTGGAATTTACTCTTCCTAGTAAGGTGAATAAATATACTCTTAGTAAGAAGATGAATGAGCATGAAGGGGTTGTGGCTTTGATTTGCTGCTGGGCAGGAGATTGGAGCTCAGAATTACTTGAGTGGAGAATGGGCTAAAAGCAAACAAACCTAATGATATTATTTACAAGAACTAAATTCATCTAGGAGATGGCTGCTGCCCCTGGAAAACTCAGGATAAACCAGCAGCAGGATCCTGTTGTTCTCACTTGTGAAGGTTGGCAGTAAGTGTGATGTGTGATGCCCTTCATGTGCTCTACAGAGAATCTTGCTGAATGGGCAGTGGCATGAAAATGTAAAACTCATCAGGGCAAGGACCTGAGGCTGAAAGCTGCAGGCAGGGCTAACAATCCTTGCATCCCTGGGAACTCGTGGATTAACAGCAGCTCTTTGGTGCTGATGCAGCTTCAGACATGTCTCTGGCTGTGTCTAAGGAAGGATTATTGCAATTCTGAGGTCCTTTTAATGGAGCAGGGATTGTAATGGCACAGGCAGCTGCAGACAGAGCTTCACAACCCCAGGACAAACCCAGCTTTTCTGTCCTCTGCTCCTGAGGCAGCTGAGAGACCTGTCTGTGTCAGTGGGCTGGTTGTGATGACACTGAGTAGCAGTCTCATGTAGTCTTGACACCATATTTGATCCTCATGGAGAGCTGAAAGGAGAAGCCAGAGGGGAAATGCAGTATTTTAAGGAAATAGTCTGGTTTGGAAACCTCCTACAGAATTATTAGTTGGAGTCACACATTTGTGGTGCTTTGCTTGTCTTGTCCTTGTTGTCTGTGTGAGGGAACCACACTGAAACAGCCACATCTCTGAAAAAAAGGAGAATTCAGTCAGGGTTTGAACAGTGTGCCAGAAAGACGTGTTTTCCCATGCCATCACAGTGGATCCCAAATACCTGTCAGGAGCTGTCTGTGCAAAACTGTGGTCAGCACTGAATTGCATCAAATCATTCATTCTTTAAGATCACACCAGCTGTGAGAACATTCTGGAGCTCCATCGATTGGTCTTTGATTTCAAACTCTGTGAACCACTGCAGCATTTCCTTTTTTATTTCCTGCAGCCCGTGGCACAGCAGGGTCCTCATCTGTGGCTGCAGCTTCGTGGTGATGTTGTAATACAAACAACTAATAACAGTTTATATTAAATCTTTCAAAGTGCTGCCCCTGTGGGCCAGCAGTGCTCAGCTAAGCTGGTGTGTGCAGGACAGAAGGGCTGAGCTTTACAAGTGTCACTGATTATAAGGAACATCAGTCAGTTATGCCCAAAGTGGCACTGCCTGTCTGTCAGGCTCTTTTCTACAGCAATTATTTGTATTTATTTATGGTGCTCAAAGGAACAGGTCCTCAGTGTAGCATTAGACACAAAGTGCCTTCAAGAAAATACTCTGGTGGAAAAGGACACTTGCCAAAGCATGTAGTTAATCTTCATTCCCCTCAGTGGATGAAATCTCTCTGCAGATGATTTATTGACAGCAAGTAAAAGCTAAGTTTCAACAGGGCATTCATTTGTTAATTGCAAGAAATGTTATTTATTTCTCAGGCAAACACACAGGGCATCTGAAAACAGCATCACTGAGATCCTGTAGGATTGCTCTGGAGTGTGTCAAGAGTTTTCTAACTGGTAATTGTTGCTTTAAGAAAAGCAGTATTTTTGTCTTGGATTTTTTGTTGTTTTTTTTTTTTTTCTGCTTTGAAAGCTGAGGTCTTGACTTTGCTCCTGGAATATAGATGATAATGTCCTAATCACAGTGCTATCAGAGGAAAAGAGTGCTCACAAAATAGAGCACCATTTCGCATAAGTAAGGGTAGGGGCATGTGGCTGAAAATGTATTAAATGTATTCCTTCAGCTTAGCAAATTCCTGTGTTGGCAGCTGGCCCATGGCCCAGGTACCTTTAACCCTGGTGAAATAAAAGATGCTGTCCTAAACCAGCACAAACACTGCTTTTAATCTTTGGTCTGTTCTCTGAGCGTGACCTCTCTCGATGTGCAAAGCAGGGAAAATGGAAGCAGAGTAACAGCACTTGCCCAGGGTGGCAGAGGAACCTGAGGCAGAGCTGGGGCCAGGGCTGGTGTTTCCCACAGCTCTGCCTTACCCTTGAGCAGCTGCTTGGTAAGCAGGGACACAAATATGGTTTGTTTCCCCAGAGATGGTCCTGCTTAACTAATTGAGTGATGTGAGACGAAACACTGCTCACCCTGAATATGTCCTCTGAATAAACAGTGGGTGAGTCCTCAGGTTGTTAATCCTGCATCTAAATGAGCCCTAAATTAATTTACAATGTTAATGAGAGGGAGTGAAATGTAGTATTTGCTGGCAGTCCCTATCACTCATCAAACAGGCTTTAAAATAATTAATTTTAAAAATCCTTTTAACCAAGAAACAAAGTTGCACATGTTTTTTAGGAGATGGTTCTGAAAATTCAAACAGCAAGGGGGAAAGAAATCCACAGAGGTGATGTTTGACCCTGGGTTCATCCTATACCCTCTCCTTTGCAGGCACAGCCAGCCTGGTGTGGCTCTCTCTCTGCAAACATTCAAAAGCCAATCCATGCACTCTGAGCCTGTGTGGCTGTCTGGGGAGCAGAGGTGACCAGTTCCTTAGGAATTGCAAAGACAGTTTGAATTTTTGTCTTCTTTTCTGTTAATCCTGAGATCCAAGTGGCTCTTTGCCCAAGAGGTGTAATGAAAACTCGTTGGAGGGGCACTATAACTTCCTGGAGAGAAAAATCACAGGACATTCCAGCCTCATTCATAATGGAAAGGAGCAGGACGTGGTAGTCTCTGCAGCAAGGAGCCTGTGACAGCAGAGGACACGCTGACAGATGGAGCACAACTGCTGCTTGCTCAGGAGCAGTGTACAGTCACACACATAAAACATGCTAGTTTGAGCCTCACTTATCTCTAGATGATGCTGTAATTCTGTGCTGATCTTCCTTTTCAGAGCACTACATATGCAGTTATATATATAAATATATATATATATGAAAATAGTCCTTTAGTTCAGTGTCCTTGAGGTCTGATCCAAGGGGGTTTTTGTGCTTTTCGTTTCTTACTGGCTGCTTTAGCCAGCTGGAGAAAGGCTGATCTCAGAAGGTGGTAGAGCATCTCCTGGCCTCCTCGAGCTGTAAACAGTCAATATATTTATAAACCAAACCACACAAAAGCCTTTTCTGTGTGTGGAGTTAGACAAGAGCAGCTGCAGAACTACAGGTCTTCAGGAACACAAAGACTGATAAGGTGGACAACTGGATTTGTTAAAACTGCTTCAAAATGGTGTTATCCTTCCATATATACTTAGACCATGGAGTGATGTCCAGTCCTGTACTCTGGTTTTCACTAGAGTTTTTCTCCTTCTTTCTTCATTTTTTATGCTTTATTGCCCTGTTTGCTCCCCTTGTCCTTGGATTTATCTTGCTTTCCTGTCTCTTGCCAGTGTCTCTGTAGCACACCAGAGCTCTAATAATAGTAGTGCCTGGCTCACAATGCAGTTTGTCTTCCAAAGATCTCAGGATGTTTTGTATCAGGGGGGATAGTGAGGCTGGTCATTTTCTACAGATGGGGAAATCAAGAAAGCCAGATGGGAGAAATGACCTGCCCAAAGTGGCTCAGCAGGTCTGAGGCAGAGCCAGGATGAGAACTGTGGTCCAGTTCGTGAACGCTCAGCATTCAAGAGGTCAGTGCTTACACCCAGAGCTTTGTCCTTGTTAGTGGGCACTGAATCCTCCAGCCCAGGGGGCTTCTGCAAGTGGAAACTGAGAGATATCAAAGGGAGGGTTTGGCAAGGATTCCATGGAAATGCAGACAGAGCAAGTGTCTCTTCAGAAAGAGCATAGGAATGGCAGTAGAGGAAACCCTGGTAAGCAAGTGTGTAACATAAGGGGTCACAAGCCAGGAAATGTAAGGAAGTGAGAGATCTGGAAGGGCTCCTTAGAGGTGAATAATCATAGCTAATGGAGGGTCTGAAGGAACTTGTCTCTTCTCATGTGCAGAGATGGGCATTACCCCAGATGCCTTTCAGCCCCAGCTTTCCCAGGAAGCCTCTCAATGCCAGGTACTTTCTTAAGCCTTGTTGTGAGCTTGCTTTTTGTTTAAGGGTCAGTTCCAGCTAAAACCTCAGTTGATTTGAAAAGTGAAACCTTTTATCTCCCTGCGTTGCTCTGCCTCTTGAGCTGCCCTGGTGTAACCCTGTAGTAGATTGCAGCCTTGCACATATGCAGTGGGCTGTGGTGTGCTGTGATTGTGCTGCTGAGCTCTGAGCATGTGCAGCGAGGAGGGCACCTGGAATAGTGGGAGGGCAATGGGGGGATAAATCAGACTTGCTGAATTCAGTTCCTTTTCACTCCCATCTTCTTGTCATTCACTTACTATGTCAGCTTGACATTTTTATTTATTCCACACAGAGACCACCTCCTTGGGGTGCTGCCCTTGAATATGTGTAGATTACATGAGCTGCAGGTGCTGCACGTTTCTCTTCTACCACCTGCTTTTACCTGAGGAGATGCTTGTCTTGCTCCTCAGCTCTGCACAGCATCTTCATCTTTCACTTCCTATTGCACCTGCTTGACTTCTTCCTGCTAGAACAGAGGAAATCATATTCTAGACACATTGTCTTCTCTTTAAAATTCATGGGCTTTCATTCTAAGTGAATGAGTTCTTACCCCAGAGCATCTCCCACGGTGCTGGTACCTCCGGTGTCCAAGCCATGCTTTGTGATTGCTCCTCTTGGCTTAGGACTCCAAATGGTTTGCCCCACCATGTGCTACCCACTGTCATCCTCCCTCCTTCCCAGCCACACTAAGCATTCTTAAATCCAGGTTACTTCTCTGGCAGTCTGGGTCTCAGAATGCCAGGACAAGGTGGATCCAGGAGATCCTCTAAGCCATATCAACAATGAGCAAAACCTTTTTGCCCTTTTCTCTTTCCATACCTGATTTTGTGTAATTTTTTTTCCTAAACTTTTTCAGCTTTCTGTAGGATGCTGCTGCTCTAGTCAAACAGGGACAGTTTAAGCAGTAAAGAGGAAAAAGCAGGGCTCTGTGTTCAATGTGCCTTGATTAATGTTGTGACAGGGGTTGGCTTTCACTTATTTTACTGGGAGTGAGTTGAGATAGTCCAGAGCCTGATTATTTCTCACCTAAGTCCTTTACAAGTTCCAACAGTCCTTTATTCTGGTGTGCTAGAACAGTGTCTGATACACCAAGAAGTCACAGAAGTCCGAGGAGCTGATTCATGAAAGCAGCTAAGCCTATTTGGAAATGCCTCTGCAACCAAGAATGAAAGTATTTTCTTGACTCAGTGAGCAGGTTAGAGGAAAATGTGTCTGTGCCCCAGCCCGTGCCCTGTGCACCAAGGACCAGACCATAAAAATGCCACTTGCAGCCTGTACTCTCCCTGAGCTGCCCTGGATTGCCAAGTAAATAATCTGTGTGTGGGGAGAAGGGGCAGGGAAGGGAGGGAAGGTGTCCTTGCTTCCTGCTGAGAGGAGGGAAATGCTTCAGCCAGCGTTGCATTCTCTTTCTCTTCTACATGTCAGCAAGTGAGTGCAGGCTGCTAGGGCAGGGAAACTGTAGGCTGCCTTGTCTTCATTAATACCTTCATTTTGTGATGCTGCAAGGCCACTAACACAGGCTGACAATTCATTTTCCCATCCAGGGAAGAGCACTTGGATTAGCTGATGTAATAGAAGAAGCATCCAGAAGACTGGAAATAACAAGGTATATTCATAGTAGTGGGAATGTTGGGGTCCTAGACTAGTGTGTGCAATTGTTTTGCTTCTCTAACATCCCATCTGGAGCTCCAGGTGGCTTTTCTTCCAAACCAGTGCTTCTCAAACATTTTGTACCAAACTACTCTGCATCCTTACAGTCAAATTTGCTCAGTGATTTATCATCAGACCACTAAAAAAGTTACACTGCTCCATGTCTGGCTGCAAAGCAATTGCTGTTACCTTGTGGAGCACAATTTTGGGAACCACAGCCTTGGCAGAAGGAACAACATGTCAGCAGGGCCTGCAGTTTTTCCCATATATAGACCCACACACACCTGAGGAGTGACTCATTTGTAGGCACCTGTGCCTGGCTTTGAAAATGAATTCCAGGGCATCACTTACGTAAAAAGTGAACATTCCTCATGGTATTGGGTAGTGTGAGCAGCCTGCAGAACTGGATTCCAATTAACACAAGTAAGCCTGAGTTGCATGAATGGTGTATTGTTGCACCAGTTCAGAAGAAAGCTCCCTTTGCCCCCAGTGCATGCACATATCCCAGGATGTTTCCAAATACAAATACACATTTTCTGCTGAAATTATGCAGGTGCCCTGGTTTTGGCCAGAAAATATTACTGACCATAATCCATTAGTTAGCCCAGTTCAGAGTTAGTTCTAACAAAAACCCTTAACCAGGCATAAAGAGTTTTTGCTAAAACTCTCTTCAGTTGTTCTCAAGGTTTGTATAAGTAACAGTACCATTGCCTTGCTGCCCTTGGCCACACCTTGTGAGCAACAGAAATCATTGACAAAGTCTGACAAAGAAAGGCCCTGTGCCATGAGAGGCTCTGTGACTGGAGTGAGTCGGGTAAGAAAGATGTGTGAGTTAAAGAGTAACTCTACCACCCCCAAAAAAAGGAAGAGCTAAGGTTTCACTGGGTTCCAGTCAATTTAAGCATATGGGCAGTTTTGGAAAGCAGCCTTCCATTTTACAGGTGTAGTTTAGGGTATATAAATACTTATATAAATACTTAACTAATTGTGCCTGCAAATCAAAGTAGTTAAGTGGCATTAATTCTATCAGAAAAATTGCTCCCGGGGTAGATTGCAAGCTCAAAATTAGTGATTGAGTTGAGGATCTTTTAAAAACCTGATACTAAAAATAGATATTAGTTCAGAAGGGCTGAGGTAAACAGTTATTACGGTGAGAACCATGCAAGGTTTGACTAGATAAATTCATCTCCTTTATCAATCTTCTTGAAGGTAAAATTGCAGAACAGGAGCATGAAAATAGCTCATAATTTTTGCTGCTTTAATTCCCTCTATCCCCTGTTTTGTTTTTAAATTCACATCTTCCAGCATCACAGGAGCACATCCCAGGCATGTATAAATATCAGGTACCACTGTGTTGTTACAGCTCGGGATGCTGAAACTGCCTCAGCTGTGTGGGGGCTTTGCTTAGTCATGTGGGCCTGGAAAGAGGGTCTGTCTCCAAGGGTTGGTGGGTTGCATTTCTTAGAAAATGCTTATAAAAGTGCAGGTGGTTTCATTTCTGCTTTACCCATCCAGAGCCTTCAGTTACTTCCAGCTTTTTGGCTGTGTGGTGACTGCTTTGAAACCCGTGGATGTAATAATAGGGAAAATTATTAGTGAGTGTGACACTAAATATGACATACTGCAGGGCAGGGTGGCAAGACAAAGGGAAAGTATTAAAAGAAAATATCTCTAGGAAAAAAAAAAAAGAGAGGGAGAACAGATTTTCCTGAGAAGCAACTTGTCCTTGTTCTCACAGAGGATGTTTTATGGCAGCAAAGTTATTAATGCAGGATATTATACAATGGATGTGGAATTAGCACCAAAAGTTCCCCAGTGAGATGTTCCTATCAGCTGCTGACGTTGCACCTCCCAGGGACTGGGACAGTATGTGACAGTGTGCAGAGAGCATGTTGGCTCTGTACATAAAACACAGGTTATTTTTCTTTGCTTGTACATAATGAGCTTGTTCTTTATGGGATCATAATCCAGCAATGGGACCTCCTTGTCCAGTCCCCAGACAAACAAACTTCTGGCAGCACCATGACAAGTTTCCCCCAAGGCTCAGTGTTCAGGTGTCCAGGACACTGGGACATTAATGGGGATGTGGTCCCCTGGGAAAGGAACAGGCACTGAACACAGAGCAGTGTCAGATGGGCCACTGGTCACTCATCGGTCTCACATATTTAGAGGTGATTGAAACAGGCTATTTTAATACCTTGACAATCCCTGGATCGGTCAAATATTATGTTACCTCTTTGCCATTGATGTAATTGATGCTGCAGGAAGGCATTGCATTTGCAAACCTTGTGCACTGCAGAGTTCATTTGGGGATGTTGTTTTCCAGTTGTATTCCTTCTCCCAGGAAGGTACCAGTCAGAAGGAGTTGAAACTGAGGGATTATTTACCCCAGGGCCCAGTCACACTCCGTGGCTGCTGGAACTGGGATTAGCCCTGGGGTCTCTTACAGGGGCCGAGCTCTTTTCTCCACAGCAGCAAGTTCAGCTGCAAAGCTCACTGCTGGAGCTGCAGCTCAGCTTGGCTTTAGAGTGTTTTTCCAAGTCAGCAATGACACATGGGTGATAATCTCAGAAATAACAACTGTAGACAGACAGATTCTGTGGGACACACAGAGATTCATTCTCCAGGGTAGTTATGATCCTTTTCCAAACCAGGGCAAGTTAAACACTGGGATATGTCAGTATTTCAGCAATTTCCTTAGATGAATTTGTCCCTTTCTGAAGGCCACCCAGCCACTGTGAAACACTTGCTCTTTGTCTGAATTGCCATGTATTATAGCAAGAGGCAAGAGCACTTCTAAATACTGCCAGCAACATTGAATTAGCAAATATTTTATGTCAGATAGCACTTAGTGTTGGGAGAGGCTTCCCTACACGCTGGGATGCCTCTCCCCTGAGGCTGCTCATCACTGCAGGTGTTTGCTTGTGGTTGTTCAGCTCTTGTCCTAGTGGTCAATACACAACTGCAAATCCCAGTCGATAAGGATGTTTCTTTGTATTTACTTTGTGGTACTAAACCCTATTAAAATATTGCTGGCACTTGGAAAAATAGATGGATAAGCCCGTGGCTCCGGACCCTGGCAAAGGATTGTTTAAGTGCTGGTGTGTGGCACTGGAGAGGAATTGGAAAGCATTTATGGCCCCTGTCCTGTGCTCAGAGTGCTGGGGCTTCAGTGATGGTGAGACTCCCTCTAAAACATATTGGACACCAGAGCTGTGGGACATGAGGGTATTCTGGGTGTCCTGAGGTCTTCCAAATGCCTCTGGCTCACTCTGTTCATCTTGGTGGGTGCAGTTTGGTGGTTCTCTGGAAAGCCTGTTATATTTTAAAACAAACAATATATATATGTGTGTGTGTGTTTATGTATATATAGAAATAACTATAAATGAGAGTCAGCTCGGGGTGAGAGCTCAGATGGTTCCTTGCTTGCCTTTTGGAGAATTGTGATTCAGAATGAAACCAGACAGTGGTGCCTTTACACACACCCAGCCCCACACTTGGCAGCGTGTCTGGTCCAGGCCAGCCCCGGCCCCACTGCGCCCACGTTGTCCCACACACTCACCCTCCTCTTCCTTCTCACAGGAGAAGTTTTAAAGGTCATCTGTGTTGTTAATTTGCTTGTCCTTAATAAGGGAAGGTAATATCACAGCACATAAAGTAATGAACATCCTGAAAAGGCAGGGGTGTGTTTTTCTGATGTTTTCCTCGTGATGCAGAAACAATCAGTAGAGGTCGGTTTGCTGGAAAGCGCTCCAAAAGCTTATCAGGGAAGAGTGGGAAGCTGGTGGAAATGAGTGTCACAGGGAGTGTTGTCAGGACCAGAGCTTGAAAGAGCAGGTCTTTATGTGGGTAACACAATTCTTGGGAGAGCTGAAGCCAGGCTGTGAGGAGTTCAGCTGCCTGTGTAGGAATTCAGTGTACTTTCCTCGGAAGGATCTGATTGCTGTCCCTGTCACAGACAGGATGCAAGACTACATGGTTTTCTGATCTGTTGTCATTGTTCTGTGTTCTTATGAAGTGGTCTCCTGAGGCTGCATGAAAGATATTTTACTGGGGGACTTATTATTTATTCACTGGAATGCCTCAGGCAGAGAGAGGGACGTGGCTGTTCAGGAGAAACTGTGAGATTCCATCAAGAGATGTTTTCTGGTTTTTCTCTTTCTGTGTTGCTGCTTTGAATAGAAACCCAGACAGCACTGCAGATGTTTCCTCTGTAAAGTTGGTGTGGTTTTGGTCCAGCCCCTAATGGGTGGCAGGTTACATAGTGAGGGCTGTCATTGCATGAGACACTATTGCATTTTACAGGCAGCTCAGGAAAAAGCAGGTAACTGAGCAGGACAAAACACTGACATCCCCTCTGTGACCAGCAAACGGCTTTTCAGAAGTAAGGGTTGGGTGGCAGTGTTAGGAAATGTGTGTGTTCCCTTCACACATAACCATGAAGCTGTCAATAGCACTAACATTCCTGGGAGGGGTGGGCAGTGTTGGAGGGAAAACTTGGAGGAAAGTCAGATAATCCCATGCAGCTGGATTAGCATCAAACAAAAGCAACCACCTACAACTGCTTTTACATCCATATATTCTGTGGATTTTAGCATATTCCCATTCCATGGTGATATCTATTCCTAAAAGAGTGAATTAGCATAAGGCTACAGATGGCAGAATTTTAAGAGCAGAACCCCTTCCTGGTGCTGCCTGTGTCTGAGAGCAAGTGAATAACAATCAGATATTTCAGAGGTCCTCTTGAAGATCTCGTGATGAGAAATAATGTATTTTCACCCCTTAGAATTCAGTTTAATTTGACAAATGTTTGCTTTCCTCCAGATAACTGGAGGCAGACAGTGTGAGACCACAGTGAAGCCAGTCTGTTTAGAAATTCAGGAGGATCTGATCTGACCTCAGTGAAGGAATTTAGCTACAGTACAGGGATGAATCTGTGTTTTTCCCCTTCAGATTGATAATTTCCTTAATTACTGAGTTATGCCATTTTACTGCTCAGCTAAATGCACTCTTGAAGATGTGTGGCTTGAGTTGGAACCATTTTGCAGAAGAATAGTGTGGAAGGAGTTTGCTCCAAAGCTGACACACTTTTATCTGCACTTGCAAGTTTCCCTGAGTCCTGTGGCATGAGGAGCCCTTGATTCCATTCTTAGGAGAAGGGGAAGCACTCACTTCCTATTGCCTTGTTTTTCTTAGGAAGCTGCTGCTGTTGGTAAATAACACGGAGCAAAGAATTTATTAGTAATACACCACACAAGTGTCTCCTCTCTATCCTGTTCTGTATTGCTGCAGGGAGTAGGTTTTGAGATTAATTTCTCTTTGAGACTCCTGTTGCATCGTAGTTAATTATTTGAAATTAAAATGTTTGTTGAGGAAGGATGCAGGATTAGTGGTGCAGTTGTAAAGAAGGATGACAAACATAACTTTAGGATAAAAACCATCTTCCCCCTCTGTCTGCAACTGGAAACAAGGAACATTATTTCCCTTTATACCAGATACAAATGATGTATCATTCTATTATGAGAATAACAGACTTAACATATTTTATTGCTAGTTAAATCTAATTCACAGTACTCAATGCAGATTTCAAGGATCAAGGGATTTAGATTATTCTGCATTACTGGCTTTAGGCTGTCATTTCTTGGTGTGTTTAAGTGCACAGGGGTTGAAAAGGCTTTGTGGGCCAAGGTGCATGTCGTGCACATCCCTGTTCCTGCCCTGGGGGAATCCATGTACTTCTGGCTGCAGGTCTGTGCTGCCTTCCTGGCTCTTGGATCAGGGAAACTGCCAGAAAAGAGGCAAGGTTAGTTTTCAGTCCTCAATGTTCCCTGGATTTTGCTGTCCAGATGGTCACACAACCTCAGGGGAGAGTCTGACCAGTTCTTTAAAGAGATCCCACCTTTGCTTCCAAAGGCTCCTGTGGATGTGGTTTTGTGTGTGCCTGGTGTCATAATTGCAATGGAAAAAGAAAGGGCTTGAGTACAGGAAGGGAATAGAATAAAATAAAGCTCTTTGTGGCTATTTAAATGCTTTTTTAAGACACCTTTGTCTGGCTGTGAGCCCTGGGTAAAGGTGGTTCATCCTCTTGGCAAGTGGGAGCAGCCTCCTCCCAGCTGGAGGGTTATTTGTGATTGTGGCTCTTGGGAGGGGATGGCACATGGGCAGAACTTTGGAAGACTGCATGGAAAAGGGGAAAGCAAAACTGCTGCTTGTTCAGGTGCACTTTGCTGAGTGCTGGGAGTGATTCTGTCTCCTTCTGTAACAGCAGCCAGGAGGGTTCAGGGTGTATTTCAGTCATGCAAACCCAATCTTGTAGCAGTGCCACTCACGATGCTGCAGTGCTGCAAAGCTATTGACCAGTCTCTGCTCCTCTGGGATCTCATGTCTGATTCAGGATTGACCACAATGGATACAAATCCATCCTAATTGGCTAACTAAGTTAATGAACTTTCCCTGCAACTGATTGCCCAGGCTGCCCCGTGTCACGCACTGTGAGCACCGAGGCAGGGCCGCCCTCCTGCTCCTGGTGCAGCCAGCCAAGGGCTCAGCCAGGCCCTGCTGGGCAAGCCAAATGGAGAAGAACCTGCAGGAGGACAAAGCTCTGACTGGGAGGTTATGATTTTAGCCTGCACTTTTAGAAATAATTTTAAGTGCAATTCAGTAATGTGTTAATAAGCCATTGTCTAATCGAGCTGGTGGAAATTGTGCAGATGCAATTTTGTCTTCCTCATTTTTAACTTTTTTGGGGAATGGTCATAGCAGTCCAGACCAGAGGTTCTTTTAGCATGTTATCCTGTCTTGGGTTATGATAAATAGCACATACATAGGGAAAAAAAATAGGACAAGATTATGGTGATAGTTCCCTGGTATCAATTGAATAGCTGAGGAATTTCTGGACAAGAGGAGCTGTCTTCAACAGTCCTTAAATTAATGTTCTTCTGACTTTTGTCATTTTGACAATTCTTTTTGATGCTCTCTGTGCTCTTCCCAGTACTTACCTTTAATGTTCCAGGGACTCAGTAAAGCTACAAGTACTAAGGTGTGGTTGTGGCAAAGAGGTTCTGATCTTTGCTGCCATTACAAGTCATAAGCAGTTCTGCCTAAACAAAAGGCTCAGCTCTAATGCCCTGATTCAAGGAGTCCTTCCATCACCTTGGCCAGGGGTCTAAATCAAACCACACAAAGCATTTTGCAGAAAAACAACTCAAAGTGGAAGTGGCTGTAAAGCAGAAGTGGCCTTGGCTCATTTAATCCTTTGCTTCTGAATGGTAAGAGATGCACAAACAGTTTAAACTCTGCCAGACGAGTGCATTTTCTGGGCTCTGCTGCCAAGTGCCAGCAATGTAATGCTGGCCTAGGCAATAATCTTCATGGCTTTGTGAGGCACTGCCATGGAAATCAACCTGCCACAGCCTCCTCTTCCCACCCCTCCTTCATGGGATGAACCAGATTGTGGAGCCAACCCAGGTGTGAATCCCCTCAGATTGATGCTGGTATGATGGAGCACATCTCTAGGAACACACCAACTGCTTTATTGATACTCAGCTTGCCCTAATCCCTTTAGAACAGTGGTGATGTGATCACTGTAATTCCCAACATGAAAAGCAGAAAGTGGGATTGGGTTTTTCCTCATTTCTTTTTAAATGATGTTGTCTGTGTGCAGCTGTTCAAAATTGAATCTTTATAGCAAGTTTAGCTCCTGCTCTAAGTGAATTTGCTGGACATCCAGAGAGGTGAAACAGTAAAATGGTGGCTTTTCCATGATACACTTAGATAAAAAATTTGGAAGTACAGCAGGATAGACTTGAACTTCAGTGGGTGTAGAAATAATGAGTAACTATCTACTTATTGCTTTAGCAATAAGGAAGATCTGAACAGCTGAATCTTTAAATGCAGCTTCTTGGGCATAATATAGAAAATTAATCAAAAACACTCTAAAATTTGAGTGCTGGTTTTCTGGCTGCTCTTATCTGATTTTCTGTTTCCCAGCAGTGGATTTCCCAGCAATTCCCACTGAAGCAATTATTCTTGTTGGTTAAGGTGAACAAAGCAAGCTTCAGGATATCCTTTGCTGGGAATATAAGGGCTAACCCTTGGAAGAGTCTGCTTTCTGCAGTGAGGAAAAGGGGTGGAATTATCAGTGCTGAATTCTTTCAAGGGCTGCATCTTGGGTATTGCTGGGTGAATGTTGAACTTGCCAGGCAAGCTGTGCTCAGGCCTTGTCTGGCTTCCTAAGTGGTGTTTTTGTAACCAGGTTCTGACCCTGTCACAGCAGACGGGGCTGGGTGGTATCGTAGAGCCTTGTCACTGTGAATGTGTATGTCAGCTGTGTGTGTACATTGCCATCCTAAACATGTTGTTTACATTTTCTATCAGTTTGCTCTAAGGAAAAACTGGCACCTCATGGTGCAACACGCTCCCTATGGAGAAGAGGAGATTGGAGCTTGAATACTGATGAGTGGCATCTGCAGTGAGGGAAACTCGGTCTGGAGTGTCCTGTCAGACAGTGGGAGTGGTCAGGTCCACACCTTCAAAACACTGCTTTGCTCTTCATTCATTTGGAATCACAGAATCACTAAGGCTGGAATCACTGGGTCCAACCTTTGACCCATCACCATCTTGTCACCCAGCCCAGAGCACTGAGTGCCACTTCCAGTCATTCCTTGGACACCTCCAGAGATGGGGACTCCACCACCTCCTTGGGCAGTCCTTTCCAATGCCTGACCACCCTTTCCGTGAAGAAATTTCTCCTGATGTCCAACCTGAACCTCCCTGGCACAGCTTGAGGCTGTTCCCTCTCCTCCTGTCCCTTGTTCCCTGGGAGCAGAGCCTGACCCCCACCTGGCTCTCCTGTCCTGTCAGGGGCTTGTAGAGAGTGAGGTCCCCCCTGAGCCTCCTTTTCTCCAGGCTGAGCCCCCTCAAGCTCCCTCACCTGCTCCTCATTAGATTTGTGTGCCAGACCCTTACCCAGCTCTGTTCGTTTCTCTGGACACGCTCCAGCCCCTCAATGTCTTTCAGGCAGTGAGGGGCCCAAAACTGAACCCAGGATTTGAGGTGTGGCCTTAGCAGTGCCCAGCACAGGGGAATCATCACTGCCCTGGTCCTGCTGGCCACACTGTTCCTGATACACACCAGGTGCCATTGGCCTTCTGCCCACCTGGACACACCTGGGCTCATCTAACCCAGTTCCCCTCCCAGCTTTCCAGCCACTCTGCCCCAGCCTGGAGTATCCCACAGGGTTGTTGTGACCCCAAGGGCACTTCACCTGAGTTTGCTGAGAACAAAAACACCACGAGGCATTTATGAAATTCCCTATTTCATCTTGTGCAGTGTCAGTTCTGGGAGAGCATTTCAGCCACATCCAACCCAAACCTTTGTACACCTCAGGCCAATTGATTTGGTGCATTCTCAGGCCTTCTTTTCAAGCGCTCCTGTGTTCGACGCTGTCAGCGCGTGACAGCTTTGCGTGACATACGGAACTGATGGGGTGTTTCAAAGCTCCTCACACTTGTCAGAAACTTCTAGTCTGGATGATAGTCTGGAACCCAGTGATCCCTGCTTGGCACTTGGCAAAGCACAGTAACACGATCCATCTGTTGGCTGTTGAATTAGCAATGAAGTAAAACAAAGTCCGTGTGACAAGGGTACCTGCAGGAGGGTTTGTGACAGGGATGGTTTTCAGGGGGAGGTTTTGTACAGGCAATTGTTTGGTAAGAATTCATCTCCATCAAAGGCTGAATACTTTAAATCACATTGCTGAGATTTCCCAAAGCCTTGGATTACCCCACCACGAGGTAATCAGTGTTAGCTTGGTCACATCATACAATAATTAAGGTTGCAGAGGAACCTCTAAGATCATCAGGTCCCACCAT
This sequence comes from Scytalopus superciliaris, assembly GCA_013400415.1. Classification (NCBI taxonomy): domain Eukaryota; kingdom Metazoa; phylum Chordata; class Aves; order Passeriformes; family Rhinocryptidae; genus Scytalopus; species Scytalopus superciliaris. Next base: position 1,355,189 of record VXBX01004959.1, read on the forward strand.
TACCCCAGCATTGACAACTCCACCACTCAGCCAAGTGCCAGATCTACATGTTTTTTGAACACTTCCAGGGATGGTGATTCCACTGCTGCCCTGAGCAAGATATTCCAATGCTTGACCATCACCACGCTGTGTCTGAACTATCAGGTTCACTGGTTAAGTAGCATGAAAGGATCTTTGTTCTTTTTTGGTTTGAGTGGTGCTGTAAGAAAAAAGCCCTCACTTTAAATTGTGATTGTAGACCTTCAGAAATCCTTTTAACATGGAGAGGGTGCTGTAAACAGGACACTGCTGAATCTGGAAAACCTGTGTGGGTTCCAGATTTCTGTGTTCATCAGGGGCAGATCACTTTCCTGTGTCTCAATTTCCTTAGCCCTGAAGTAGAAATTAATGTGTAACTTTCTTTCTAAATTGTCCCAAGCCCTACTGTGATTCAGTGTGTGTGTTGTATATGCTGAGTAGTACTATTATAGCATAAGGCTGTAGTGAAAATGAAAATTCAAAGAAGCACTGCAAAAACATGTCTGTGGAGCAGAGGGGCTGGTTGGGCTGTTGGAGAGTGTTCCTTCACCATTGCAGGGAGATCATAACAGGTCCCATAAACAGCTTGAGAAACACGTTACACTCAGGACTGAAAGTCCCTGGAGGAGAAATGGCTCAGGCAGATCCCACTGGGATCGTGTCTCACTCAGGCAGAGCAGGGCTGTGCTTCTCCACACCCCTAAATTATCCCATCCACAGCGAGCTGCCTGTTCAGGTGTTCCCACTGTTTGGAAATGCGTTGTTGGGCAGATATTCCCAAGGTCCCAGCACACAGGTGTCAGCTGTGTCTCAGTGGGCTGCCGGTCCCTTGAGGCAGAGGCTGCCGGGCTTTGCCGGCCACTGTCAGCACTCAATTAAATGGGTACCTACAGGTTCGTGCTGACTCAGAGCTCAGAGATAGCCACTGGTTTTTTTCTTGTTGAGCATCCCTCTGTGGAGAGAGCTATTTTTACCTGAACCTTTCTAGCCTTATTCCGGATAGGAAAAAATAAGCCCTTTGTGCTTGAAGTCCAAACCAAAAGAAGGGACTTTTTCTCAGAGGTGCCTGTGATCCTCTGAACCTTCCAGGAACTGAGGAACAGCAGCCTCTGAATGTTGCCTCTGTCAGGGCCTCTCTTCCTTCTTGGTTGCTCTGTGTGGTGACCTGCTGGCAGGAGAAACCCCTCTCTGAGGTACAAAGGGTTGGTAAGTCCACGTAAGAAAAGAGCAAGAGAGACGGAGGCAACAGTGTCTTTGGAATCACTGAGTGGGGAACTGATGGGTCAGAGCCCTTTCAGGGAACACTTGTAGGGTCAAGCTGGTAAATTTTTGTTTGGAGGGAATGAAGAGAAAAATAAGAGCAATGAAGTCTAGTTCCAGTACTCAGGAGCTTTTTGTGACTGTTAAGTACAAAGTCTGCAGTTCCTCCCTCTCCCCTCATCTCCTTTGCTTCCACTGTTGTGGGATTTACTTTTCCACTGGATACACAGCCAGCTCTTGAGAGGGGAAAGTGTGTTCTGAATAGCAGCTCCCTGGCCATAATCCCTGACAGGGGAGTGAAGCCGCAATACAGGCAGCAGCAATGTGGAGGCTGGAGAGGGTGTTTTCCTCCTCTGGTGGGTGTTTAGGTGGGAAGTGTGAGGGGTTTTTATTTTTATGCTCCATAAATTGTTGTAATTCCAGCCATGCACAAGAAAAGCTGGGCAGTGCTGGCTGTGAAGGTGCTTGTGCACCTGTGCAGGGCGGGACAGGCATCCAGAGGCAGAAATAGACACCAGGCCATCCTGTTTGGGCAATTCCACTCTTCCTGCCTCCTCACCGCAGTCAGCGGCTCAGCCACAAAGGCAGGAATAAAGACAAATGAGTTCTCCTTCTGAAAATACCTGTACTTAACAGAGCCTCCCTCCTCGATGGCACTCATTATGTGTCTGTTTATTCATTCTTTGCTCACATGATAATTTGCTCCTGCAGAAATGTATCTCAGCTCCACCCTGTGCTGGGACTGAGCCACTTCTACTGGCGCTGCTGGAGATCATTTGCCAGGAGAAATTAGCTGTACACATCCATAATGGGACTGCCAGAGCTGTACCTGCCCACAGCTGCCCCTGATGCCATCACTGCCTTTGCAGGAGCTCACCCCCAGTCCCAGTGGGTTTCTAACTCTGCCCTGGCTTGCACTCCACATCTCGTCAAGAGCTGGTAATATTTGGAGGTGTCCCTAAGTGAAAATGGGAAGAGGAGCTGTTGATTGGGAAGAGGCAAATGCAGTGCCAGCCCCTGTCCCAGTGCTCCTCTGCTGTCAAAGGTTTGTGGCCGTGGGCTGAGCCAAAGCAGCAGCTGCTGTGGTGTCACTTTGGTATTAACTGGGGAGTGGGTGAGTGCAAGGAACAGAAATTGCTGTGTGAGAGGGGAGAGGAGCCAGGGAGGAAGAGGCTGGCACAGGTGCCAGGCTCCTTTACTGAAATGCCACCCTCTGCCTTGTGCTCAGCCCTCTTTCCTACAAATTAACCATGTTTCTTCTGCCCCTCTCCAACTGACGTGCTGCAGTTTTCTCTCTTGTGGATAAGGTCTTTCCTTCCCGGTGCTCAGCTGTCACAGAGCCTCAGCTCCCAGTCTCGAGTAACTCAGGTGTTCACCCACCTGGAATTGTGCCCTGCATCCATCCACCTCTGTTCTGCCAGCCCAGGCTGGGGCTCAGGAGCCTTGGCTGTCACTGGCAGGAGTAATTGCAAAAATTGATTCACAGGGAACGCCTGTAATAGGTAAATCCTTTTGACAGACCACGCAGCCATCAGATTCTGCATTTATTTGAGTCAATCAATGCTCTGATGCATATTTGGGTCATAAATACTCTGATATAAATTGCATTTATTCTTGTGACAGCTGTGTTCCATTACCTGTTATTTATTTGTCTCTGTTGTCCTTTCGTTTTACACCTTGTGGAGCTGTGAAGTCAGCTGCTCACCCCTGACAAAGCTCACAGCTCAGAGCCTTCCAAAAATAACCCCTCCAAAGGGATTTTAGTAGCAGCAGGATGGATGTTGTTGGAAAGTCACTGGATGGTCTTTTTTGGGGTTGTTTTATTGGAAAGAGGAGCTTTGTGCTTTTTGCCTGCCTTCTGCCCAAGTTCCAGAATTAGACTTTTCATTTATGATCCAGAGGTCATTGCAGCTAATAATCCCACTGATTAATGTGAATTTTGGATCCCACCCCGCCTGTCTCAAAGCTGAATTAATCAGGTTGTTCAATATTTGAAATGGTGGGATGCTGACTGGGACGTTTCTGATTTTCCCTTGGAAGCTTTTTTAGCTTCATGTCCTTTTGCCTCATAGAAATGGCAGAGTATGTGACTGTGGGATGAAGCGAGTGCAGTGTCCTCCCAAGGGAAAGGTCACACTGCTGCTCATCCCCACGAACAGCCACAGTACCCTTCGTGCCACGTTGCTGCACCAGCCTTGCAAGGTGCTAGTGGCTTTGGTGTTAATTCAGGAAAGCATTTAATCATGGAATTGATGACTCTGAAGTGCCTAATATAAGCACGTGCTTAAGTGCCTTGTTGGAGAAGGGCCAGTGCAGATGTACCTTTGCCCAGCAGAGATTTGTGAGCTGCTTCTGGTCTGGTTTCTGTGTAAATCAGAGATGAAAACACGTGCTCGTGGTTTTGTTCAACAGGTTTTATTTGCACAAGGGTTTTGGGATGGGTGCAGGGACTGATGTTCTGTCCATAGGGTTTATGTGTGGGCTAAACAGCAACACTGCCTGCGGCATTACTACTGAAATACAGGTGATAAAAAAGCAGCATGTGCTGCTTTTCACATCTCAACATCTCTCTGTTATCTCCATTTATTTTACTCTAAATGTAAAAAGAGTAAATCTGTAATTTAGATCAAATATCACAGTGCCAAATAGATACACACATTCATATGGCTCACAAAATATAGATGCAAATGGCTATGTATTATTTATAAAGCAGCTTTGACATCTTAATGTAGTCAAAAAAGAAGAGACATTTAGTCATAATTCAGCATTCTGCACGTTTTTGAACTATCATAGTTCATCATTCATGAAAAATTCATAATTTGGTTCTTACCCACTTTAATTTCCTGCACACATTCCAACCAAGGGGAGGGAGGTGTCCTTTGCTCTTGTCTTTTGGATTTTTTACCTATTCCATCCCCCTACCCCATTTTATACAATTAAAAGTAGACATCTGGAGTTAGGCAATGCCAGAAGCCCACCCTGCTCTCCAAGAACTACCTGATAATTAATGAGAGCCAGAACTCTGACTAAAGAGGGATCTCCAGGTCTTCTGGTGTCCCACTCAAATCCTCTCTGTTTCATGGTTTCTTTAAAATACTGCTTGGAAGGATGAAAGAACCTCAGTTTCCGTGGCCATTTCTCTCAGGTTTCTGCTGCAAAAGCCAACAAGGAGCTCTTGGTTTGTTTCCTCTTTGCTTGAAACTCCTTCCAACCTCCACTTCACCTTCTCAGTAATGTTTAGGCAGAAGTTCTTGATTTATTGTGTGCTGGTTTTGCCCATCCCCAGATCCTGAGCTCACAGCAGACTCTGAGGGGCTGGTGCTTTCAAGTATTAGGAGTTCACGGCTCTGAAGTTTCTCTGGGAATGAAAAATCCATTTGATTAAGGGAACACCGACTTCTGAAAGCCCATCAGCCCAGCCAACTCTGTAAGGCAGGGCTGCAGAATGTCTAATTAAATGGAACTGCTCTCTGGAGGATTTAGTCTGCAGAAAATTAGTTTTCATGTTCTTGGTCTGATGTTTATTAAACGTTTCTCTCCTTTTCCTCTCCTTTGCAGTTTTCATCTGTAGTTTCATGGTGGCGGCGCCGATCTTTGGTTACCTTGGTGACCGTTTCAACAGGAAGATCATTCTCAGCTGTGGGATCTTCTTTTGGTCAGCTGTCACCTTTTCCAGCTCCTTCATCACTGAACAGGTAAGATCTTTGCAGAGGCACTTTGTGCCCAGAAAAAAATGGACAACACGTGCCCGAAAAACTCCCCATCCCAGAGTGCTCAAGGGGAACAGGACTATCCCCCTGGTGTGTATTTAGCTTTTAGCATGTTGCACTGTCTGACCTTTTGGGGGTGAGGTGTGTGCTCAGTGTAACTGTGTTTGCCCAACTGTGAAAGCTGCTGTTCTTTGATCGTGCACATTCATAAAACGTACCAGAGGAGGCGGATCTGAGCAAGAGTTTCTGTTGACATAAGGGCTTTGTTTGGAGGGAGATCCTACAGAAGCTTTAAAAAACCTTTACAGAGGTCTTGGGGAAAGGAATCCATGGCTGTAAGTGGTTCTTTTGTCTTCTGATGTGGAGTTTTTTTGGAAAGTCTGCTGGTGGCTGTGCAGTAACAGAATGCACCCAGCAGTGGTTTTACACTTGGGCTTTGGTTCCTGTCCACAAAGGCAGAGAAGGTGGATGATAACATAGAGATCAGATGCTAGAGTTTTAGGTCTTTTAACACTACTTGATGGAGATATCCAGGGAACTGATGGTGGAGTTGTCAGGTTCACTTAATTTTGCCAAGCTCTGCACAGCATCCCTCTCCTGCTCCCAGGACAGCCCCAGGACCCCGTTCTGAGGACTCCTCATCACATTCATTTTTCTTGTCTGTCAGAGCCACTTGGAGGACACAATGATCTGGCAGTTTCTGGGGGAAAATATCCTCTTGTTTAAATCACATTATAGAGGAGATTTAATTGCTGCATGTGGTAACGTTCCTGGAGAGACAAATCATAGCTCCTGGCATCATCAGCCTGATTTTCCCAAGGGAGGCAGGGCATTCCTCATCCTTTCTGCCCAGCTGCATTCCAGGGATTGCAGCATTGTGGTCACACCTAGAGAGTGACAACCTGGGCCTAAACCCCTCCCTCCTGCCCACCCACGGGCTCTTCAGTTCCTAATAGAAGATAATTCCCACCTAAAGCAGGCAGTGGCTCTTACATGTAGGTCTGGCTTTCACAGTGGATCAGTTGGTGCTGTGTTTCCAGGGAAGAATGCATGTGCCCATATGTGGAAACCTTTAACTCAGGAAATTGGTCTGTTTTATAGCTGGAGTTGAATTGCAGTTTAAGGATTTTGGGGCTTACTACCTGAAGTAGTTCAGGGATTAAAATACAGGCTCATTCCTGTAGAGGAGCTCAGAGTGCAAGTGGCATATTGTTAGCCAAAGAGAGGGAGAATAATGCTTATAAAGCTGGATTATGTTTGGAATCCAAACCCCAATGTTTTGGATGTCATGAGAGAGACAAGATCAAAATAGCCAGACCTGTGTCAATTCATGCTGGATTTGCACCAGTGCTAACTCTGGACCCAAACTACTGTTTTGACAGAAACCACCCTAATCCCCTTCCTGATTTGCTGCTTAACAAAATCCCCTGTCCTGATTTTCTGGTGATCCTCCACTCCACCAGAAGATTTAGCTGTTAATCCAGAGGTCTCATGCCCAGTTCTTGGAATTGACTCCAGATGATGGAAAACTCTGCAGCTGCTCTAAGGTTGTGCTTTACCTGGTGGCTGCAGGACTTGAGCAAGGTCATAAGGATAATCCCAAGTTCCCAGAGTCTCCCTCCCAGTTTGGTATCCGTGTTGGAGGCCTGGTCTCTACTTGGGAAGTCATGCCACATGGAGCAATTCCTGAGCAGAAGGGGCAGAGGAGAGCTGCTGCAGCTCTTTTCTTCATGTAGTGACCAGCTAGGCATTTTTCCTGATCTTTGTCTCCTGGGAATCATTGAAAAGCTCACTTTTTACTCTGTCAAATAATGTGATTTGATAATTTATGCTAGTGCAGAATTTCTCTGTAGAAAAATAAGATGTGAGCCCTCCTTGGCTTTGGTGTTTGCATATTTCTGCTCTATAACACTGTTTAGCACTGCCTAAAATAAAAGTTCCAATAAGGAATCATTAACAAATTTATTCATTAGTCTAAAATTAGGTAAAGCTGGTACATATTTAGGCATATCTCTAGATTAACTCCATTTATAGAAACTTCAGTAGAGTGTGTCTTAATTTGAATTCTTATTTTGGAAGTACAAACACCTGCCTTTTAATCAGTCCTGCACCTGCCAGCACACAATTTTGGGCACTTTCACCTGCAAAACCCTTCCTTGTGTAGTTTCTGGCTTTTGCCAAGCACTGGGGGGAAACACTTGCTGGTTGTTGGGTCGTGATCTGTAATAAAGCAGCAAAAACTCAGTGAGCTGCTGTGTGGTGTGGAGTCCCATCCCAAGGAAAGGCACTGGACACACACACAGTCCTTGTGGAGCTTCGTTACCAGGGCATTTCCATCCCCACAAAAAGCTAAATATGTCTCTCTTCCCCTGTACCAATATCAACTCTGATCCCATAAGTGACCAGGCTGTCTCTCTAGAGAGCATTTTGATGAGCCTGTGTGCTGGCTGATCATCCTGAGCTGGTTTGTATTCCAGGATGTCATTGGAAAGAGTCCATAATCCCCACTGCACCATTTCTCTCTTCCTGAACACTCTCATGGGAAACAGCCTGGTCCTCAGTCACCTGCTGAGAGTTTCTCTGGCTGCTTCAATATCTACATCTATTAGTCATAATCTTAAACTGACTAATTTGGGCAGCAATTTGTCTTAGATGAGCCCTGGATTTTGGTGCTGGGCTTCCTCCCTTTCTTGGCACAGAATTCCAGGAGATCAGAGCACCTCTCCCTCATGGGCAGACACTGGTATCTTAGAGCAAGACAGTGCTTGGAAGTGGAAATTTGCCCAGTTTTCTAAAATACTGCTATTTCTATGTAAATACCTTGAATAAAGAGTATTTCTGAGTCAAAGGGATGCTGTTTTACACAGAAGAAGAGGCTTCTGCTCAGTCCTGAGCTCCATGGGGGTGGGAGAGCCAGGGGAGCTCATCACCAGCCAGAGCAGGCTGTGGGACTGTGGGCTTGCTGGAGCTAAACATGCTGCAAAGTTGGGAAATGGAAAAGCAAAGAATTAACAAGGTAAACCAGGAATGTGCTTTTCACTCCTCCAGTTCTTGGTGGATATTTCTGTTTAAATGTTGGTCCAGCTAACAAGATAAAGCCTTTTTGCTCCCACTGCAAGTGAGTCTGGATAGGTATTTCTTCTAGTGTTGTTTTCTTTTCCTTTCCTTTTGATTTATCTCTGAAACAGGAAGCAAATAGTCCACTGTGGATTTCCACTTAGCCTGCAGTGCTTGCTCATGTCCTGTCTTTCAGACTTGCCAGATGTATTTTTATTTCCAAAGCTTGTCTTTCAAGGAGTGCCTGAAAGAGAAGCAACAAATGACATGGGGCACAAAACAATTGGTTAGCTGGGTTAATTTTAAAAAACATAAACATAAACCACCCACCCCCTTACACACAGTGATTCACTCCAAGGGGGGAAAAAAGCCTTTAGTCTTAAGTGCTGTGGCAGAAGTTGGAATATAAAACATACAGCTCGTGTGCTGTGTGAGATAAATCTACAGCCTGAAACGCAGAAACAAACAGCACTAAAATCCCCAAGCCATCGTTTTGTGTGTAAGAAGGGCACTGGGTGTTTTCTTTGAAGTCACCATGAATTACTAGAATGTTTACATCCCATTCTTCCATCCTATTAGTTTTGAGCAGAACTCCCTTTTAGACAGAAGGCCAGAGGGATTCTCCCAGCAGCTTTTGTGCAGCCAGCACGTGCATTCAGCCCCTTCCCTGTGGCTCTTCCAGGAGTGGCACTAAACTAACCCAGGGTGTTCATGGCCAAAGCTGTTGGTGGGCTCTGCTGTGTGTTGCCAGCCTTTGGTGTGGCACTGGAACCCTGCAGGTCAGAAAATGCTGTTGGCATTTGGATTTCTGCATGTTTGCCCTTCTCTAGTCTGCTCAGGAAGAGTCTTATCCACTGTGTGTCTCTGGGCAGAGTGGAGGTGAGGTGTGGAATTCCCTGCTGTGCTGTTGCTGCCCTGTGTGCCTGTGCTGGCAGCTCCCAGAGGGGTCAGTGCTGCAGCTCCCTGGTACCTGCAGCCCCCTCCTGCTCTGCCCTGCTCTCTGAGGTGACAAAGGCAAGCTGTGCATCTCCTCCTCTCCCCAGCTGTCAGAGCTCCCTGCTCACCCTCCTCACTCCTCCCTGCTTTAGGCTCCAGCTTTAGGCAGGACTAGACAAGAGACAACAAAATCCATGTGCCCTGCACCAGGAAATATGAGGGTTTCTATGGAAATGGAAAGGCACTGTTTCTCTGACCCCTCTCTAGCAAGAAGGCACCTGCTGCTCCTTCCCAGTGCTATTGTCAGGGTTCTTACAAGTTTTACTACCTTGCATTTTTTGATATGGATTGTATGAGGTGTGCACTGTCAGAAAAAATACACTATTGCTTATTCATTTAATAATGAAACACTGACTGAGCTGGTCTTAAGGGATACTGGGCATCTGTCAAGTCTGCTCTAATCTTCAGCACAGCTGATTCCAAATACTATGTGGGAGATGGTTTTCCTGCAAGAACAACATCTCTTGCACAGACAAGCATAATGATTTGATTTCTTGAATCTTGGGTCCTCATTGTTCCTTCAGATATTGCTGACCTAGGACAGAAGAGATGGGAAAAGATTTATATAGATGAAATAGTTGCAGAGTGCAGAATTACTGTCATGTGTTTGTCTCCTGGTTGCTTTATATTCCTACCTTGTCCCTCTGTAGCTGTCACTCTTCCAAGGAAAACTATAAAAGAAAACCAGATTAAGGTGTTCTCGGAGCATCAGCCCCAAAAAAGCCAATCTGTGAGAGGAGGCAGCTTTTCATAGGTGTTGTCAGAAATTGGAGTGTTGTATTTTCTGCTCTGAGTGTTGGCTTTTTCCATCCAGTATCTGTGAAGCATTTGGGAAGAGTTATTGAAAACACAGCTGGTGATGAGCAGGAGAGAGACAGAGCACAGCTCCAAAGCCTGCTCAGGAAGTTTATTCCTGTGATGAGAGAAATGAACTACAAGGAACTATCACAAGGAGTATCTCTGTCATACACTGCATTTCCCATAGGCAGAGTGTCTGGAACAGGACTGGTTCTGCTCTGGGACCTGAGAGCAGTGAAGATACAGCCCCGAGTCCCACCTTCCCCCCGTAGGGTCAGCCTGGCACCAACCACAGCCCGTTCAAACTCCTCAAATCACCCGAGTCCTGTGCTGCTGTGTCCATAAGTGTGCCTCCTGCCCCTCTGCCACCTGCTTTTGGGCCATGACTTGGGTTGAAATGGTGGAATATCTGAGTCAGAGGCTGTGGCTGCTGAAGGGAGAGCTGTTGCTGAGTGTCAGGGCTCACCTGCACTCCCTGTGCTGCTGCAGAGCCTGGATTGCCAGTGCACTGGGATGAAGGCAGAGATTTCCACTAAAATTCCAGAGCTGCCCTCACAGCTCAGGCATTTTCTAGAGCAGGTGGGCAGAGGTTTGTGCTGGGACAGTGTCAAGAAATAGGCTCAAAGCTCAGTGCTGATCTGCAGAGGGTCTCAGTGAGGGCCTGCCCTGTTTCAGAGAGCTGTTGGCTACCTGGGGTGCTGGAAATGTTAAAATCCTTGTCACAGGGTCTGTGCTTGTGGGTCTGATTCAGCTCCTTCTTTGGAAGCCTGTGGGAACCTTTTGTGTGCCTTTGTGAGTATTGAGTCAGACCCTGCATCTTTTTCAATCAACACATATTTGATACAGTTTGATGGGATCATGAAAACACCTGGGGACAGTAGTTGGGGACTGGGTGCATGAAAGACCTTCACAGGACAAAGACCTTTAGAGGTTTGCCCTATTTTTAATGCAGAAACCTGAATTTATGGTCTCTGTGCTGAAGAGTAGGAAAGTTCAGTTGCTGTGTCAGTTAGTGGGTGATGTGGAAGCAAAGCCTGCCTGTAACATCCCACCTGTCCTGCTTTTGTTGTGCCCGAGCAAGAAATCTCACCTGGGCCAATTATTTGCTGAGGAGGCAGAGGGAAGAAGACATATTTATTTTATTTTATTTCCAGTCTGTGTGTGTCTTGGAAACATTCCTTCTTCTTGTGTTGCCTAGGAAAATGGGTATTCTGCTTGTCATGCTGCAGCAGAGGCCTAACCCCAGGGCATGCTGGTGGAACACAAGAAAATGTCTTACTGCTTCAACCCTGTCTTACTGGAAGTCTCTATAATGCTTCAGCATTATGTTTCATAAATAAGTATTACAGCATCTTAAGCTCAGCCTTGTTCAAGACATCCAAGGAATGGAAGAAAGGGAAAATTCTCCTTAAATAGGCTGGGATTGAATCACTTGGTGGGGAAAGAAAAATAAAGCAGTAGTGCTGTATGTCAGTTTTTAAGCAGTGCCTGAGTGGCACCCAGGAGTCCTGTTCCTTTGGGAATAACCTCCCCGGGTATGTGTGTATTGAGGGCATCGAGAGGATGCCAAGTTGGCGATGTAGAATGTGTCCCTTTGTGCTCCACTGGGATGTTCAAATACGGGTCTGGAGAAAGGCTGTGAGCTCACTTTATTTAGTGGGGATGTCAGGGAGGCAGCTTATGGCTTGGGGAGGGCTTATGCCTTGGAGAGAAGCAGGATGCTTCGGGAGAGTCTGGTTAATGATGCCTCACAGACAAAGAAAACAATCCATTCATCCCAGGTTTAGGCTCATTGGGAGGTCTGGAAACAAATCTAAACTCTCTTTTAGCAGGGCCTTGGTGGTTCTTGAGGGTTTGTGCATATTGTCCTGAAAACCAGGAGGCAGGAGAGAGGGAATGTGGCTTGTGTTCAGATGCAAAAGTATGGATTGGATTCTTTGATTCTTTGGCTGTGCTGGTTGCCTGCTGATCCAAAAGCATCGGTCCCTGTAGGAAGTGTAGGTGCTTCCCAGTGGCCACACAGACTGGGACCTCCTGGGTCCTGTATAAAGGCTGGAAAAAGGGCCATTGTGTTCTGAGTCATGTGCAAATAGTGGGAAGATGGGAAATGTCTTACAGTACCAGGTGCTAAATTAGTCTTTTGAAGTGTTGACAGTGTCTTTTAAATGCATAAAGTTCCCAGGCTACACAAAACACTGCATTTGCAATTCAGATAACTCGAATTAGAGTACTAATCTCAACCCTGTGTAATAGATTTTGAGGTGGAAATCCCTGGGAGTGGTGCTGATCATGGAGTCTGAAAACATGATTGACGCAGTCTCAGGAGAAGACAGTCACAAAACATGCAAATGTGTTTAGTGTGGTTTAATAAGGTTGTCACTTTGTCAAATAGGCTGGATTTGGAGAATGAAACGAGGCTGCAGCGTGACAAAACCTTGTCAATTAATAACACTCAAAAAGGGAGGTGACAACTGTTCAAAGATGATGAGGAATAAGAAGAAGCTCCTGGGTAGAAGGAATTGGTAGATGCATCAGTTTCTCCCTGGAAATCTGATGCTAAAAGTGAGGCATCTCTCAGATATGGGACAACATCCTGCAAGGTCAGCCTTCCACACAGTTCTGGGAGGCTTCTGGATCTTGCTTGAGTCAGCAAGCCAGGGCAGCGTGAAAACAGAAAGCAGGAACAATAAATTCAGAGTTTGGAGTAATTTGGGTGGTTCTTTAGCAAAGTTGCCTGAAAGGGCTGACCTGCTGGTACACTTGAATTTTTAGCATATGCAAAGTAAAATAGGCCAAGAATCAGCAGAACCAACAGTGTGGGGAAAGTTGCTGGGACTGTAACTTTGTACTAATTTCATTTAAACCTTGGGGGATTCCATTAAAACGTGTCCTTCATGGACTCTCAGAAGTGTTCTACCCTTGCACACACATACAGTGAAGGCAGAGCACTCACACCTGGGGTCTCAGTTGGGAAATCTCAGTTTCTGCAGCAGTTTCAGGGGTAGAGACGTGGGGTTGTGCTCCCCAAGAACCTCCAATCCAACTTGTCTGATGGATTTGGGTAAATTTTGGTTTAGGAATGGGTCCAAACCAAAGAGTGTGAGCCCAGACAGCCCACTGGGTTAATGGGGTTGGGTCTCACACGTCTCTGTGGGCATCACTTTGGGTGCAGATGGTGCTGGGTATCAATGCCTTGAAGGGTTGGTTCTGAAAAATCTGGGAGCTCTTTTGCTTGGATTCAGGCTTTGCTTGTGGCTGGAACTCAGTAGCCTGTTACTGCCTGGGAATGTTTGGCTCTGTGGACACCAGCCCATATTCCAGCTGCATTTCTGAACCTGTGCTGTGTCAGGAACCTTGCAGTGCTTCCACAGAATCCCACTGTGCTTCTCCCAATCCCTGGTTTTGTGACTCTGGTTGTGTTTGCACATCTTGGGAAGGCAATGTGCCTAATGCCAGGGATATTTGTGGCAAGTGCTGGTAAGTGTGTCCCACCTGACAGATCTGGAACAAAAAGCCACAGTTTGCTCCAGCCCCAGGGCTATTAATGTTCTCAGGGGAACAGTTTGGGAAGATACATTCCTGCCGAGCTGCATGTAATGGTTTTGTAACAGGGATAAATGACCACTATTTCAGCCATGAGAAGTGCCGTGGACTCCTCTGGGCCTTACACCAGAGCCAGGGCTGAAAAGAAGTGCTTTAACTCCGTGTTCCAGCAGGCACTGGGAGCACAGGGCTCTTTATGGTTCCTGGGATTTAGTTGGAAACACCAGCCTTTTCCTTTGGGGTCTGTTTTCCAGCAGTGGTGCTGTAGCACCCCACAGGATGGGGCTCTGGTGAACAAGCAAACCAAGCTGGTACCTTCCTTCTAATTCCATGCCAGCCCCCTGTCATTAATGCAACATTAATGGCCAAGAAACTCAGTTGTGAGGAACATAAATCCCACCATTTGTATGGCATGTAATATTTTCACCCTGGGCAGGTCAGTGGGATGAAAAGGCCTTCAGTGAGGGAGCTGAGATGCTGCTTGGTCTCAGCTCAGGTTATTGTCAGGACCTGGTGGTGCTGCTTCATCCCCCAGGGTCTTATAAACTCCATTTCCTAAGGGATGGAGGATGGGAATTGGATTCCCTCTATTTTTGTCCTGCCTGAAATGGTTCCCTCAGACTGCTCCAGGTTTGAAGGGAGGGCAGTGATGGACACCTGGATTTCAGAGCCTGCAATTTTAGTGTTGAAAGGGAATTTCACATTTGACATTTGCAAGTAGCTGAGAAAATCTTGCTCCGGATTTTTTTTTGCCCCTGCAAAGCACAAAGCAGCTCCCTGCAGACTCTGGGAAGTGCTGTGGGAGTCTTGCTACTTCCAGCATGGTTTGGGGTTTGTTTTTTTCCTCCAGAGCACTTAATTAGGTGCTTTACTTCAGAGCCTGTCTGTAGGTATGCAGTTGTTAAACACTTTAGTTGCTGATTGAAGGGTCTGTGAGTGAAAAAGGAGTATCTTACAGCCGTTATTGGTTATTTTAATATCTTAAATAATAATAAAATCTCATAAAATAAGGATGCTTTAATCAGCCAGAATCTGAAGTGCATTTCCAAATAAAACTCTCCACATTCAATTAAGTGTGCCTGAACAGGCCACCTGGGAGAGCTAAAGCCATTAACAAATACTAGAGACAATTAAAGGAAAGGTGAGTGGACTTTGCTGCGTCTCCCTTGCTCATTTCTATATTTAAATACGTATTTTGGTCTCTTTCTGCTTGCTGCAGTCTCTCTTCTCCTTGCAGAGCTCTGAGTACCAGCTGAATTTTCCCAAAAGGGAATTGTTCAAAGGTGAGGTGTTTAGAGCTCAGAGTTGGGAGGACACTTAATGCATCCAAATGAGCTGAAGTTTTGAAGGGTTTGACAAAGTGTAAACGGAGGCTGCAGAGAAATCACACCAGGAGAATCAGACCTGCTTTAGAAGCTGTACCATAAGTCCATCCTAATTGCAGAAGGGGTTCAGTGTTGACCCTTGAGCAAATGATTAATCAAATGTACTAAGGTTGAGTAGCTCAGTAGCTTGCTGTGAAATCGAGGTGTGGTGTGGTGGTCTCATGTGTCCCCTGGTTATAACCTCCAGCCAGCACGTGTGAGTCAAACATGTGAATGTGTGAATAAAATGTGTAGACATTGGAAGGAAGGCACAGGGCATTCTCACTTCAGTATTAGTGGCCTGTCAGGGTTCAGGGGAGGACCTTTGGGTTAGAGAAGCATCCCTGGTTGGACACAAATATTTATACGTCCCATCCCAAGCAGGCTTAAGGGAAAAGGAGTGAAGAGAAACCTGGTTACAATGACTACAGCAGAGACACAGCAAATGAGGTGGTGGTGTCTGCCCTGGGGATTGAACTGAGTTTAAATAGCTTACCTTTGCCAAAGGGCATCCTCGGTGCAGAACTGTCCCTAGAGAGCCTGCAGTGCTGCTTTGATGTGTATTGATTCCTGCTGGGGGTGTGGTGTAAGATGGAGCCAGCCTCTTCTCAAAGATACCCAGTGAAAAGACAAGGTAATGGGCACAAACTAAAGTACTGGAAATTCCAATTAAACATAAGAAGAAACGTTTTTACTGTGGGGATGGTCAAACACTGCAGCAGCTTGTCCGGCATGGTTGTGGCTTCTCCATGTTGGGGAATATTCAAAACTCAACTGGACATGATCCTGATTAACCTGTTGTGGTTGGTCCCACCTTGAGCAGGGACATGGACTTAACTATCTCCAAAATTCCCTTCCAGTCTCAGCACGTCTCTGATTCTGTGATGTGCATGCAAAGGAGAAGAGCAGTTTGCAAATGGTGATGGAAGATGGACTTAACATCAGGAGTTGAATTGGAAGGGAGGAGACTGTAGAACTTGAGCAGAATCCAGTGGTGATGGAATGTTGTGTGCAGCAGTGACTTAAAAGGCAGCTGTGATTGTAAAGTGATGGGGAGTGAAAAGTGGTTGTGGATGAGGGATGATGACACACACCGAGGAAGAAAAGAAGAGTCTAAACCCAGCCACTTCCCTGCAGTGGGACAAACAGGAGAAGCAGCAGCTGCAGTGAGTCTGCCCAGCCTGCCCTGCCTGCTTGACTCAGGGCTGCTAAGGGGAGATGTCTTGTTGGAGGTGAGAAAGGGGTTTATAGTTATATTGATCCATCTGGTCACTGTAAGGTGAACTTTAAGTGCACTTGTATCCCTGCAGAAAACAGATGGACACTGAGAGCTGCCAGCATTGACTCGGAGCTGGTAACTCATCAAGCTGTCTCCAGCCAGCCCCCACCAAGCCTGTACCCTGGTGGTCCCTCTGTGTGCCACCCAGAGACTGAACTTAACCCACTCCTTTGGCTGCAGGAAATCCTGAAAGCAATGTTTACCCAGCCTCTGAATGGGGGGAAAAGCACTGACCAACAAAACATCCCAGTGCACTGCTCTGCCCCCAGGGTAGTTTGTATTTTGGTCTCTCTGCTGGCAATTCCCATGAGGGACTAGATAAGATTATGTGTAGATAATTATATTAATCTTCTTTGTTCCTGCACAAGGATTCCTGGACAGTAAGACAACAATGGCCAAAATTTGGGCTGAATATTCAAAGTCTAGGCTGGATTTGTTCTGAAGAATTGGTATGGAACAACACACCTGTATCAACCAGACCCCTCTGTAGCTCTCTACAATATTTGTTCTCCTTTTATTAGAAGCATTTCTGTTTGAAAAGGAGGGGAATGGGACTTTGTGGTCCATATCTAGATCTGACACAGCATTCCCATCAAGTGTGTGGACCCAGGGCTTATATCCACCAATGGAAGTCAGGTGTCCTGGTTATATATATTCAAAATTTGTAAAGCTTTAGGCATGCACAGAGGTGGAAGGTGTATTTAGGCTTATCTGTTCTGCTGTGGCCTTTGTCATCCATCCAGACACAGAATGGAATTTAAAACATCAACATCATTGTTTAATGTCATCTTGTCTCTCGTGCTGTGCCAGTGTCCCTGTTTGACTTGGAAACTGAGGTTCTTCAAGGTGACCCCTCATTCCTGGGAGGGCTGAGGGAACTGGAGCATTTGGTGTTTAAGCAAGTGTGTCACCTGCTTTTGTAATGTCATTCCATTGCTCAGCTCTCCCAGTGGAATTTGCAGGGTGAGTGTGCAGGAGCCCATGCTCTCAGTCACCACCCCGATACTCCTGCTGTGGGTGACATCATGGCAGTGGGGCATCTTTGGTACCTGTGTGAAAGGTGTGGTGTGGCATGTTTAACCACTGGTACAGCTGGGAAAACTTACTGCAGTGGAAGACCCTACATTCTAGGGGTTTGGCATAACATTTATATTAAAAAAGCAGGAAAACATGGCAAAAGTCAACTCAAATACGAGATTTCATGCTGCTGAGTCCTCTTTTAGAAGCTAAATGGTGAATCCATGGGAGTTTAACTCAGTGTCCTCACAAGGATACAGGTGCTAATAAGGATCCTCCTTTTAGGCCAGCAATACCCCTGTAAGCATGGCTTGCCCTGGTGCTGTGCCCACACCAGGAATTTGTGCTGGGTTGGCTCTGTCTGTGGGATCTCATCAGTCCATGTGTCCCTCATCTGAAAGCAGCATCTGTTCAGCTTCTTTTGAGACCCTGACAAGCTATTCCACATTCAAATGCAAATACTTAATAACCAAAGCTTAAGGATCATATGATTCTTTAGACAGTAAATCTGGTGGTTGAGTTGTACACATATTTGGCAGATTATAGGTTTATCACTGGCAGCTAATCTTTTAAAGAACTGGGGCTTAACTCCTTTTGTTAACTAATTAAAAAAGAAGGAACTCCAAGCTGTAATTAGACCTATTAAAACATGCATTACTCACTCAATGGTCTATACAACCAGGATAAATGTATAATTAGGAGGTTTCACCAAACATGATTAAAGCCAGTCATGTGTCCTTGGTCATCAAACATTCATGTGTGTGTGAGATTGAGAGTAAAGTCTGTATGAAGCACAAACCATATCAGACATTCTAGAGAAAATACCTGAACTATCTTGATGTTCTCAGATATTTTTTTCCAAACTAAATGATTCTGTTATTCTGTATTATAAATATGTAACTCCAGTCATGAAAGCTTTTTTCAGATGTAAATTCTGGAAGGACTGTGTCAAACCCATGACTTCCAGTGTGTGGTGACAATGGTGACAGGAACGGGACCAGGTCCATCTGAACTGTTGTTCCCTACAGTTTGCTGATAATTTAGGAAATTTAGGTATTTCTGTTCTTGATCATGGAAAGGACCACTTTTTGTCTCGGAGAGCTCCTGAACTGTCCCTCTTCAGAGACAACTAAAGCATAAACTGATTAGACATGGCAGATGGGAGATCCCAGGTTATTGTAACAAAGTACTGCTTAATTTTATTGCATAGGTTCCAACAGGGTGATTGTTAGCCAAAGATCCTGGATAAGGAGAGGCATTAGCTCTCTAATCCTAGATCTAGAGCTCCAAAACCAGGAGAAGAATTCCCTAAATTGTTTTAGGTTTTTGTATGTTTTGCCTGAGGTTGTCCCACCTCACTGGCTGCATGTGCCATAGTCCTGAGTGTCTGATCCCACAAGGGCAATACATTTGGGGTCTTTATCTGGATTATGCTTTTTAAGGCTGCTGTTATTCCCAGCTGAGGTCGGAATCTCTTGCCTTACATTTGGATATCGCAGCTTCAGAGAACGTAGTTTAAATATTAAACAGGTATTTGGGGTATGTAAGGAAGGATAAGCCAGGAAGGAGGATTTGAGGAGGAACTGGGAGACAAGAGTGAATGAGTTACTTGTTGCAGATGATTTCGTTGTATTTGGCATCTGATTCCATGGTACTGATGAAACTGAGTCACTCTTTACCACAAAAGGAATGCTTTGTACAGGTTTCTTGCTTTACTCAAGGACTGTAAGAGGAACCTTCTAACAGCATTTTTTAGAGGAAATTCCTGTCCAGTGCATTCACTGGGAGCGATACTGGCCAGTGAGCACAAAATGATGTCATTTTTCTCTAGGTATTTCAAATTTGAGCAACATCCAGTGCCTTTACAGACCTGTCATTCTGCAGGTGTCAGTAGCACTGTCTGCTCATCCCAGGCCTGCCAGGTGACTGTCACCCTGCCTGTGGTGCAGCTCTGAACCTCTGCAGAAACCACAGTTCCCTGCTTTCTAATTCTGCATGACTAAGCCTTTCAGCATGTAATAAATACTGTTGCTCATCCCCAGTGCAGTGGTTACCTGTGCACCAACCAGTGCCAGCATATTTGTACAGGGGGGTGGGTGAGCGTTGGGTAATTGGCATAAATTAAACCTCCTGAGTCACAGTCTTGCCCTTTCTGGTACACCCACGTGTGTGCAGCTTCAGGAGATGCATGAGCAGCACTGCACACACCCTGCCAGCAAACAGGGAGCTGTGTCCCCTCAGAAGTGGGTATTGGTGCCCAATATGGGAGGAAGTGAAGAGTATTTCATGAGTATTTAATGAGTATTTCTTTTGTGTGACTACAAGAATCCTCAAATAATTCTTTTCAGCCAGGGGGTTACAGTGAGGAAAACACACGTCAGGGGCAGATTTTTGTCTGCTGGTGGATGTATTTATGACCAAGGCACGTGGCTTGGTGTCTGCACAGCACTTCCCATGGTTGGGAAGGACAGCTGCACTCTGGCTTGGCTGTGCTGGAGTCAGGCACTTCCCTTAACTCAACTTTTTCCCATTGGAAGAAGGAGAATCAGTAACTGCTCGTTTTTCTCAAAGCACTTTTGTGTTTAAGGAGGTACCATAGGCACAGAATCATGGAATGATTTGGGTTGGAAGGGACCATAAAGTACATCTTGTTCCAGCCCCCTGCCATGGCAGGGACACCTTCCACTAGCCCAGGTTGCTTCAAGCCCCATCCAACCTGAGCTTGGGCACTTCCAGGGATGGGGCAGCCACAGCTTCTCTGCCCAACCTGTGCCAGGGCCTGCCCACCCTCACAGGGAAGCATCCCTCTCTGGGATGCTTCTCTCTCCCCTCTCTGTTTAAATCTCTGCTGTTTTGCTCACAGATGATCTGTAGAATAACAACAGTAAATTGAGGCCTTGTAGAGGTTACATTTGTAGAAATAGATTGCCCTTGCTTACAACTTTGTGCACTGGCTGTTTAATTTCTGCCCCTGCAATTACTCCGGGGTGTAGCTCAATCTGCTCTCATGGCAGAGAACTTGCTTGTGCTCATGGATCAGGTATTTAGGCATCAAAGCCTTGTGCCTTATTCCTGCACCCCGAAAACTGCAGGTGCAGTGGAAGGTCAGGTTGAAAATCAAGCCTTTGCAGTTCACAAAAGTGCTGCTGAAACAGGGAAATGGGCCATGAAAAAAAAAACCCTGTCGGATGAACAATTCCTTTTGGTCCATTTTCGGCTGAGTTTTGCTGGGTGTGAAGGATACCCTAGTGCTGTAGGACTGAGCTTTACTCAAAAGGCATGCAATTCCCTGGGCAGCTCAGTGGCTCCAAGGCATTCACCTGCAGGTGCAGCTTATGGAGCACATGGATGTTCCCAGCCCTCCCAGTAAAGCTCAGGTCTCCTCTTTGTGCAGCTGGGATGGGGACGAGTCTGAGGTTTTAAAAAATAAATGCATACAAGAGGATCATTTTCCAGTCATGGGGCTTTGTATTTCCTTGTGTTCCCAGGTTTTGCTGTTGTCCATGCTGAACTAAAGGGGATAGCTGGTGATGTTTTTGTTTCTCCCCTCAGTACTTCTGGCTCCTTGTGCTCTCCCGGGGTTTGGTTGGCATCGGCGAGGCGAGTTACTCCACCATTGCCCCCACCATCATTGGGGACCTGTTCACCAAGAACACCAGGACCCTCATGCTCTCTGTCTTCTACTTTGCAATTCCCCTGGGCAGGTAAGTGACACCAAGAGTCTTGGGTCTGGTTTGGGCTTTTCCCTTAGATAAACTCACGCAGATCTGAAGTTGCAGGTGATGATAGTTCGTGTCTTTGGTCGGAATGGTTTAGACAGGAAAATATTGTGAGCAGTGACTAATTAGTTGCAGGAATTAGGTTCTTTTCCTGGCCCTGTTACTGGTTCACGTGTGGCTTTGGGGAATTAGTGGGAAGGATTTTTTTTTTGTCTTTTTTTGCAGCAGTGGGGGGGAAATGGAATCAAAATATTTTAGCTGACTGTGTCTTTCAGTTGAGTTTCCTTATCAGCCCAACACAGTATCTGATTGTTGGGACAGGAGGGAATCTGTCAGTATTTTTATTTTTTAAAAATAATGGCTGACCCTCTATTGTGAGGTTGTAGGCTGGGAGGGTTTGCATAGTTTGCATTCCAGTTCCCAGAGTGGGACAACATCCTGTGCAAAAGGGGCATCAGGGGTTCATTTCCAGCAGGGAATAGATGGGCAGCATGTTCCAAACTCAGAGAAAAACTTCTGGTGCAGCATTTTACAAGTCAGGGCACTCATCCCTGAGACAAAACTCACAGCTCTCATCTTGGCCTTCCTTGCAGTGGCTTGGGGTACATCACTGGGTCCAGTGTGAAGCAGGTGGCTGGAGACTGGCACTGGGCACTGCGGGTAAGTCCCTCGGGGTCACAGCTCGGTGGCAGCTGCTTGGTTGGTCTGTGTTAGGAACAGTCCCATCCCACAGCTGCTCAACCTGTTGTTATATCTGGAAGGTAAAGGATTGGAAGTGACACCTACGACCTATGAATGGTAAGTGCATAGCAGATGCACTCTGTAAGCAAAGGGCAAAGGTGTGTGAGTGTGGCTTGTGGTACTTGGTGTTTTCCCTGCCTGGGAGGAAGAATTTTCCAATCCCTTTGTTTATCAATCAGCTATGATTTCTTGATGGGGATGGGAAGATGAGGCATTGGCCTTAAATCAACTTCACAGTCTTTCAGTCCCCTGCTGTCAAGAAACTCCGAGAATGGCTTCCTGCTTTGAGGAAAAAACACTTTGTTTCAGCTTCCGCTTGTTTTTCTGCCCTGAGACAGTTGGTTTCCTTCTATTTTAACCTCTTGGGACCCTGATAAATGTGCTGAAAAGATAATCCACTCCAATCACACACTCACAAACAGCTCCTGCACACAAAGATGTCTTGAAAGAGCCGAGAGGAAGGGGCCCAGCAGAACTGGTTTCTGACCTTTGGTGGTGTGGGTGGCACGAGCACCTGTGAGGTGCATTCTCTGGCACTCCATGAATCCCCTGGAGCTCAGGCCAACACCATCTGTAAGAGCAGGTGATGAAACCCGTGGGTTCCCATCTCAAGAACATGTGCCCTCTGTGCCACAGGCCATGCCCAGGGTGAGCAAAGGCAGAATATCACCATGAGCAGTGGGAGGGTGGAGGGCAGTTTCCAGCCTGGACACTGAAGTTGCAGCAGCCCACAGCTTCACACCAGGAGCATGGCTGCATCACTCAGCAGCAGAAATACTGAAGGGTAAAATTAACTCTTGAGCAGAAGGAATGAGTTCCCCAAAGCCCCTCCTCCTGCTCAGTGGGATTCAAGGAGCTTGATATATTGGAGCACTCTTGTAAAACCCGAATCTGTCTGTAAAACCCAAGTGGGTAATTCGTGCAAAGAGATCCCCATTAGAATTCTTCTCTTCAGATTGTGTCTCCATAGTTATCCTGAAAAATCCAGGCTATCTGCAAGGCTGTGCCCTTGCATTTCCACTGTAAATGACACACTGGTCCATGATTGCCTGACCACAGAATCACTGCTGAGCTGCACATGCCTGTGGGGGTTGCCTTGGACAGCACTGCTCAGGTTTTGTGGTCACACAGCACACACTGAAAGCTTCCAGACAGCAGTGTGGAGCAGTTCTCAGCCCTGTGCTCTTGCAAGATGTGAGTGATTGCCCAAGGTGATACTTCCCTCTGTGATCTCCCAAATCCAGGAGAGGTCAGGAATCACCTGCACTCCAGTGGGCTGAAGAAGACAGAAAGGCACATGGGCAAGTGGCAGCTTTGTCTGGATCCAGCAGTAATGTGGGTGTTTCATGGGAGCATTTCTGAGTGTCCATGGATATTGTCCTGGTGGAGGTTTAAGCCTTTAGATGAAAATCAAGGAGACTTGAAATTGCCTGGCCCTGGAAAATACCAGCAACTCTGGGTTTTTCCCCCAGTCTGTGTTCAGCTGTTGTAAGGATATTGTATCAGGCTTTATTTATTCCTGGGTGTGGGATTTTCCTGACTTTCCAGTTCTGAAATACTTTTGCCTTCCCTTTCCTAGAAGAATTGTGGGTTTGTCATCTTTGCATATGAAACATTGCTCCTCTATGTGTAAAGGCCATTCTCAGGTTAATAATGGAAGCATATTTTTGGGGGGGACAGGAATTTATTTTTTTAAATAGCACGTCTAAATGGGATGGTAATTCAGTGAAAATCCCTGTTCCTATTTTCCTAACAGAGCTATTTTCCATTCTGACAATAATGGAATTTCAGTGTCAAAACAAGAATAGTGTTTGCAGCTTGCAAAGCACTGTGGAATCTTTATATTTTTGTCTAGTGTTTGGGAGAAAGGATTGGATACTGGGAACGAGTCATTTTCCTGTCTGCCAGCCTGACTTTTCAGTGTCTCTTGGTCTGCTGGACACTGAGGGAATCTGAGGAAGATGCCTGGAAATGGGAAGCCGTTGTGGGTTGGCTGGAAGAGGGAGGAATGCCAAGGCAGGGCTTTCTAAGCCAGCATGCTTCCTACACCCAGAAATCCTTCTCCTGGCCCCACTGGCTTACAAAGGCTTCTGTGCTCACCCAGAAAGTAGCTGGGAGCAGGTTGCCAAAGAGTTAAACATCACTGAAGAACCAATATTTTGATGAACCTTGGCACTTATTAACACAATGGACTGCTTTAATCAGGGCATTCTCCAAGCTGCATGTTTCCAGAGTGAGATAAGAGGCCAGGGAATGACAGGGAGGAAGGAAAGGAGCAGATGCCTGGGATGCTCACAGATTCTGCCTAGAACAGTCCCTGGAACCAAACTAATGTCATTCTGCTGCTTACTGGCTAGTCAAAGCAAACCCTCCTGACTCCTCTGCTAATTCCTGCCCCTTTCTTGCAGGTATCTCCACTCTTGGGAATGATAACAGGGACACTCATCTTGATATTTGTGCCTGCTGCTAAAAGAGGAAATGCTGAACAGCTTGGGGGGCAGCTGAAGGCTCGGACCTCGTGGCTGAGGGACATGAAAGCACTGATTAGAAAGTAAGAACACTGGTAAAAAACGTGCTTTGCCTCTAATGCTTCATTGGAACATCCAATGGCCTGGATTTAGCATGGAGGGACTGGAAAGTGGCAACATGCTGGGAGTTGCAGGAAGTTTAGTCTGTGGACCTGGGAGAGAAAATCACAATTACATGAGGTATTCAGTGCAGTGATGATGATGGATTCCAGCTTTTGCTCCAACCTTTCCAAGACTGACACCTAAAAAAGAGTCTGCTTTGTTTGGCTCATACTTCACACAAATCAAGGCTTTTGAAGTGTAGAAATTGCTGTGTTCCTGTATTAGTTGTTGTGCCACTGTTGTTACGACACTTGGACCCTTTTTCTTCCTTAAAAGAGCTGCTGTACTGAGGGGAAAGTGAGAGTTAAGTGCCAGAAAAAAAAATTAAGAGGAGAAAATACACAAAAACTTGCACTCCATGGCAAATACATATATAAAAACATATAAATATATATTTGCACAACCACATGTGACTGAATGCAGGAGCATTGGATGTGTTTGGGTAAGATCTCATGCTCACGAGTGTTCAAGCAGATTCCTGCCAGAAGGCTGGTCTGTAAATATGCAAACACTTGCACTTGTGAATTCAGTGTTACTGTGGAATTCTGATGGGAAACTGTGGTGTCCTTCATTTTTAGAACTGCTGGCTGGAATGCCCTCCTGGTGTTGTCATCCAGTGACTTTGAAAAGCGATGATGGATAATTTATCAATATTTCTGTTGCTTCTTTTGGTAGTTTATGCAAGTAGTAATCACATGGGGGTATGGATGGGGAGGGAGAAGTGAAACTGCTCATCCGGGTGAGCAGGTGACATGAGAGTGAGAGCCCTGTAATTCACACATCATGTCTTAGGGACTAAATACTGACTGTCTTCTGAAATGGTCCCATGAAAAACTCTGTGAAGCACTCTGAAGAGTTCAGTACATTATTACCAGTGGAGCACCACCTCTGAATATTCTTCTTCTTCTCCATTGCTCTGTACCTTGTGTTATCCCTGCCCCTTGGCAAAGGGAGGTGGCAGGTACAGGGGAACACTTTTGTGAAGCTCTGGCTCCCGTGTGGAGCTCCTGCCTTTTCACTTTTCCCACCAAACCCTCTCTTGGTTTTGCCTCCCCAGCCGCAGTTACGTGTTCTCCTCCCTGGCCACCTCAGCTGTGTCCTTTGCCACGGGGGCACTTGGCATGTGGATCCCTCTGTACCTGCACAGGGCACAGGTGGTGCAGAAGACAGCA
Organism: Scytalopus superciliaris; assembly: GCA_013400415.1. Lineage (NCBI taxonomy): Eukaryota > Metazoa > Chordata > Aves > Passeriformes > Rhinocryptidae > Scytalopus > Scytalopus superciliaris. The sequence goes on from VXBX01004959.1 coordinate 1,380,493, forward strand.
GAGACCTGCAGCTCCCAGCCCTGTGGCACCAAAGATAGGTGAGAGTCAGACTCAGGGGGGGAAAAGGGGGTGGGGGCTTATTTACCAGAGGAAACTGGCAAGTCCCACGGAGTCAAGTCACTAGAATGTCTGTAATTTCCTTTAGGCCCTTGCAACAATGATAGGAAATGCTGGGATTGTAAACTGGGTTTTATTTCTCTTCTTCATTGCATGAAGTCAAACCAAGGGAGAAGCAATGACCTCAGCCCTGTCTTAGTTCCCAGGCTGTGGTGCAGAGTAGAAAAGATACTTTTGTCTTTACCTTAGAGGATGTTTGGAGAGCNGGGTGCAGAGTAGAAAAGAGACTTTTGTCTTTTCTCAGCTCTCCAAACATCCTCTAAGGTATTTGGCTCCTTAAGGCCCATCTATGAGAGCAGCAGAATAAGCTGCAGGTTGGGTGGCCCCAGTGGTGGCTGCAATTCCAAGGTTATAATGGTTTCCCTAAAGCTGCAGGGGCTCATCCTGAAGGCTTTTATTTCTGGGAGAGGCAGGACTTGCTGTTTCATTGCTCTGTAAACTGCTGTGCTTGCTGAGTTTTGCTGAAGAATGTCAGGGAGATCTGAGACACTTTGGGCTGAAGTGCTTGATGTTATACAGTGGTTTGGGTTTTCAGTCCTGGTTATGCAATCTCACTCACAGCACACGAGCTGTGAAAAGTAATTCTTCATTTTGTGCTTTAGTATGATGGCACTAAACAGAAAATGCTATAAAAGCATTTCTCCAGGTAAATAGAAGATATGAAACACTGCCTTTTGTCAGCTCTTTTGCTTTTTAGCTTGTGAGGGAAAATAATATTAGGAAAACCTTCTTGCTTTAGCTGACATAATCCCATCTCAAGTAAACTACTTAGTGATTTGGAGTCCCGTCAACCAGAGTGTCCAGCAGGCAGGCAGGCTCAGGCTGTTCTGCAAAAATGCAGGGAGCAAAAAAACACAGCCCCAGTCTGCCCATCTGCTGTTTACAAAGAGTTTTCCCCTCCTTGATGACACCTCGATTTGGAGCTGCCCTGGAGCTGTTCTAATGCAGTTGCCAAAGACTCCGTTAATGCAAGTCCTGCACATACAGTGCAGAGAACCCTGACAGCTCCTGGCTCTTTAAACTGAAATTAGCACATTTTGAATGTGTAACCCAACAGCAAAAGGCTTCTTTGAAGTGGTCTGAAAGGACTTATAAAGTCAAAGTATGTTGAAAATCGTGCTATTTAAGACTCTTATTAGGTTTCCTTTCCCTCAAGCTTCCTGCTGCCTGTTCTGTCCGTGATCTCCCATTACATGATCAATGTGCAGGTTATTAATTAGTTTTGTGCGTGTATAATTAGCTGTACAAGGCACTCTGTAGGAAGCTCAGTTCCCCCCAGAGCAGCAGTGTGAGCCCTTTGCCCAGGGATCAGTGCCTGTCTGCAAGGCTGAGCTTCATGTGCCTTGTTTTCCTTAATTGCAGGGCACGAGGGCTAAACCCACCAGCACTCAGCAGGGCAGCTCCTCGAAATTTTTAAATCTACTTAAATCTTTTTAAATTTGAAACCCGTTCTGAAACCCGTGAAGCCAACATGCAGATTTGCGGTAGTCTGTCCTAACAACTTGTCCAAAGACCGCACCCACTTTTGGGAAAAACTCCCCAAACCCCCAACACCTGTCTCTTATTAGTGGGTTTTTTTTTTAATTCCCAGCCTGATCTTCGGAGCCATCACGTGCTTCACGGGCTTCCTGGGTGTCATCACAGGGGCAGGAGCCACCAAGTGGTGCCGGCTGAAGACGCAGCGCGCGGACCCGCTGGTGTGCGCCGTGGGCATGCTGGGCTCTGCCATCTTCATCTGCCTCATCTTCGTGGCTGCCAAGAGCAGCCTCGTGGGAGCCTACGTGAGTATAACCGTGGCCTAAACTCCTACAGGACTCTGTGCACTGTGCCCTGCAGGGAGCCCCCGGGGTGTTGTCTTGCTTCTGCCCTTCTGGATGTGCTGCTTTGGGCATTCTGGCACCGTCTGGGTGTGTCTGATATCTCAGCTGCTCATCCGCTGCTTACTGAGTGCCATCAGCCATGGGAACCCACAGGCTCTGCCTTTGGGCTGCTCTCTCTGCACCTCCATCCACACCTATAAGACTCTTGCCTAATGTTTTCATACAGGAAAAATGACCACTTCCCTTGCGATGTTGTAGCTGCAGTGGTACCAGGTTATAATTACAGTATAATTTGTGGGCATGCTTTTGAATGCCTTTAGGTACCATTCATTTCCATAGCTAGGTAGATTGCAGCAGACCAATATTAATTACTGAGTGATTTCAGTTTGTTGTTATCTGTATTACCATAGCCCAGGAACACACAGCACAAAAGCAGATTAAAATACAGCCCCTCCTTGAGTGCATATAATTGAATTATACAAAAAGATAGCAAATATTAGCTGACAAACACAATCACAGAGTGGGTTGGGTTGCAAAGGACCTTTAAAGGTCATTTATTCCAATCCCCCTGCACTGTGGAGGGACACCTTCCACTAGACCGGATTGCTCAGAGTCCCATTCAGTTGGCCTTGAATGTTTCCAGGGGTGAGGCAGCCACCACGTCCTGGCCACCCTGTGCCAGTGCTTTACCACCTGCTTGGGGAAAAACTCCTTCCTTGTATCTAATCTAAATCAACCCTCTTTTAGACTGAAGGGAAAAGGAAAAGCTCAACTATAATGATCCAGCCTCAGGCTAAAGTCAGGCTTTCAGGAGGGAGTGGAAATCCAGTCACTGACCGGGTGCCACATTCCCGTTAATGCCATAGCGAGAACCTGTGGGCAGGGAGAAGGGTTTGGAGGGGGAAAGCACGAGGTGTTTGGTTCTGAAAGCCCTCCCTCAGCCTCCAGGCAGCAGTGCACACTCCACCCACGAGGAGAATTCATTTACCAGTAACCAACCAACTGCTGCTCCCCTTTTCTCTGCATTTCTAGCACTAGTCTTGTATATTTGGTATTTCAGCAGCTGCCATTGTTATGAGGAAGCACAAGAGAGTGAAAGTTCAAACTGATTAAGACAGACCCAGGAATGACCACTCTGACTGTTTAGAAAGTGTCAGAAGGAGACTGATTTGTGGCCTGGGCTGGAACTGACCTTTGATTCATCAGAGATGATCACCTGTGAGAGGCTGTTATGTTGGCACATCATTAACATTTCATTGTCAGCCATAGCCAAGTGAAGATCACATCCCTCACCTGTTCCCTCCACCTATTTGTGCAGCCAGGCCTGTGATTTTCTCCTTTCTCAGACCCAATGACATGTTCATTTGTGGTGTTCAGTCTCTTTGTGCAAAACCCCCTCTAAGCTGGAAATACAGCAAAAGGTGGCTATTGGTTTCATATGTATCTTTTTTTTCCTAATTTTTTAATAGCCGTGTAATTATTTTGCATTGTATAGGTATATAAATATAGATGGTATTATTTAACCAATCTTAGAAGCAATTTATTTCATTATGCATGAGCAGTAAATCTAGTAAAGAGTCAATGATTTGCAAAGGGAGGTAGAGCTGCATGTGGAGGGGGTCTGAGGAATATGAGCCTGTTTGTGGTGCTGTTAGGCTGCAGCAGGTGACACTGCCTGTCTGTGACCCTCAGTATGTGCTCTCTGCTGCTGGAAACCTGATCCCAGAAAGAGAGGACAGTCTGTGCTGGAGCTACCAGGGACTGGTAACACAAGGTATTATGTGGCAGTGCCGTGTATCAGTTGAACTGACTTTTCAAGGCAAGTTTCAAACACCAGCCCTTGTTTTTCTATGCCATTTAAAGCTGTTTCAATCTCCCTTGTATTTCACTAGGAAATGCTGTCTTGCAAGGATTCTTGGTGTACAGGTTCTCATTGCTCTCTGTTTTAAGTCTTGATTGTCCAAAAATAGGAGAGACTATTCTCTGACTCTGGAGTTGAACCACTTAGATACGGTGGACAGAATGATGGACTAGGTTACCTTCCTCATCTCAAAATCCATGACAAAAGCTCCTTCTGGAAACAATACAGTAAAATATGTGAGTTGATAATCCCATCTCTGATACCTTCCTTGCCAGCTGCTGTCCTGGCTCACAGCCTCGAGCTGTGTGTCTGTGAAGGGCAAGGGCAGCTCTCTGCTCTGTGTGCCAGCCCCCTGTGCTGTGACTGTCCTTACATTTCTGTCACTGATCACACCATGGGAAAAGTGGCAGCTACTGGTTTAGACCCCCTGGCTGGCTCAGAGCCTTGCAGGTCTCACTTCCCAGCAGTTGGATGGGTCCCCACCATGAGATGGTGTTCTGTCACACTGAGCTGTGGTGGAGACCAGATCACCATCTCCCTCCCTGCTTTTAGTTAACAATCTGGGGACTTTAATGTCAACCAGCCTGGCATCAGCTTAAATGAAGTGTTCAGCATTCCACCAAGACCCTGCAGAGCCTTTGGGTTTGTAGGCTTTATTTTTTTGGGGAAAAGACCTGCACACCCATGAGCATGATCACCCTGGCCCTTAGGTGCTGCCTGCTCTCTCCCTCCCTGGCCACACTGTTTCTCCCCTGCTCACTCTCACAGGTGGTTTTGGTCCCTGGGGGCAGCTGCTATTCCAGTTCTGTCACAGCCACTCCTGCCTGGAGCAGGTAGACAGATGACTTTTTTCAGTCCAGTCTTTTCATTACTTACCCAGTCAAATATTGGCAGTGTTAGAAGTGGCTGGCAAGGTGGAATAAGCCAGCTTTCTGTGTGACTTTGCTGCCCAGACACTTCTATTTCTCTCTTTTACCATCTTGCTTGGCTGCATAGTCCAGTCAGTTCTTACTCTGTTTTCCTCGCAGTGTGTGCATTTGTGTGTTGTAATCCAGCTCCTTAAAGCACCAATTTGCACATCTGTGCAATTCCACTCTTTCTGAAATACATCCTCTTTGAAACCTTGGGTTTCAGACCTGTCTCTGGAGACCCATTATCTTTGTGGCATCATTGTCTTGCACCACTCAGGCATTTCAGCTGCAGATTTTACACTCGTTTAAATCTCCACATGACTGGGGAGAGATGCTTTGCTTCTCCTTCCTCATGACACTGTTCCAAGTTCCTCAATTTCAGCATCTATTTCAATTCCTCAAAGACATTTTATGATCTTGCAGAAACAGCAACTCCCAGGGTAAAATCTTAGCATGGAGCTTTTACAGCCTCTCAGTCTCAACTCCAGGGACTTTCTGTTGATGTGGTGTTGGTGACCTGCCTCCTTCTGAGGCATTAATATTGCCCAGCACTGAGCTGGAGTTAAAATTACTCCGAATTCAGCAGTACTTGAGGATGTCTGCAACCATTTCAGAGAGAAATACAAAGAATGAAGATGTTGACAGATACTGTGGAAGGAGTTTGTAGCCTGCTTAGACCTTGCTGTGAGAGCTGCTGGTATGACCACTCTGAAACCTGCTGTTTATCATTTTTGGGAATCAGAATTTGCTAACTCACTTAAACAGAACGGCTTTAAGGGGCTGTGAGTTCTGTCAGCTCAGCACAGATGAGCAAATGGACATGGGGAGATGTTACACAGCTGGAGTTTCTACAGAGCTGAAATCTCAGTGTAAAGTGAGGCTTCAGTAAGTGTGTGAGGAGTCAAAACCTTGAGCATTTCAGGAGCTGCTGATCTGTTCTGGAGCTGCCCTGTTTGCAGGAAGCATCCCTAGAGTCTCTCTCCAGCAGTAACATCACATATCCTCATGTGCCCTTTGCAGTGCGTGAACTCATTTTTATAAATCCCCATTAGCAGCTGAAGGACAGACATTTTTTCATGTCAGTATTTTTTGTCCTACTTTTTGATCTTCCTCTTGTTCCTCTTCTCCTTTTACCAGTAGCCACATATTAAGCACATTTCACAGAATGGGTGAAATACACGTTCAACCACTGAGAACTGGCGTGCTCTGGAGTTTGGAGCATTTCAGTGATTTATTTAAGTGACTTGTGCTGAATTCCTGCACAAGGGGCAAGTTGTCCCTGCTGCCTGTAACAATTCATACAGTTACCCAATGTGTGTAATTCACATAACCTCAAGGCAAGCAGTTTGTTTGCTGTGTGTACGAGCAGGCAGGGCTTGTGGATGCTGCATTTGGAAGCGTGATTCCATCTTTCCCAAGCTCAGTTTAATCTGTCCAGCCACAGAACCCCAACAGCAGCAAAACTGTGACAGGAGAGGCTTCAGAGCAGGTTTTGAGAGCACACCTGGGGCTTTGGTGAGTGCTTGCTGTGGGACACGTGGCTTCAAGTCCTGTCAGCACTTTGGTTCGGTGGCTCTGTGCCCTGAGCTTGGCAGCTCCAGTGAGAGCCAAGTTCAGGGCAGAGCAGTGGACAGTGGGAAAATGGAAACCAGCTGATGCAGTCACAGAAGGAGGGGATGGGGAAGGGAAAATGTGTTGGAAACAAAGACAGTTTTAGAAACAAATAGAGGAAGCCTCTGCAGGTCAGTGCGTAAGACTCGCTAAATAAAGCACATTATTCCTGGCAGTGACATGATGGTCTGAGGGGTTTGGGGAACCTCAACTGCTGTGTGGGAAGGGCAGTGGCACTGCTCACGTCGTGCCAGAGCTGCCACTGCTGCAGTTCATGGTGACCATCTCCAAAGAGCCAAGGGTTGTGTTTCACCACAGGGCACTGATGTTGCAAAGCCCATACTTAACTCCTGTCTTGGTTGTACATAGGTATTTCTCATGTTATGCCATCAAGGGGAAGGTTCCTCCACACAGGGGGTAGAGAACCTCATTTGGTTTGCTGCAGAGTTTAACACATAACCTGGTTCCTAGTGTTGGGAATGTCTGTGTTTGGGGGAGTTGTGGCCTTCTTGCCTTCTTTTCTAACTGGTTTTGAGGAACAGAATGATGTGAGTTGGACCTGATGATATTAAAGGACTTTTCCAACCTCTGTGGTTTTAGGTATGGAAGCCCAGGGCTGTCTCTTGCTGCTGCTTTCTCATGTTCTGTGATAACCAAATGTGTCAGCCTTTATTTTAGCTGCTCTGTGGTTCATAAACTTCATTTACACTAACAAAGTTGCAGATCAACCCAGTAGAGCTCTGATACAAGTCCATGGTTTGCTAAAATTCAGGATAAACCACAACAGTAACAAGGACTGTATTGTGTAGGTGAGAGACAAATGAACAACAAAGGCAAGTTTACAACAGGTTATTTTTCCTTTGAATGTCAAGTGAATAAATCTTGTCCTTTTTGTGTGTTTTGTTACAACAGATTTGCATTTTTATCGGAGAAACTCTTCTGTTTTCAAACTGGGCTATCACAGCAGACATTCTAATGGTGAGTGCACTTTGGAACAGCATCTTTTGGTGTTCAGAGCAGTTTATGAGCTTGCAGGAACAACTTGGAGTTGACAATTTCTTCCAAATCCTAGCCCTTACTTCAGCCTATTCTGTTTTTTATTACTCAGTAACATATAGAGGGAGATAGAGAAAAGATTCTTCTTGTCCTTTGTTCTGAGCATCAGAGAGATGTCCAGAAAGGACATTTCTGCATTAATTACCCCAAATTTTAAGTATTTGTGCAAAGCCCCACATGCACAGAATTCAGGCAGAATTCCCTAAGTCAGCACATTCATGGATTTTGTTGTCAATAACTCAGCTTTGTTCTGCAATAGGAAATCCTTCCCTCCCTCCCTCCTCTGACCACAAAGGCAGCCCATCTACCTTCCATTCAACACATACACAATAGAAACCCACCGCTGGGAGAGCAGAGAGGAAAAGAAAGTAGAAAGAATTTTTGGACTATGTCCACCTTGTCCAAGAGGAAACTGTCAGGGACTTTGCACCTCGTGTCCTTCATTTTCCATTTCTTTCTCTATCACAGAGCTTTTCAAGTCTTTCAAATCAGCAGGTTGACCTCAGCAACCCCATTTTCACATGAAATAGTCAGGACATTCGTTCAAGAGCCTCGTGTGTTTTGTAGAGGCTTCATCAGAGCTGTACAAAGCCCTTCAAACATAACATACGTTGAAACCCTGTTGTGAGGGAGGTGTTGCTTATTGTATGAAAACGAAAGGCACTAAGGCACAGAACCATTACAGGACTTGCCCCAGGTCTTTTGTCAGCTTGTTGTCAGAACTAAAAATATAATCAGTCTGGCATCAACAGAAAACTCCCTTGACTCGTGTTTGTTGGTTATGCAAACATCAAGGAGGAAACAATGGGGCTCGGTACTCCTAGATGGAAAGATAATGCTGTTGCTATATTGATTCAGCAAAGAACTTCAAGCCTCTGCTTTAGTTCTGTTTATGTTGAAGTTCAAGGTTTGTTTGTGTTTTGAGGTGGCTCTGCAGTTGCCATCACTGAACAACTTTCCATCTTTAACTCATTTGTACCGGGAAGGCTTTGGGAGGTGGGGTGGCTGGTTAATTCCACCCCTCTCAGATGGGAGTAAACACAGAGAAAGGAAGGCTCTCAGGGTGCTGTGATGGCACTGGAGAGCTTTTCATTCTCGTGCTGAGTTCAGGGCTGCTGTGGCCATTCATGTGGTGCTATCTCAACCCTTGGACAGATGTGCAGACAGCTGTGCTCAGGAAGAAATCACAGTGCAGTAGTGTAGTTGCTCCTTCCTGCCAGAGCTTCACTGTGATGTCCCAGGAGCCATCCCACCTCCCTCTGCTCCCAATCTGTGGGTGGGTTTGAACAGCAGCTGTTTATCCCCCCACTAGCCCAGGTGAGGGCTCAGCCACGAGCACACCTGCAGCTCTCAGAGAGAGCTGGGGCTGTCTCTGCTCAGAAGGAGGGTCCTGTCAGATGCCTTCAAGATCCTCCCGAAAATCTGTGCCAGAGAGAGACCTGAAATTTGACCTGTGTGATCCCAACTAACCCCAAAAGATATTTTCCAACCAACTGCTCCATTATATCAAGGGTGTTAGGGCTGGGATCATTGTCCTGTTCTAATGACTTAGTTGTTTTGTGTTGGCTTCAGTGTGACTTCACTGTCCTGTGTGTTTTTAACAGCTTTTATAGGATTTGCCATCTGCCTTATCAGCATCCTGTAGTCAGTTGCATTTTGTAGGGATGTATTTGCAGTTATTTATGCTGCTGTAGAAGTCCATAAGAAATGATTGGAAGTTGTAGTTTCATTTTCCAAAACAGAGGAAAGAAATGAAAACCATGTTAAAAATTGGATTTTGGTAATTCCTGCCAACTCTTCAGCTCCCAGTTCCCTGATCTGGTTAGAAAACTGAGCTGAATGTCATATATAATGCCCAGCTTGATGCACTAACAGCATGAGTGGGCCTGTGAATGTGCTGGAGAAATAAATATAAACATCATTTTGATAAGTGCAGGGCTGTAACCAGAGGGGCTGAATGCAGTGGGACCACAGGGGTGTTGAGGCTGTCCCTGGGTGAGAACCACCTTTGACAGACAGCTGTGTGGGAAGTCCTTGCCAGAGGAAGGTGTGGATGTGCTTTAGTGAGATGCAATTTAATGTTTGGCAAATTAATTTCTACTGATTACTATTTATTTGGTGTAATCAGAAGTGTGGCTGTTCTTGCCTGGGGCTGGGAAGGAGTTTAAAAGCATTATTAGCGTAAGCTTAATGACACTTTCATCCTATACATAAATATTACCCTGTTTTCATGGATAAAAGCTCTCGATACTGGCTGAACACTGTTCCTGCTGATCTCATTATGCCAGGAGTGAGGCTTTTTGGAAGCTGCATCCCAAATGATTTCTCCCAGCTCTCCCAAGATTTACAGATCTCATGACTGGTTAAGAACCCTATCGGGCAGGTTGTTAAGCACCTCCAGAGGTTTTGCAAGTTTAATTTCCGTGGCAAAACAAGGATGTTTGCTTATTATCTTCCAATTTAATTGTTGGCTCTCCCTGGCTTTGTGCTTGCATTGCATCTGCTGCTCCTGCCCGTGGAAGGCTCGTTGTGTGGCTCCTCGTTCGCAGTCCGAGGTGCCAAGTGCTGGCTCTGATAAAGAAGGTTCTGCACTGCCTGAGATTGTGAAAGGCTGAGATTTGTTCCAAATGTAAATTGGTACAAAACAGGCCCTATTCTCCTGAGCACAACTCTCCATATCTCCTCCCAGGCACATGCTCAGATGGTGCTTGGGGAAAGGGGGGATGTTTTGTGTGGAGCATGCTAATTATGAAACAAACTCCATCAGCCATCTTTGCAAATTGGCCTTAAAATTACCAGAACCCCAAAGCAGCATTAAAACTGCCTTGTAACAGCAATAATGAATGAGCTTCGATGCAGCAGGCAAGTGTGTAACAGGCTGAGACATTGGGAACGCCTGGGAATTTGTGGAATCTGGTCCTAATAGTGGGGGTTTCCCTCCATAGGACATCTCAGAAATAAGGATGATGGGCAGAGGCTTGGTGGCATTTCTGTGTAAGAGCCAGGAGGCAATTTAAAGGGCCTCATCTATTTCCATCACAACCTCTTTAGGTCTTTGCTGAGAAAAGCCATCCCTCAGTTTATGCATAGTCCTGACACTCATGCTAAAGAATTGATCTGAATATTTCTGTTTTCTTTTAAACCATTTGTTCTTTTTAAATGACCATGACTTGTGTGGAGGAGCTGCTCTAATGTTTTGTTGTAGAGTCAAAGTCTTCTTTAGGCTTGAAAGAGGCACAGAATGGTGCTCAGCTGTGCCATGGGCATGGAGGAATGTTGCTTTTGTCCTGATTACCTTCCCTATAAATAAACCCCAGTAATTTATTTAGTCCAAAATGCTGCCCTATTTTTATAGCAGGAGATAAATTGCATTTCCAGGAGCTCTTGCTGTTGCTTCTCTCAGTGCCTCCACACAGCAGTGCTGGGAGTGCTGGGGATCTGGAGGCAGGATGAGAAGTGCCTGGGAATGAGGGTCCAGCCCAGGCAGCAGGTGGAGGTGCCCTGCTCTCTGGGATGTGCTGGGATCTGGGCACCAGGTCAGCCCCTCTCACTTCATTTAAGAGTATTTTCTTAGGCAGTGGCTGCCTGGTTTTTGTGAAGGGTCTCTCTGGATCACAGACTGTTTGGAACAGCAGATACTTCAGGGACACCTGGGCTATTTCCAGGCTCTGTCAGTGGCTGGAACAGGGTTGGTGTGTGTTTTCTTTGCCTTGGGTGCTGTCAGTATGAATTGTCCTGACCCAGAAAGGGCAACGAAGTGTTTTAGAGAGTGGACTTTCCTATCAAAGCTTAGACATAAACACCAGAACTTAACTCTTTGGCACGTGGCCTTTTTCTGGGAGAAGGGTGATCTCCCCTTGGCTTTCCCAGTTGACTTATTTCAGACCAGCTTCCTGCTTGCATCCCGGGAAGGAGGTGTCAGCAGTAACCCCTGGCCTTTCTGAGCCCCTGTTTAAAGAGCAGAGGTTTCCAGAGCTGCTTGCCCAGCCTCCCTGCCCATCCTGTGTGCTGCCTGTGCCTGCCCCTGGGCTCGGGATGGGCCGGGGCCATCCCACAGCCTTCCGCCCGGGCTGCTGCGGCTCTGCCACCTCCACTCTCTGTGGCTGGCCAAGCCAGGCCAGGGATGGTTTGAATTTGGGGCTGTTTTAGCATCCAAATGCCTACTTAGAGCTGTAATTAACTGCTGCCTTCCTAGAACAGGAGATAATGTTTGCTACCAACTGCTTCCCGCCCATCAGGATAAAATGCTTTTTAAGCAGGGAGAGGGTGGATATTTTTGGTGGTTTGGAGGTGCTGGTTTAAGGGTTTTTTTCCTTCCAGTATCTTTTCAAGCAGGACAAAAAGTCTTGTACTCGTTTTCTTGTCACGTGTTGGGTTTTAGGTTTGAGTGGGATGTTTGTCTCTCGAATTCCAGACTAAATTTACCAAGTTTTGGCACTTCTTTTTGTTTCAACCATCAGTAACTTCCTCAGCTAAACACACTGAAAACTTGCTGGAAATTGAGCTGCTGCTTGCAAAATTATGTCTGTATAACACAGCTACACATGCAAAATTATGTCTAATGTATGTGTGAGTGTGTATTCATGGGCATAGATATATATATATATATATGTATATATTTGCACACACACATATGATACAGGTATTCAGATTTCTTCCTCTAATTGACACCAATTCAGTGCCACTCCCTGGAAATGGTAAATTTTTAATAAATGTGCCATTTCCTTTGTCCTCTTGCTAAGAAAATTGATATAATACAGGGTCAGGTAGGCTTTCTTCTCCGGATTTACTGACAGAAACTATACAGAAAGAAAAGTATTTTAGATTTAAAATGCCGATTCACAGATGCAGCTCTGGACTCTTGAATTAGGCAGGATTTCACTGTATCCTCTCACATGCCTTTTCCCAAACAGCCCTTGCAGAGTGTTTCTCCATTGCCCCTGTGTGCCCCGGGGCCAGGTGGGAACAACAACAACAACTCTTGAGTTTTTCTTTTCTTCTGTCTGATCTCCCCCGTTTGCACCCATTTCCTGCCTCTTTGGGGGGTGGGAGTGACTTGTGGGGCTCTCCTCCTGCTCACAGCCTGACCTTCAGCACGTTTTTGTGCCTCTAATAAAGTCTAGAGCTCAGTTTCCTCTTGGGATTTCTTTCTTGGAGTCGTGTTCTGAGCTCCTGGATGCAAAAGGAGGACAGGCTCTGACATCCACAGCTGGGTGGCTGCTGTGGATCTGAGCATCCTTTGCTCTTTTATTGCACAACAGGAGTTTTAACAGGGTGCCTGTTTTAATACATGGCATCAAAGTGCATTAGCTGTGTGCATTTGCAGCTTTGTCAAAGCAGGGATGAAAGAACTGGCAGGTCATTCTGAAAGCACGTGGTAAAACCCTAAGGAGAAGCATTTAATCTCATTTTACCCATCATTCGTAATTGTCTGTGCTTGGAGCGAGGTGATCATCCTTAACAGGCATCAGTTCTCTTGCAGTGTGGATTTGCTCAGTGCTCTTTCTTTTCTTGTTGGTTTTTATGGCTCATTCTTTCCACTGCAGACAGGGTAACTCCCCTTCCCCAGGAGGAATTGTTAAAGCCCTGGAATGTGCTTCAGAGCCCCTGCCCTGAGTGAGCTGCCCCTGCCTCAGTCAGCTCGGGTGATGGATCTCTGGGTGGCTCTGGCTGGGGATAGGCCAGTCCTAAACGTCACATTTAATTAATAAATGACTCCAGGAAAGGATTGCAAGGATGAGTTGAAGCCTGACAAGGCAGGACTTCTAAAGAAAGACTGAAGGCAGCGCCATCCGAGAGAAAGTGGACAAATAAAAGGGATCATGGTCTGCAAATAGCTGAGCAGGAGCCATTTGTGGCAGGGCAGGGGCTCTCCAGGGCCACAGGGAGAGGCACAGCGAGAGTCAGTGCTCAGAGGCAGGAACAAAGCTCACTTGGATTTAGAGACCTATTGAATTCTTCATTATTTCCAGCCTTTAAATCAAGACAGGATCAATTTATAAAGCAGGATTTGTGGACTCGATGCAGATGTCCTTAGCCATCTTCTTTGACAAGTTATGCAGGAGACAATTACTTTTTTCTGCTCCCAGAGGTGTGTGACCAAGGTCATTCCACAGGACAGGGCGTTGCTGGGTTTTCTCTTTTTTTTTAAGCTTTTTAATCTTTCATCCCTTTCCATGGTTCAGGCTCTGTTTTCTGTGAGCTCTGGTCCCTTCATGGGGAAGTAATTTGTGTTTTCCACTGCTCCTGTGTAGTCTGACTGATTCTGCATGACCTGGCTAAGGGTGTCGTGTCCTATTAGAGGAGTGGAGACCAAACTACAGTATCTTGGATATGGGAAATTTTCCTAATGTGACTTTGTCACTTTTCACAAGCGAAATCACAAATTTCTGAGGAAAATTTAAAGTGGCTGGAGATGGAGCAGGAAGGAAGTATGTGACCTTACAGATTGCTGGTGGTTTAGGAAGCAAAATCATCGCTTTGTTGTGGAATAAACACAACATCCCAGGTTACAGCACAGGTTTGAAGGCTGGTGGTGCTGAGCAACTTCCCCCTCCCTATCAGCAAAGCAAAATCCAGGCTGAGGAGCAACAGCAGAGTGTCTGCTGAGAGGGTTGGCCAGAGCCTCCTTCCCCCAGCACCTGCCAGGAGAACTCCAGAGCCAGGGTGGCAGTCACTGTCCCAATTGCCTGAGCCACCAGTGGCTCTGTGTGCCACCAACATCTGGGGCAGCTCGTTTAGTCAGTGCTGCCCTGGGTATAAACTGAGCAGTGCAGGACAGCTGGGCAGGTTTTTCCTTCACTTTCCTTATCTGTTTCTGTGTCTTTCCCTCCTTTGCAGTACGTGGTGATCCCAACCCGCCGTGCAACCGCAGTGGCCTTGCAGAGTTTCACTTCACACCTCCTGGGAGATGCTGGCAGTCCTTATCTCATTGGATTTGTAAGTGCTCTCAGCAGGCTCTGGCAGGGCTGCCTGCCCGCGTTTGCTTTTGTTTACTAACTGCTCCTGTCGAGTGCCAGGTTAGAGCCTGCTGGGAAGGGCTGTCTTTGTGAGCGGAATGGGAAGTGCTGCAGAGCAGTGCAACTTTTCTGCCTGCTGTGATTCAAACCTGGGAGGGCCCCTCGGGGGTGGGAAATGAGCTCGGACATCTTTTCAACCTCAGGCATTTATAAAGCTTATAGACACCTCTGTAAAGAGGGAGTGTTGCTTTTGTGGGTCTGTTAGAAATTAGGTTTGGTAAAAGTTGAGTGTGTTTAAGTGTTAATCTGACCTCACAAACCAAATACCTATTTATGGGCAGCAATAGGCAGCTGTCCTGACCTGCTGAGATTTTGTACCTGGTTTGTATGATGATAAATCATAGAATTACAGAACATCCTGAGGTGGAAGGGACCACAAGGATCATTATCATCCACAGGACACCCCAGCAATCCCACCCTGTCCCTCAGAGCACTGTCCAAATGCTCCTGGAGCTCTGGCAGCCTTGGGGCTGTGCCCACTGCCCTGGGGAGCCTGGTCAGTGCCCACCACCCTCTGGGGGAAGAACCTTTTCCTGACACCCAACCTGAACCTTCCAATGGTGTAAAATCCATGGCAGAGTTAATGTGTGTGTTTTGGGGGGGGTTATTAGTGTTCTTGTGACTGCTGCAGTGGTTGGCCTTGGTCTGTCTGGGCATCTCCCTTCCTATGCCACCATTATCCTGGTGCAGAGTGAAACAACAGACCCAGCTCCAAAATCTGGCAGGCAGAGCCTGTGGAATTTAACAAGGAAAAGAAATCTAGATATACTGGGGAAATTTCTTTCCCCTTCTGTGGAGTTTGGTGCACTGAGAAAGAGAGATCACAGATCATCACTTGTAAGATGTAGCAGCTCCCACAGAAATCCCTCAGTGATGCTTATGGGGTGTTGAAGGTGCCACAGTTTTCCAGTGATGTAACTGGGATCTTCACTGGCCCCATCACCTGAGAGACAGGGCTTTGATGTGCTCTTCCAGCTCAGAACTGTGTGACACAGGTGCTGTGGGGCTTTTTTATTTTTTGAAACCATCGTTTCTCATGTGTTCATCCTGTAGACACTGGTGTATCTATATATACATGTATTCATAGATATATTTCATTTTGTGAGTATATCTATTTAAATATGCATCAATATTTACTCTTGAGTGGCAGCTCCCCACAATGCTGTAGCTGCTCTGTACCCTCTGGAACACACATGAGAGACAGATAGAGGTAAGGCTGAATAGACCAAAGAAATGAGCGATGTCTCCCGAGAATAAAAATGCACAATTTAGCTACTCTTTATTTACTTCAATGTGCTGGGTATCCAGGGAGAAAGGAACTTATTTTAGAAATTATTTGAAGGTGGCAAGAACAAAGGAACTGCTGGAAGAGTGGGGAATGTGGAGAAGGAGGATGAAACAAGCAGGGGAGGGAGCTTTGAAGGCTGGGGACGAGGGCAGGGCTGGGGCAGGCCAGGCTGCCTCAGGTGACTCTGCTACATGTTCATCCTTTTTCTTACGTAAAAGGGATGTCCAGGAGGAATACCAAGGACCCTGAATGATTGCAATTAATCTTGAAAGTTGCCTAAGGCTCTTTAGTGTCATACATTAAAAAAAAAAAGGTCTTTGGTTGTAGAAATAATGTGCCTTGCCCTTCTGGTATTCAGAGATCTAGCAAGTTGTGAGTTACTTAAGGATGCCTGGCTGAAACATGCATAACCCCAATTTAATAGCTGCCTTAGGCTTCCTTTAGACTGGGAAAATATTAATTGTTATTTTGAATTATCCTTTTTTAATGCTGTAATGGTTGGGCAGTTGTGATTTGGAAGGAGACTGTGCAAGGCTGTGTGGCAGGAGAGAGGAGCAAAGCACCGTTGCACAGCAGGAGCAGCATCCATTTGTGTGGCCTCTGCACTGCCTGGACTCGTCCTCCCTCTGCTGTGAGGACTGAAGGGTCCCCTGCAGCTTCCACACAGCACAGGAAAACAAATCCTGTTGGAAGGGAAAGGACAAACAGCCAGCTTGTCCACCAGAGCTAAGGCCAGCAAGCAGCTGGAGTGTTAAACACCACTGGAAGTGTCCAGCTGCAGTGCAGGATGGAGACCTTCAGGCAGGACTGGAACATCCCCTGGGCAGGTTACAGAAGGGCCTTGGATTCTGAGCAGGGTTTTCAGTGGGGGCTGAGCAACCTCTTCCTGTTGGCTTTAAGGGAAATTTGGGAACCCAGTTTCCACAGCCCTGGGAATCCCAACTCCTGCTGCTGTGGAGTTACCATAAGGCAGGCCCAGAGCAGGGGGGAGGTTTTCAAGGAGAGCAGCAGCAGCCCCTGGAGATGTTTAAGGTAAGACTGGATGTGGCACTGAGTGCCATGGTCTGACTGACATGGTGGTGTTTGGCCACAGATTGCACTCAGTGATCTTGGAGGTCTTTCCCAGTGTAAATGATTCCTGTTCTGTGAACTGCAGTAACAGGCAGCTCAGAGTGGGTGAAACTCAGCTCCTGCTCACTTGGGTTCACCTGAGATCCTGGAGCTCTGCTGTGTCTTCCAGCTGCTCACAGAAACCTCCTGAGGTTACCTCACTAAATGGTCAGTGTTAATATGGCTGGGTTTGGTGAGTTCCTAGTGGGATTCCCTCTAGCAGTGCTCTTAATAAAGAACCAGATCCCCACGGCCCTGTGGGACTGAGCTGTGGCAGGCAGCTGTCTCAGCTGGATACCAATAAATGTTGTAATGATCTTAAAATCCTCGTGGGGAGCACAGAAGGTGCTGATCAGCTCCAGCCTCGGGTGGATGCTGCTGTGCTCTGGGTGTGCCCTGAGAGCTCAAGGTCAGACAGTCTGTAACCTCCCCCCATTCCAAATCTCACACTGCAGGTCCTTACAACCACCCAGAGCACCCAATATACATTGGTGTTTACAAGCAAAGTGACAGGGAGCACATATGTATGGCTATTTTTCATGTGTGTTTAAATATTTATAACTTTTATTATGGGAAAAAGGCTTAAGACTGACTTACCAAGGAGTTATGCAAATGCAGCTTTAGGGTGGCAGCTGTGATTTGCATAAGGCTTTACTACCTGCCAAGCATTGAGATCAATTACTATAAATCAGCACTGCCTGTTCATTCATAAACAAGAATAGGCATTGCTGTGCTGTTTCATTAGATGAGACAGCTTTTATTCCTAGAGAACTGTAACTTTTTCAGGACCTTTGTGATAACCAACCTGCAGAGTTTAAATAGTTCCCCTTTAACAGCTCAGAGTGTCACGCCATGCTTTACTCTGGGAGTAGTTGGTGAGAAATGTCACCTGTTCAGTGCATAACACCCAAACCTCGTGGGTACTTTTCTGTCCTTGACAGCTCCCACTATGCACAGGAGAGTTAAGAGAAGTGCCCCAAATCCCACCACTCGTGCTGAGTACTAGATAAAGGTCTTCAGCTGCTCTCCCTGTGCCCTGGACAGCACTTTAGACTAAGAACAGCAGCAGCGTGTGAAATAGTTCACTTTTCTCAGGTTGCATCTCAGCTCCAGCTCTTTGTGTTACTAGTTCTGGATAGATCTTTGCTGCCCTGTAAAACTGGACAGCTGTAAGACATGCCAGTGAGTCCCTGTTGCCGTGTCCATCTGTGCACATGGATGAACCTGCCTTCCCTACTCAGGGGTCACACTATCCTTCACACCAGCAGTGCTCCCCCTCCACTCCCTGGCATTCTCCTTTCCTTCAGGAAAACTGAGTACAGGCAGTGTTCTTTTTTTATTTTGAGGCTGTGGCTTGGGATTTTTTTCTTTTCTTTCTCCAAGTCTGTCATTTTCTTCCTCCCTGAGCCCAGCAGTGCTTTCCTCTCCCACCCCTGCCTTGCCCTCTAGCCCTGGCACTGATGAGAAGGGCACCCACTGCAGGCATTGCTGTCTCTACACGTGCCAGGGCAGTTGCTACCATGGGCACACACTGTCCTCACTGCCCTGGTCCCCTTTGCTCTCCTGCCTGCTTAAATTCCCTCTCTTCTCCTCTGTGCAGCCATCCCTCGGGTCTAGGGATAGAAACCTGTCTGTATCCACTTGTCACCTGGTGACATCAGCCTGTGAGGAGGGTGTTTTCAAGTGCCAGAGATCAGCTCTCCTCCACCAGCACCTTTTGATGGGCTAAAAGCTACTCCCTGGACTTCCCCCCTGTCCTGACCTCCTTGGCTCCTGCTGTTTCAGTTTTACTGGAGGGATGGCACCTCCAGCCAAGCGTGCCAGGGTGGAATTCTAGTCTGGCAGCTGGGCTGTGGGAGCCTTTCACCTTTCACTTTTCTCCCTTGCCCAACCCTCCTATGTGAGCAGGCTGATAAACTAAATCTAATGAGCTACTTAAGCAGTAAGAATGCTAACGACCTTCCTTTAGCAAGTAGTTAACAGAGCAGTGTTAATTATCCCTGGTGCAGACTATCAGGGCAGGGAGATCAGCATTTCATTAGGGGCAACCAAGGAAAACTAGAGTAAATGCAGCTATTAAGGTACTTTTTAATGAAAGTTATAACTGGAGGTGCAGATTTCACAGCACCTTGTCCCAGTTTGAGACAACCTCTTTGGTGATTTGGTTTGAAGGTGTTTACCCACCCAGGTAAAGAGATCTTTATAAAAAGTGGTTCTATGTGTAAAGGCTTCTCTGCCTGAGGAAACAGAATTCACGTATTGTGGTTTAAAATTCATATTTTATGGTTTAAAATGCTATGGCTGCTTCAGAGCAGGACATGCTCATTCTGGAAGAAGATTTTTTTCCTGTTTAGTTTGCTAGATTAAAACAGACCACAGCCCATTGGGACTCAACTCCACTGCTGTCTGACTTACAAGCAGGGCAGTGGAATGAAGTGGGGGTTGGGGATGTGATGCTGCAGTCTGGGTGCTCTGGCTCTGACCTGGGCAGCCATCCCTCAAATGTGGCCCATGAGGTGCTGGCTGGTGGTTCCACAGCACTGTCTGTTCTGCCAAGGCAGGGTGAGAGATGAACTCAGGGTCAAAAAGGCAATCATGTCCTGTAACAAAAGTGTGCAGAATATTCTCCTGGCATCTCTCTCTGTTTCATGGACCATCAGGAGATACTCCATTGCTGTTGGGGGCTTAAAGATGGGATAAAGGGATCTTGTCTTGTTGCCTTTTGCAGCATGTTCCAGTATTTATAGTGTACATAAGTGCGTCCAGGCAGCATCTCCCATCATCTGATGGAGCTGGTAGATGAAGTGTGATGCACTTGGGGGTTTTATTGTTCTTTCCTTACCCAGTGCCAGCTGTGACAGGTGTTCTGTAGCCCTGATGGTGTCACTCCTCCTATAGAGATCTTCCCCCATACTTGAGCTTGTGTTTGACCCAAACTGTGGTGGGTAAAATGGGACTTGCCCTTGCAAACCTGAGCATCTGCTGTGCATGTGTCAGGGAAATACTGTGAGGAAGAGAACCCTCAGCCTTAATACCTGTTTCTGCAAGCAGTAACTTTAAGTTGAGCATTTCTCTGGTCCTGGCTGAGCTGAGTAATTAAAAGCCTGTTTCATTGTGTACTGAAAGGCCAAATCTTTGACATGCCTGTCAGCTGCAAAATAAGGGAAGAATTAACCACCTGGAGATCAGTCCTCATGGGATTTATCTCCTCCTTGCAATGAGCTAACAAGCTTCCCACTTCTGTTGACTCAGCAACAACCAAGATTTGAGTCTGCCCTAAAATCCCAAATGACTTCCCATCTATAAAACGCTCTTTGACAAGGGTTCACAGCCTGCTCTGGTGTTTTTCCAGGGCTCTGTGCCCCTCATGCCCATGGCTTTGGTTAGAGGTGCAGCTTCTCAGCATTTCTGAAAAACATTTAATGTATGTGAAAGTCTCTCAGTAGAGAAATCCACAGTGGGTTGTTGTTGGACTCAGGTATTTCGAGCTCTGTCCCATCTGCTCTGTCACTCTTCCTGTGCACTAAAAACTTCATTAAACAGAGGTCTCTCTGAGCTGCAAGGACTCTGTGAGCTCCCAGTACAGCCAGTTTTCGTGGTGCTGAGCACCTTTCCATATGAGGTGTCCAGATCCTGCAACAGGGAATCGCTTCCTTCTCCTGGGATACACAGCCAGGGAAGGGGCCTCTGCTGCAAGGAGAGGTGGGGACAGGGATGCTGCTGTAGGGTGTGTTCCCAAGCCATGGCCCTGTGCCACAGGAGAAAGTCCAGGTTTAACTTAGAAAATCCCTGTGCAGACCAGACTTGGAGAGAAGGGCAGTCAATGACACAAAGAAAATGGACTTTCAACCCTCCCCAGAGGGCTTCAAATGAGCAGATGTTTCTCTGAGCCCCAGAGGTACCAGCTCCATGTGCTGGCGCTGCAGCACAACCCGGGGTGGAGTATCTTGATCTCCTGCAGCCTCCTCAAGGCAGCACCACATATTTAATGCAGCCTGGGAGGGGAACAAGGGCATACCCAGATGACCCTGCCCTGGGGGAAGAGCAGGTATTGCTGTGGGTGTTGCTGGGGCAAACTCGGGTACCACACAGTAATACAGGGGATTGATATTGTCACCAGCCAAGTATGAAATCTGTTTGCAATCTCAAAAGGATGCAATTAAGATTAAGAGAGTTTTCTGCCTTTTTTTTTTTTTTGATTTACCATCCAAACATGCCAAGGTTAAAACTGAAATAACTTTTAGACTGTAATTGCTTTTACCTTTCTCTAGTTGTCTGAATGAGTATCATTAAAAAAATCAGGTTTACTTCCTCTTCTTATAAAGTGTTTCTCATGCCATTTAGCACAGTATAAATGCTTGTTGCTCCCCCACAGGCTCAGCAAATTGTTTACTTTATAAAATCCCTTATTTTTGCTTTCTCATCTTCATCTACATTCATATTAGATTTTTTTTTTTAAAAAGTCAAAGAAACCTTTCACATGCACCTGTGACTTGGGGGTGGGTGGAGCCCAAAGCACTGTGGGGACACTGGGGCTACAGGGAACACTGTGCTAAGGAACTGTGCTGAAGGGAGCAGCCAGGGAGAACCTGGCTGGTGTTGAACTGGTAGCCATGAAAATCAGGTATTTGTGCCTTTTGTGTGGCAGGATTTGTGCCCAAGTGGCAGAGATTTAGAAAAATCAAGCAATTGCAGAGACACTGAGAGATTGGCAAGGAGAGAGAGGAGAGGGAACAGTGATTTTGGCTGTGTTGTTACCATTGCACTGTCTAATTAATACATCAGTTAATTACCCTGCCCTGTTCAGGAGGGACAGAACAGAGTCCAGACACCTTCCCTGGGCTCAGCCCACCTCAGCTTCTACTGCATCAGTGGCCTGTCCCGTGTTCCAAAATACACCCCACGTGCTTCCCAGGAAAGTAATGAAGTTTCCCTTTGTTCCTTCCTTGTCTTCTGCCCTCGGATGGAGACACAGCCAGGGATTTGAGGCTTGGGATTGTGCCCATTGCAGCTGTGCTGTTCCTTCTCCAGAAAGTGGGCACTTTCTCCAGCTGGACTCCATCCAGCTGGCTGGGCACAGTCCACCCCTGTTTGCTGCAGGAATGCCACGAGCTGGAGTTTATTTAGCAAAGTCATTCCTCTTGCTCCGAGATGTGCACAGCGAGGGAGGAGCTGGGAGCTTTCATCCTTAGGTTGGTATCAAAGACCTGTGATTAGACTGCAGAGCAGCAGCAGGACTTCCTTCTTGATCTCCCACCCCCACACTTTGGGTAAATGTTTGGAAGCTTTTGCCACCTCCCAACTGGCAGAACAAAGGAAGGAATCCCACACACTACTCCAAGCTGCAGCTCTGGCACCGACCGTGTGTGCAACCCCCGCGATTTGTTCCTCGTGCTGGAGAGAAGACACCAGAAATGATGCTTGGTTTGGGTCTTGCCAATTCACACTTGGCCAGCTCAGGATGCTGTCATTGTGAGGAGTCTGGAAAGCCCAAAACTGGCAATGCAGAGCAGACCATTTGGCAAACGGTGTGTCATTCTTGGAGCCCAAGCCTGTAATTATGTCCTGTGTCCTCTGAGAGGAGATGCCAAAGTTCCAGCCTTAGCAGGTGGCTTGTAACTGAGTGGAACAAAACAACAGAGGGCAGTGACTGTAACAGCAAAAAATGTGTATGTAGGCCCTGATAAAGTTTTAGAGTTGCAGATTTGGGTGATGGGATTATATGGAAGCTATGTAAGAAAGGCCAGCTGGTGGTGGGAGGAATCATACCTTGGATGGGAGGAAACACAGCCCTTTCTAAACTGTGCACTTCCAGAATGTGTGGGGTTAAAAATGAAAAATACAGCAGATTTAATATTAACATGACTTGTTGGTATAAAAGGTCAGCATAATGTGTTAGAAGGGAAGGTGTGGGATGAGCTGCATTGGGAGTTTTATTTGTTGGAGACTTTATGTTTTCAAAGCTGGTTTTAGCCTAGAATGCCGTGTCATCCGTAAGAGAAAAGCAATCAGGAGCACATGCCTGGCTTTTCATCCTCTGCTGCTGATTTATCATGTCAATTTGTCAAGTGATTTATTGTCTGGTCCTTCTGGAGAATAATTATATCCATTCCCAAAAATGAAAAGTGGTTTAGAATGTCTAGATTTCTTAGAATAGCCTCAATTCTGGCTATTGCAGCCCGACACAGAGGCTGACTCGGTGCCAAATTCTGGTTCATAATGAAGAGTAAGGGAAATGTTGGGAATTAAGGTGTCTGGATACAAAAGGGAATTAATGACCAGCTGATATCCCTGTCTCCTGGGTGCAGAGCACATTCTGCTGCTTTCCTGTGGGTCCTTTCTGTTCACATTCAAGTCTTGTTGCTAATTTTTAATAAATCTCTCAGACTAATGGCCACTGTTACTTGGTTTCAGTCTGAGGACGTTTTAACCATCATTTCTCACATGGGACTTGTTCTTAACACTCTTGTTTTCCCTTGTGTGTTTTACACTGGGAATAAAGTTCTCTTTGAGAGGGCAAGAATTCTTCCTTAGCTATATCCCAGGGGAGTCACCTCCAGCATGAGGCTGCTCCTCCTTTCCACCCCTCCAAGTGGGAGCCAAGCTGAGCTGTAAGAGAGGTGTTAATCCAGAATCTCCCTGCTAAATCACACTCAGTGATCTGTTTGAGTCCCCACGAGCACCATCCTTCTGTTGTGCTTGGCCTCTGCTGAGGCATCTCCCCACACACATTCCCCTTCCACATCTCTGCAGGGCTGTGAACCGGTGATTTCTCCTGCAGGTGACATTTCCTCGTTTTACTGTCAAGGTTTAAGCCTCGGATGTCAGAACTCGCTCTGACTCCACCTTTTCCATCCCCAGTACTGTGGCAGTTTGGAAGTTGCTGCACAAGCTTTGCCTATTTCTGGAGCTGATTTGCGTGTGTGCACAGCAGTAGGATTTTATGTTGCAGATTCCCTGCAGTCTTTTGGTATAAACTAATATTTCTGCCTCAACAAAAGGTCAGGGATAAAAACAGAGCTGGACATTTAAATACCCAATGCCTTGAGACCCACCTCGACTGCTGCTACCAGCCTGTTGGATTTATGGGAGTAAAGTTGTTTGCTGGACAGTAAATATTAAAATGTGATAGTTTTAGCTACAGATGGGCATTAAATTTACTGAGTTTTAGCAAAAGCTTTTCATAATGAAGTACATAATGCCATTGCATGTCTCTCCTCCTTCGTGTAGGTGCAAATTTGTGTTCATTTTCATGTAATTGTGCTTTTTGGCTGTTGGAAGTGCAGGCTGCCTTAGCCCATGGATTTGGTGGGGTGTGGTTCTTTGGGGGCAGTGCAGCCCCTGTGTCAGAGCCACATCTTGCACACAATTATACTTTGAGGTTGGAAGAGGGAATGAGCCCCACACCCCAGACACGGACAAAACCCCATGTTCAAGTTCTGTCTCTGCAAATCAGATGGGATCTCTGGGTTTTTGTTCTGTGGGAAACACTTTCCCCTTCCCACTCAGTACACAGAAATGCAATTTAATGCCTCCTTTTGCCCAAAGGTAGGTCAGGTGTGGGAGTTAGCAGGCCTTGATAGGAATTGCAGGAGATTGATCACTCCCTCAATGCTGGTGTGGCCCTGCCAGCAACTCAAGAGGCTCGGGCAGGGTTAGACACCCCCAGATGCAGCCACTGCTGCAGGCCAGGAGAACAGGAGAGGGCTGTGGGAAGAATAATGGATCAGGCCACAAGGGCCTCAGAACCCCTGCCAAGCTGCTCCCAGCAGGAGCTGCCCAGGCTCCAGCCTGGAAAACTGAAGTGTACGAGGGACGCTGAGCTTTGACTGAACGCTCTGGTCCATTTTCCACCTCGTGCACATGGTTGGTGGGCGGCTGTTCAGGAAATCGTGTTCCTTCTGCTGTTACAGTGTCCCTTTTTCATGTGAGTGACCGATTTCTCTGCCCCTCTCTCACAGATCTCAGACCTGATACGACAAAGCACAAAGGAGTCCCCGGTGTGGGAGTTCCTCAGCCTGGGATATGCTCTCATGCTCTGCCCCTTCGTCGTCGTCCTGGGAGGGATGTTCTTCCTGGCCACGGCCCTCTTCTTCCTAAGTGACCGAGCCAAAGCTGAACAACAGTGAGTAACGTGGCCATTGCACTGGGGAGGTGCCACAGCCTGTTTTCTCCCCTGAACCTTGTGCTTGTTCTCTTTCCCTGGCCTTGGTCCTTCCAGGTAAAGGATGTTGGGTTGTGTTGAGAACCTGGGCTCAGCAGAGTGCATGAGGCTGCACGAAGCACAGGGGCTTGGGTCATGCTGGCTGGGCATCCTTTACACGCTTCTGCTCTGGTGGATTTCAGTTGTTGGCCGTGTGGCCCGGAGGGGAGCACAGTGTTTGGGGGCACAGGCCCCTTTCACCCTTGCCTGAGCATGTCACAGCCCAGGCCGTGCGTGGCGAGGGGCTGCTGTGCTGGAACCCTTGGACTGCGAGGTGAGGAGCAGGAGATGCTTCACGGAGCTTGGTGGTCAACGTTGCACCCACATCTGAGCCCCCCCAGTGCCCTGCTCGCCACCTCCAGTAGGCAGGAGTGTGAGGTGAGAAAGGAGCCAGCTGTGTGTGGGGACCTGCGTGCTCGAGGGTTGCTGTGGCAAAGAGGCTTTCCCAGTCCCTCCTTGCAGCTTGTAAAAAAAAAGCTACTGTTTTTCAGTAAAGAAACCGATTCGGATCAACTCACGGTTGGCAACTACAGTAATTCGGAAGACGCTTCCACATGACATACAAACTTCTGGGGTTAGTCTCTTTCTCATAATTGTCAAAAACTAAGAGTTGCTCTGTGTAATGGCATGCTGAATATGTGGGTAGGTGACTAGTCTGCTGTTGACTGTAAGTTGCCTTTGCCGTTCCCCCAGTGCAGAATGGGAGCCTGGGTGTGCCTTATGGAAAGGGCCCTGGAATATCACTCTCTGGAGGCCTAGTACAACTAGGAGAGGAAAATGAGCTGTTTGGAGGTTGACATAAGTGTGTGAATGGTTTGGGTGATACTTTCTGGCTCACACTGTTCTATCAGATGGATGCAAGAGATCTGGAAGCAGTGCCACAGATGGTGCTGTGGCCCTGTAAGAGCAGTTCCACCTTCGTTTTACTAAACACCAGAGAAGGGAGAAGTTTTCTGCCTCCTGGTGCCTTTAAATAGATACATTCCCCTATAATGAGATAGTTAAACATTGTAGAAAAACAAGACCTCATCTTGTAAGGAGGTGAAGTCCTGCAGAGCTGAACCTCAGTGTGGCTTTGGGGACGTGACATGTGTGTGCCTGGTTTGTTATCTGCAGAGAAGGGCTTTAAATGGCAGGAAGGGGAGCTGGAGATTAGATGTTAGGAAGGACTTCCTATGGGAAAAAAGAGGTAAATGCTACAGCAGATTCTTTGGAGAAGACACGAAAGCTGTCCCATGGCTCTCTCTCTTTCAGCATCCTTCTCTTTCCTTGCTGGTCTGACTCACATTTGTTTATGCATTTTATATAATTCAGCCACGGATCTGAGGTGTTACAAACCGAGGAGAACAATCGTCATAAATAATGGTTAACAAGATAATTTCTCTCAAATGGCTCCCAGTGCACTGTTTCTGGGAAGTGCCCACTCCCATGTTAAAAATACCTGGCATCCTGCAGTGAGATTCCTGGAAAGAGCAGCTTCTGAGAGTTACTGAGAAGTGAGGCAGTCTCTTTAGCAGGCTGGAGGCTGAGGAGGGACTCACCTGCAGCGGGGTCAGTGTGAGCTGGGGCCTGGCTGCCATTGCCAACAGGTTCGGTGTTCCCCTCAGCATTTATGGGGCAGGATTTATCAGTCAGTGGCTCTGTGCTTGCCTGGGAGAGGAGAGACAGCAGAGCATTCTGCTGTCAGCACTTAGAGCGCCGTGCCGGACCCCAAACCCGCCGTCCCGCTCCCACCTCCCTGCCAGGCCATCTGCCCTTGGCAGCGGCAGCTTTCTGCCAGCCCTCCCCTCTCTCCTACCTATTACTTGCTGGGTACAGAGGAATTTCTATTTCAAGATGCCTTGCTTTCCCTGTCCAGCCAGTCCTGCTGCTCAGGCACCAGGACTTGGAAAGGTGCTTTGCCAAAAGAAATCAATTAACTGGCGGGAATCGCGAGCGCCGGAGATGAAACCCATCCATCAGCCCCGGGGTCGGGGCACACGGGGCAGGGGCACCGACCTCCCCGGTGAACTGCTGTGGGAGCAGGGAAGGGGAATGCTGCTCTCTGCAGCCTTTGGAAACTCAGCTTCCCCTGCTTGAATTTCCACACTGCTCTGAAAACTGGTTCGGGGTTTTATTGCTGGGATTTGTGTGTCTGTTTGTTCCTTTGTGGCACCGTATCCAGGCATTTGCTTAGAGATAATTTCTTCTTCCAGGCAGGGCAGATAGCAGGATAGCAACCTCTCTTTCCTGTAAAGCTTCCTCCTGCTTCCACCAGGCTTCCTTTCAAAAACAGAATTTCCAGGCTTTCACACTTCTTTTATGATTGCCACAATTCCTGGCATATTTTGTAGATTACTTTTTTAGCACAGGAATTCCAGTCAACAAGGCTGCCCCTCTCACAAAAACACTCAGGAGAAAAAATTCCTTCTACAGCAGGTTTTTTTTTTTGTTGTTGTTTTTTTTTTTTAGCACAATTCTTTCCCGACTATTTTCGTGCTGCTTCAGAAGTCTGACAGCTTATAGAGGCTTTTAGTAAATGTAGAACTAGCAGAGAACATGACAGAGTACATCACTGCTATAATCCAATCACTTGGGGGGCAATTTTTATAACACAAATTTAATCCCACCCTTTCAAAGTTATAAGAGAGAGAAAACAGTTAAGAATGGGTTCTCTAAGAGCTCTTAGGCACTAGGAATGATAAATACTTCAATTCTTTTCCAAACCACTCAAATACAATTCCTGCTGTGATTTCACTGGGCTTGTTGTTCCTTTCCTGTTCTGCACCTCTGCAGAGGAGGGTTAAAGCAGTTGTATTTTATTTCCAAACATGACTCCACTCTGTACTGGATTTCTCTTACCTGCTTAAGGAAAATTGGTGAGGCCAAGGTGGATTTTGGGAAGCTGGTGTGTGTGTGTGTGTGGACAGTCTTTCCATGGCAGGGCCCTCAGAGGTGGCTAAGTGCATTTATCCCCGAGTTCCATCACAGGGACCTGTGCAGCCCTGGCACAGAGCAGCAGCTTCCAAAGCTGGGAGCACTCCAGGTGCCTCAGTGGATGGAATCAAAACCTCAGCACTGCTGAGAGTTGTGTCTGTGGTTTGTGTGTGTGTGTGTCCCCTTCCTCCCTCACAATGCACATAGCTGGGAAAAACAAAGCTTCCCCCTGGAGAGCTGCAGGAGAAATGCCCACACTGGGACTTACCAGGAGCTTCCCCAGTAACAGGGAACAACGTGCTCCTTTTAGTATGAAAAGGAATTTTAAAAAGTCCCTTTCCCAAACGGTGACAGCTGTTGGTGCCAGAGATACAAACCACTGTAATCTGTGTGTGTCAGGCCCCTGTCCTGGGCAGTGGGAAGCTCACCTGCATTCTTCCTGAGAAACACCTTGTGCAGCTATAGCATAATCTCCTCCTCAGGGGAATGTTTTATTTTTAATATATATATTTTTTTTTTTACTTAATCCCTGGTTTTATACCTGGAAACATGAGGTTTTCTGGGTTTTTTCCCCAGAGGTGTGAAAGGATGGTCTGGATGGATATCTGAGTTTGATAACTGCTCAGTCCCTCTCTGCATCCTGCATGATAGAGGCTGGCTATTTTCTCTGAGGATACAGCAATGCAGATCAGGCAGCAGGATGCAACTGCAGTGTTGTGTCCCTGCCAGAGCAGGAATAAAGAGCTGCACCACTGCAGCTGGTCAGGACTGAAGAATTTAAATCTTAAACCATTTTAAACTCAGCACTTGAGAGCCCTGCAAGCCTGACTCCTTCACCCATTTGTTTACATGACAGGAATCAGGGTATTTAAGCAACTCCAGCAGGTTTTTATTTTCTTCTAAAATCAAAATTGAACATTTAATAGAAAAATATTTGACTCTTAACACCTTTGATCAGGTGTGGAGGCTCTTGCTGGGTAACAGTGCTGGTGAAAGCTTCATTTTAAAAGTGGTGGGTACAAACACTAGAAAGAAAATATTCTTTACAGAGGAGAGAGCACAAACCACAAAAAACCATCCCTAGCCCAGACACCTCTTCTGCTGTCTTAAACATGGCACATCTGCAAATTGCATTACAGGAAAAATGAGAATAATCCATTTTCAGGCTCTTTCTTCTGCCTCACATCAGGCTTATTTTTAGCCTTTTGCAGAACTAGATATAAAATGATCTCCCAGTTCTCCTATTGCAGCAATTTGAAAGTGTCTGACCTTATTTTTGCTTTGCAGATTCTATTATGTGGGGCAGGGGAAGGACTTGCAGAGCTGTCAACCCTCCTTTTCTCCAATTTTGCTGTGGCAGCAGAGGCAGAAAGGACCGGCCAGGTGACCTGTTGTTGCCAGCAAAGCCCAGTCCCCTCCATTAACAGTGTCACAGGTACTGAGGTGGCAGCTGGGCTGGCACAGAGTGTGCTCCATTCGGGTGGTTTGCATTGCCAAAAGTATTATTTCGTCTCTGAAATAGCTGGAGATGCGTCACAAAGGGGTTTGAAGAGGCTGGGCACTTAGTTTGGAGAGATGTCTCAGTGCTGCCCTGGAGCAGGGTTTGGGTTGGAGGGTTTCAGAGGCAGCAAGTGGATTTTAACAACTCCCATAAAGGGATATTTGAGCAGCTCACTCGGTGTTTGGGGGAGGAATATCATTGCTTTGTTTGTTTCTTACTTCACAAAAGAACAATAATTAAGCATTTCCTACAGTGCTAGAAACTCACAGTGCCTTTTTAGCCCAGATAAGATGACCTTGGCCTTTAAAGCCCTGTGACTTTACAGCGAAAAGCCTGGATTAGGATGCAGAGGATCTGTGATGATGGAAAGAGGGAGGCACGGTGTGTTTGGAGTATCCAAGGGTGGCATGGTGAAAACACAGACTGCAGAGGGATTCAAGATTAGACTATTAGATGGTTTATATGGAATCAGAGTGTTGAGAGTATGAAGGGAAGAGGTGGTGAAAATGTGAGTAGTTTTATTATTGTTGGTGGGAAAAGCTGCTTGTAGAGCTGTTGAGTTTTCTCCCCTGTTTACTGGCCATGTTTGTAACTCCCTAAAAGGAATCAACAAATGCAAGAATGGAACAGCTTGGGACTGGCTGAACTTTAGTGCTGGTTTGCTGCTCCAGTTGGGAGCTGCTGGTGTCATGCACATGGAAAACACAGTCTCTTATAGAACAAATGCTGATTTGTTCTGTCACTTCAATCACCCTGAGGATTTCCTGCAGTGGGTGGGGAGAAGTCAAAGGCCAGTTTGGTTGTTCACAGCCTGTTCAGCTCACTGTGGTCTTTGCAGGGAATGCTCCTGGTGTTTGAAATATGCTCTTGGAGTTAATTGTTGGCAGAGGGAGCTTTGCTTAAGCACAGACAGAAGGACAGAACCAGCTGGTGCTGGCACAGCTCTGGGCACACATGAGCTGTGGAAAAGGCTTCAGGCAGAGCCCTGGGTTCTCCAAATCCATTAATTCCCCACCATACTGACTTCCCAAGGTTAATCCCCACTGCCATGGAGAAAGGAAAACAATATTCCTAGACTATCCCCAGCTATTTAAGTGCTGTCTCCCAGCAAGAAGGGAATTTCTCAGTGTGCCTGAAGTTACAGGAAGGCAAATCTCGCTCCTCCAAGGGCTCCAGATCAAGAACTGTTTGGGAATCCTCCTGCTGCCAAGGAGTCAGACTCTGTCCCTGCAATGCTCATCAGCTGTAAAACAGGATTGGAAGCCCACAAGGTATGAGGGGCACTGAAATCATATGCTGCCAATGGATTCAGCATGTCCACTGGCCCTGCAGAGGAGGGTTCTTGGCCATGCAGGAGATTTTAAACTCTCACTGAGAGATTCTTTGCTGAGGCTGCCCTGGCCCAGAGACAAAGGCTGATCAGATCCCACACAGGTGACTGGAGCACTGAGCAGAGGGTGGCAGCTTTCCAAGCCAGAAACAATCTTTGACACAAGGAAATGGAAGAAATAATGAAAATTGCAGCCCTGCTCTGTGTTTCCTGAAGCCTGTCACAATCACAGAGCATTTTACAAAGGTATTGGCTTTTATCAGCCCCAGTGACCCCTTCTTGTGGAGCAATCTGCAAGGCAGAGTTTTGGCAAGCTGTGACTGTGGGTGTGTTAGAGCAATTTACTCGTGGTTGGCTCCTTGGCCTGGGTCAGGGTTTAAGCCCACCCAGCCCCTCACTCACTTCCCAGCTAAGTGGATCAGGGAGAGACTCCGAAGGGTAAGAGTTCCCCACACCTGGTGCCTCAGAGGCTGATGGAAAGAGCTGTATCATGAGGCAGTTACTGTGGAGGGATAAGAATTATGTTTCTAATCAAGTGGCATCAGGAAGTTCTACAGGATTTTCTGTTTTCAAGATTTAATTATATCATACCTGCTTTTTATGTCGTGTTTTCTCTCCTTTCACTTTCAATCAAGCCAAGAAAAATGCAAGACCCTCCACTTGCTCTTTCCTCCGGTATTTCAGTGGACATAGGAATGTGATGTTATCCACCTCTTTCCATGGCACTAAACCCCCCCACCTTCATTCTGAGCCCATCAATATCTGGCTGAATTCTGGGACAGTTTTGAGACCCAGATCTTCACAGAGTTCATTTCCATCCAGGTCCTTGGGACCCTGATTTGTGCAGTTAACTGCTCGTTCTCACATCTGTTCTGCTGCAGCTGCCTGGGAAAGTAGCAGGAAAGGTTATTGATTTTTCCTTTCTGCCAGTTTTCTGCTCTGTCAAGATCTGCCAGAGAGGAAAAAGAGAAGCTGCCCCGTGTTTCTTCCTCGGGAGGCAAATCAGCACCTCGGCTAAAGGAGCAGATGGAAAACACTCACACTGTGCAGCTTTGAGGGGCTGAGCCGAACCGAGGGAAAGATGTATTTGCTGCCCGAGATTATCAGCCTGCCTTTGCTAAAGCCACTGACGTGCGGGAGGGGAAGGGGATTTGAGCCAATTCATTCCCTCGGAGCAGCTGGTGCAGCACCTGCGGCCCCGGGCAGGGGCAGGGGCAGCTCTGCCGGGGGGCTCAGCACAGCCAGCTCCTCTCCCAGCCCTGGCGGTGGCTCACACGGGCAGCAGCAGCAGCAATGGTAGGCGGTGGTTTCCTGCTCCAAACTCCCGTGCTGGGTTCTCTGTCGAGTTCTGTTCTCTTAGCATCCTTACCGGGCCCCCCAGGGCAGTGGGCACAGCACCCAGCCCGCCAGAGCTCAAGAAGCATTTGGGTGATACTCTCGGGCACGGGGTGTGACTCTTGGGGATGGCTCTGGGCAGGGCTGAGGGTCGGACTCGGTGACCCTTGTGGGTCCTTCCCACTTGGAATGTTCTGTGATTCTTTTCCTTCAGCACCCTGAGCTGAGCTCCATGGACTGGTAACCTGTCCGGATGCATCAGGAAGCTGAGCGCACGGACTGTTCTAGCTGTGCTGCCCTGTGCCTCTGTGGTAATGCCTGAGGGGTGGCTGGTTGCCTTTCTAAGGTGTCGCCTGGTCTTGTGTTACCTGTTTCTTGCTGGCAGGTCACTGCAAAGAGCTTTTCATCCCCCCGAAACTGACAGTGTTTATGAGGGTGTTGGCAGTGATGGAAAATAGGAGTGGGATGGGCTGTTAAGCTCAGGTGCGTTTCCCTCCTTTGTGTACTAAAATGTTTGTGTGTTTTGGCAGTTGGTTTCAGAGGATTTATTCAGGGCAATTGATCTCTGCAGTAACAAGGTGGGGGATGGACAGAGCCTGGTATGTGGCACAAACACTTCCTGCCACTTCTCCCTGTCTGAACCACAGCTGGAATTCGGAGGTAGGTCTGGTAAAGAGGCCTCTGCCTGTGCCTAAACCCAGTTTTTTATACTCCTTAGTGATCTCTTGGCTCCTTCCAGTTGCAATTGCCCTTGTCAGGGAGAGCACAGGGAGAGCATCGCTCCTGCCCTGGGATTTTAACTTACCTGGGGGAAGTTCGTGTGCATGTGAAGATCAAGAAACCCCACCCAGAGCTGCCCCAGCTCTCCTACTCCATGACTATTTTGTTAATTGTCTGCAGGCATTACAGTGATAGAGCAGCGTCAGTGCCCTCGTGTGCAGGTACCTTCCTGTGCTCATTTATCAGTGGGTAAAATTCCCTCTGGAGGTCAGACAGGTGTGGAGCTGCAAATGATCATCCTTAGCCTCTGTCCTCCTTGCCCAGGCTCAGACAGCAACATTAGATATGAGTGCTGCTGTCTCAGTAGCTGCAGTTGCAGGAAACTGCACCTGGCTGTGCAGCTCCTCATCCTGGGACACAGGTGGAGGTGGCACTGCCCTCAGCTTTGATGCAAAAAGAAACCCCTTTAGCTGTATTTGAAAAGATTTGTTCCTCATAGATTAAAGCCATGAAGTCTCATTACCTTTCAGGGATGTCATCACCTAAAATTTTGGGTTTCAGTGTGTTCACAAGGCCTTTTGGAGAAGTTGAACTTCTCAGAAACATCTGAGTAAGTTCAGACAGGGAGGAATCTGCTGGAAGCTGGTTCACTTGTATCCCTTCCTAAAGTGCTGCTTCTAACAGGCACTTGATGTTCGCCCAGTACCTCAGAAATACAGAATTCTCCCCAATGAAATGAAGGGTCCTTAATCACAGGCAGGAGTTGCTGCCAAGTCCAGGGATCCAGCTGCCCCTGTAGCCCCAGTACTCCTGTCAGCTGAAGGAGCTCCTGCTCACAAACTCTTGCTCAGTAACTAAAAAAAATGATTTATTTTCAAGCTAGGAGGACCCCACTGAAGCATTTTACTGTTGGTTGTAAAAGTTAAGTGATGTTAAGTACAGCAGGCTGTAAAAATCAGGGCATTATTTCCTAATATGCTTCTCAGTTACAAAAGCCAGAGCCTGGCTTGTTTAGATAGCAGGAAAACAGGGCCCTGGGAAAGCTGCAGGATGCTGAAATACAGGTGGTGTTTAACTTGGGTATGAAATGTGACATTAACCGGGCTGGCAGCATTCCCAAAAGCTCTCTGGAAGCACAGCCTTTCTCCTGGAGCCCAGGGCATGGTGGTGCTGCACACTCTGGGGTGTGTCCTCCTTCCTCACTCCCCTTCCTGCCTGGGGTTGGAGCTCAGGGGCAGAGGTGACATCCCTGGAGCTCAGACCCAGTCAGTGGGACACACATCCCACTGCTGCTCCTCACAGCTTCTCCCTGAACTGCTGGGGCAGAGGGAGCTGCAGGTGAGAAGGGGGTTCCTCTTGCTGGCCCAGGGGGAGCAGAACATTCTTGCATTGTTTGTGGCAGCAAGAACTGTTTCAGATCCCTGGGGATTGCCACCTGGAACCTCCAGGAGCTGCTGGCTGAAAGGGACAGAGCATTCAGAGAATAATCCTGCCCAGATCCTGAAATAGAGCACAGCTGACCTGTAAGAGATCCTGGCCACTCACCTGTTATCTTAAATTCCCTGTCTTTTGCTCATGCAGGTCTCTGACCGGTGGAGGGGCTGTGAAATTAGATCCATTTTACATAGCATAAATATTTAACAGCTCTAGAGCATGTAGTTTAATATTAAACAGACAGGCTTATAAATACTTCAGAATTATAGATGCTGTCACACTGCTTGAAAATGGTTTGATAGGATCTAGGAGAAATATTTAGGTTTGACAGGAGAGGAAATGATGGGGTTAGAGGGAATCAGCCACATTTTTAACTGCTGGAGGAGCCCATAAAAAAACACCAAGAAAACTTGTTCAGCTTCTGTTCTTGAAAGGCAGTTTGGGTGAATTTCCTCCCCCTCAGGAAACAACAGACTGGTTTCCACCCTACTCTCTTCAAGGAATGAAAACATTCACAATCTTAAGAAAACACTGCAGAGAAAACAGAACAATCTGGGAGCTGATGCTCAGTGAGCAGATCCATTCAGTGTGGGATTATCATTATTAGAAAGGCAAGTGGGACTTAATCGGGGATTTAGATGCTCTTGAGCCTTGTTAGTTTAAGCCCATGTACTACATTTTGCCAGAGTTTAAATTTTATTACCAGTGGGTTTGCTTTAAGAAAAATAAACAAAATCCCATTGTACCCATAGGCTGAGCCCCTCAGCACTGCCTGCAGCTCGGGGAGCAGGGACTGCACTGACCAAAATCTGGGCACAGCTTCAGTTCTCCCTCCTGCCCACCACCTTCCTGTGTGATCCCTGAAAGTCATTTCTCTCCCCAGCAGGTCCTCTAGTCATGTGGGGTCTAATTTCCCATGAAATCTTCCAAATGCATTTCAGGATTAGCCCCTCCAGGCCTCTGCTCCCATCTGTGAAACAGAGATAAAGCAGAACTTGAGAGAAATGTGTTAAAATAAAAGGGAGGTACATTTTATCCCATAGGAGGCTGAACTATAAGTAATCCAAGCAGGAGAGTTGTGTGTATTTATGGTTCATCTGTCAGCAGTGCAGGTGGGTTCCCTGTGTTGAAGTCATAGCAAAACTTCTGTGTATGTTCTGTATCCTGTGAGAATGTGGAATGACATGTTAAGGGATGTGGCTTGCAAATATTATGGCACATTCAAAGCTCTGGAGTTTTAGGATTCTGTGACAGTTTTGTGACATACCAGAGCTTGCTTCCTACTTGTGCAGTTGGCTGTAGCATTCCCAGGTAACGTGTTTTGTCTCTGATGAATTCTGCTACTGAAGCAGTTACAGGGTTCAATGCAATGTGATTTCCAGTGCTGTGGGGTTATTGAGAATGGTGATTGTGCAAAGGAACTTGGGTCAGTTCCTGCATCAAAAGTATTTCAGTTTATAGCCTGGAAAGGCAGAGAAGGCACAAATTCCCTGTGGGGTTGGTGTGAGGAGCTGTGGGCTGAGCTGGACCAATCCCTGATGCAGAGATTTCTTGGAAGGTGTGCCTTGAGCTGTGGGTAGTTTTTATCCTGGAACATATGTCTGAATCCAGCATCAGACCTTTGCAGCCAAAAAAAGAGTGTCCTGGCTCAGGTAAAAAGTGTGGTGAAGAACTGCAGGTGAGTTTTAGTGAATCAGCCTTTCCAAAGGGGAATGATGTTCCCTGAGTTCTCCCCTGGCAGGGCCTCACGCAGTGATGGTTTCTGTGATACTCCCTGTCCACTTGCCCAGATGTTTCCCTGATTGAGAGAAGCTGCTTTTGCATGTGACAGTAACAAAGTGCTGGTTTGGTTTGGTTCTTATTTTAAGTTGGCACAGCCAAATGCCAGGGGCAGACTCTCCCTTTGTGCCTGATTTATGCTCCTTGTGGGTAAAGCACTCGGATGTGTCAGAGGCAAGGCAGGTCCATAAGCAAGGTGGGGGTTTTCTGGTGTTGTCACAAGAATCCAGGTGTTCCTGCTGAGGTCAGTGAGCATTCCAGATAGAAAGCAAGTCCCAAAGGTCTTGGATTCAAGGGTGGCATCTCCTCTTACAGCCCACACCAGGGCCCCTCTGCCAAACACCATCGAGGGGCTCCTGTCCCTGAGTCACCCGCTCCGGGAGGGCATGAACAGCGTGGGGAGGGGGGGATGTGGCTGCTGCAGAGGACGGCTGGGCTTTCCAGGGCATGCACTGCAAGAGGGAGCAGGTGCAGGGGATGGACTTTGTTGGCTATTGCTGCTGCCCACGGGCCCACAGGGCACAGGAGCTGTCCCCTCGTGGCAGGAGGTGCAGGAGAGCTCCTGCCCGGTGACACCGCGGTCCCGCCGGACACTGCCCATCACCCGGGAGCAGGTGTCTGGAACAGCAGCAGGTCTGCAGGAGCTGGAAACTGAAAGACAGCTCCTTTTCTCCTAATTTAATTTTTATCAGTGGAGAGTGTTTACATGTGTGCTGTCAGGCTGAAGGACACCAACAGCCGCTGTACAAACGCTCCTGTACCAGCTCAGGGAAACAGTCGCTACGTCTGGATGCCTTTGGGACCTTCCCAAATCCTTGTCAGTGAGTGTCAGCAATGTCACTGGGCATGTTCCAGCAAGGGCTGCCAGACAGCCCTGTGTGACAGGGCCTCAGCTTTATACCATTGTGCAGGACAGTTAGTCATGTACCACTTGTTTAGACACTGTTAAGCAACCGAAGCCTGGATTCACCAGGCTGGGCTGTTACTATGCACCTGTTTCTTTGCTGATTGCAGCGCTCTCATGACACTTTTGTTTTCCCTTCACCAGGGTGAACCAACTTGTGATGCCACCAGCCTCCGTGAAAGTCTGAGATGGTGAGTGACCCACACTAGCAATAGGTTTCAAGCTACCCCTGCATTCCAAAGCCCCCTGTCCACCCACTCCTCTCCTTACTGCTGGAGAGAAGTTAACCTTTGCCAGCCCTGGTCTGCACCTTTGCCACCTTCAGCCTAAATCAAGAACAGGGACACCAGGGGTCACCTTGAATGTCCTTTGTGGTATTGAGTTGCTTCCAGAATGTGGGGCTCCCTTCTTGGAGCAGGTGAGCCCAGGTAACCCCTGTCCCCCTGGCCAGCAGCAGGTGTGACTGTCCCAGCCCCAATTTACAGCACACCT
Organism: Scytalopus superciliaris; assembly: GCA_013400415.1. Taxonomy (NCBI): domain Eukaryota; kingdom Metazoa; phylum Chordata; class Aves; order Passeriformes; family Rhinocryptidae; genus Scytalopus; species Scytalopus superciliaris. The sequence goes on from VXBX01004959.1 coordinate 1,417,900, forward strand.
GCTGCCCACAAAGCTCCTGCTGCCCTGCTCTGGCTCCAGCACCAGCTGCTGTCAAACCACCATTCTTAGCATATTCCAGATTTTCTGCACAAAGTGCATGAAGTGTTTTTCATGTTGTTGCAGGGCTGTCCCCACTGCCACCCTCAATCCAGGGTGACAACACTGAGTCAGAGAGACTGTCCCCTTCCCCCTGCCCTCCCTTGTCCCTTGTGTCCATGTTGTCCTTATCACTCCCCCCCAGCCAGAGTGCTGAGGAGCCACCACGAGTGATAAACACTTCCCAGCATTTTACTGGAGCCAAAATTAATTAAAGCAAGTTTTTGAAGAGATTTCTTCCCCATAAATTAAATGCGTTGAAAGACTAATCAGAAAATCAGAACTCAATAAGACACTTAAGAATGGCCTTTTGAGGGAAAAGATTTAATGCAATCTGTAGCACAGCAGATGTGTTATTTCCACAGAGGGGATTGGATTCTGGGATAGGGCTGCCTGCAGTCTGCAGGCTCTGGGCTGGATGCGTGCTCACATGTTACTATTTATCAGTAGCTTTTAGATAAAAGCTTGGGGTTTTTTTAAACCTGAACAAATGTGGGAGGAGATATAAGATGGTGTCGCTGAGAATTGCCTTACAAAACAGTGGCCACTTTGGGTCCTGGGCAGAGGAAGGTTTTTCACTGCACTTTCTTCTTTTTTGGTCTAGTTTTATACAGGTTGAGATAAACCAGGCCATCGTCACAGGGAATTGTTCTGTAACTGAGCAGTCACTGATTTTTAAGGTCAGGGGTAATTTGCTGCAGAACGTGGAGCACAGACCCTCTCCCAGGAAATCCTGCAGTGAGAGAACTGGTTATCCCTGCTCTGTTATCTTGGAAAGCTGCTGGATAGGTCCTGGTGTGCACGAGTGGTCCCTCAGCAGTGAGAGAGGTGCTGACATGGCTCCTTAAAGCCACTGAGGGCCACCAGTGCCTGCTCTGCCTTGTCAGCAGCCTGAGCTGGGCTGTGCTGCTGGGCTCTCCAAGGGACAGCAGTTTGGAAAATGACAAGTTAAGGCACAGGTTAGTCCCTCTTTTCTTTAATAAACTGAGGGGTTAAAAACAGCCTAGCAAAAATGTCCTGTAATCTGCTGAGCTGCTTCAGCCCCCATGAGGAACAGCTGTACCTGCACACCTGACAAACAGGACATGGCTGATGCCCTGAAGTACTGCAGAGAGGAGCTCAGCTCCTGGGGCAGGCTGTGCCTGGGGCACAGGGCATTTGCTTCCAATTCCAAACAGCTACAGCACATCCCAAAGAGCTGCCTCCACCCTGGGCAGGCTGTGCACAGGACCAGGGGTCTCTGGGCTGGCCCTGCCCCAAAGCCAAGGTTACCAATCCAACCCTGTGCCTCCCCATTAACCACATCCTTCCCTTCCCTGTTTGCAGTTGCCAGTGAAGGACACGAGGTCTCCTGCTCCCACCACACCCATCTCAAGCTTGAAGCCCTTCTGTGCTGGACACCAGTGGATCCTTCAGCTGCACCTTGCCTGGAGGGGTTCTCCAGCACCAGCTCCATCCCCCCACTCCAGCCTGCGGGGTCAGGCACCAGGAGATGAGCGGGGCAGCCGGGAACTGGGGGACATTTGTTCCTCTGAGCACCAACAGCTGGCCCTGGACCCAGGAAGTGCTGCCCAAGTGAGTGACTGTAGATTGTGTAAATGGTTTTAGTTGTAGCCAATGAAGTCCACGTGGTTTGTAGGACTGGTGTCTTATGGAATGCTGCTGCTCTGCCAGCACTCCCCCCCCCACCGACTGCACTAGCTGGGGCCCTGTTTCTGTGCATCACTTTTTCTTTGACACTGAAGGCTCAACTCAGATTATTATTTTTTATTTAAATATGTCATAAGATGCTTTATCTCTGCTGAAGACATTAGATGATATATATATATAGATATATTTAGATAAACAGTTTTTATTTAAACCTTTAAAATCTGGAGCTGCCTGTGCAACCATAGCAGACATGAGTAACGTCCACAGCTCTCCCTGTCTCAGTGCCCTGCTGTCAGGCCCTGCAAGGGCAGCACAGGAGGAGTTCCAGTGGGTCACCTCCTGGCACCTGAGGCTGAGCAGTGGGCAGAGGAGAGTTTCACTGCACTGGGAATGCTGGTGGTTGTCACAGAAAGGCCTTGGACAGAAAGCCCGGGGGCTCTGGAGTTTTCAATATGCTCAATTCAGCCCTGCCCTGGAGCTTCACAGGCTTTTAAAATACCAAAATCTAGCTGGCTGAATTGCTGTACCTTGGGCCTGGGAGTGCAATACTGCTGTGCCAGTGACCTCGTGCTTTGTTTACATGATGCCATATCACAGGACTGTCAGTGCTAATTCTCCCTGTCAGTGTTCCAAAGCAGGGGCTGATTCTGTTTCCTCGGAGCAGTGTTTGGGTTCCTGCACACCCAACCCTGCCCAGTCCCGAGTGCTCTCGCTGGGGTGGCACCTGTACCTTCACAAAGGTGCATCTGAGACCTTTCAGACAAGGCCAGTGTCTGAACAGGGTTAGTCCCAAATGCAGGAATGTGTCACTGGGGTTTTGGTTCCTGCCCTTGGCCTCCACGAGCCAAACTCATGCCGGGTCAGGGGGATGCTGCAGCTTTGTGGGGAAGGAGACCCTGCCCAGCCAGGCTGCCTCAGCCAGGGCTCAGTGAGCTCCCTTTGCCCTGTTCATGCCCCTCCTGCAGTTCAGATCCCCCTCCAGCTCAGCACCCGGAGCAGGTGAAGGCCCCTCACTCCTGCTCACGGCTCCCCAGTGGCTGCACTTGGGCTCCAGGCAGGACTAAAGCAGCTCAGGCACTGCCAGAGTGGAAGTGGCTGCAGGTTAAGGCTGGAAGCTGCTGACCTGGCTGTGCTCAGAGACACAGGAAGGTCCTGTTAGTAAATGTGGGTGTATCTCCCATTCCCTTCCAGGAGGTGCTGGGACCCACAGCAGCACAGCACTGCCCAGGGGGTGGCTGTGATTCCAGGTGCTCCCCCCAGGGCAGTCCCTGCCCAGGTAGCAGGTCCCACAGGTGACTCCTGTCACCCCAAGAGCCTTTCCCCCTCCTCAGACCCCACAGGGCTCCTCTGCAAAGGCTCTGTCACCTAAAATCCCTTAACAACAGGTCTCAGATTCAGCTAAAGAACTGGAGCCAGAAGTGTTCCTCGAGTGCCTGGGCATCCTCTGGAGGACAGCAAGCAGGTGCTAGAGGTAACAAAGCAGAGCAAATCCCAAACAATGCTTCACTTCCCACCTCGTGCCACTATTTACATTCCTAGGGGAAAGGCAGCCTTGTAGTGTGGGAGTCAAACGCTTGGCTTTAAAGGCACATGAATTTCTGGTTCCCCTTAAGAAATTCCTTGTTAAGCTGTTTAAAAAGAAACAAAAAGCAACCCAACAATCAGTTATTTCATCTCAGAAACCAAAGAAGATTAATCACATTTCTGAAATTGCTTTTCCAATGGGCTCCCTCTGTTGTAGCATTTACTGTCAACAAAATGAAACATTCCTGCTAAGGTTCAGATTAGGAATTCTCCCTAAACTTAATGCTCAGGAGTCAGCCATGACAAGGGAACTGGTTTGTGATGTCCTGGTTTGTGACAGGCCCCAGTCCCTGTCAGAGGCTGTGGGGGTTTATCCTCTGTGCACATGAAGGAAATGCTGTGGGCTCTGTTTAACACGAGGGAAGGGAGTGCTGCCTGCACTAAGGGATCCCTGAATCCCTGCTCCCACGTGTGCCAGGCTAGGAAAGGGAGGCTCAGGCTCCCTCCAGTTCCCCATGGGCTGTGGGACCTACCATGTCTGATCCTTGCTGTGTTCACTCACCAGGGAGGCTCCAGGCTGCCCTGAATCAGGAGGGTTTTCTTCTACTCCATTTCATAAAGGGGATTTTTTAAAGCATTAACTCCCCCCTCCCCAGCTGATCCTGCACCAGCACTGCTGCAGAAGCAATGGCTTGTACACAGACAGGGAGCCTGAGGCAATGGGCATTGCCCAGAGAGCCAACAACAAAATGGCCCAAAAGGCATTAAACTGCCAACCCAAGGGGCTCCTCCTGCCATTGCTCCCAGGGTGGCCCCAGGAGCCTCTCCCCTTTCAGACTGGCCAAGGGAGACCCTCAGGGTGAGACTAAACCCCACAAAGGACTGGCTGTGCTCTGGGAAGCAGAGTTCTCTCAGCACCCTCTGTCCCAACTGCTTGTTTTCTTCCCCCTTTGCTTTGTTGTTTGGTAAACCAGCACTTACAATCACTTTTACTATGTGATGTATGGGAGTATTAGTATATTTTCTTGTTATACAAGGGAGGAGTATAAAATAGTTTTCTGATTTCTTTCAGAAGCAAATTACTATTTTATTTTTTAAGAGCAATTGATTGTGAATCTCAGAGTATAAAAAAATATAAATAAGCCAAATATATACCTTTATGTAAATTAAGAAATAAAAGTATTTAAAATGTACCTCCTGGCTCCTTTTCTTGTGTCACCTCCTGGCTGTGCACTCCTGTGGTTGCTGGGACAAGGCTGCTCTGAGCTCCAGCAGCCACACAGCCACCAAGAACACTGGGGTGGGGATGGGGAGGAACTTACCTGGACACCAGCCTGGCTGGAGCTCCTTTGGGAAGTACCATCAGGAGCAGGGAAGGGCAGAGGGGTGATGGGTAACAGCCTCCTCCTCCCTCTGAGCTGGCTGCCTGGATCCAGACAAGGGTCAGAGCCAGGGAGGAGTCCGTGGTGGGCACAGAGGCAGGGCCCTGCTCCAGCCCTCTGAGGCCCTTCATGGCACAGCAGAGCTCCAGCACCTGCTGATGTGACTGATGAAAATGGCTGATGTGGTGAGGGCTGTGGCTCAGCTGCTCAGGAAGGTGGGCAGGGAGTACTCCAGGAAACAAAGTCCCAAGTGGCACCACGGTGGGCAGCAAGGCTGCCCCTCCCCAGGGATCCTGCAGCAGCCACACCCCACCAGCTCCACAGCACCGTGGCTTGTGGAAAAATGAAGGGGCTGGTCCTGCTGTCTCAGGTCTGCAGCCCCTCTGTGCTCCTGCCTCAGGCTGCAGTGACACACAGACAGGGGTGATTGGGAGAGACCCCTCCCACAGCACCCCCTTCAGTGTCCTTTTCCTTCAGCACAGAGTAAACATCCAGGCCAAGACACCCCTAAAGCAAAGGATCTGTCTCTGACACCACCCCCAGTGACCTTTTGGCAGTGTGTCTCACAGCTTTCATCTTAATCATTCTGTGTAATGACTTGATTAAGCATAATTTTATAAATTCTGATGTTCCAGCAGATGGGCTCTGAAGCTCAACAGCTTTAGTTTCCATCCATCAACTACTGCTCACACTGACTGCACTGTTCACACCAGGCTTGATCATGGGCATACCCCCACACACTCTGCCAGGCCCCCCACTGCCCGTCCCCCCTTCCCAAACCCACAAGGTGACCACCCTGACCCTCTCCAACACCTGCTGACACCTCATGGAGCCCAGGCTGGCCTGGACAAGCTGGTGCTGTTTGTGCTGCAATGTCCTGGTGGTCCCTGTCATACAGAGGTGCTGACTGCATGGCAACCTCTCCTGAGGACTCCAGCACTGCACCCATCTCCCAGTGTCCCTGCCAAAATCTCTGTATGACACACAGGACAGTACATAAAAAAAAAAGAAAAATCACAGAATGGGTTGAGTTGGAGGGAGCCTAAAGTTCACCTCATTCCACCCACTGCCAGGGGCAGGGACACCTTCCACTAGAAGAGGTGGCCCCAAGCCCTGTCCAACCTGACCTTGAACACTCCCAGGGATGGGGCAGCCACAGCTTCTCTGCCCAACCTGTGCCAGGCCCTCACCACCCTCCCAGGACTCCACTTGCCTGGATTTGTCCCATGGCTTTGGCCTGTCTCTGTCAGTGCATCCCTCCCTGGAGCTCAGTGCCCATGGCCTGAGGCTGCTTTCCTGCATGCAGAAGAACCCTTGAGCTCTTCTCAGTGCCAAAGAGCTCTGGCCAGCTGAAAAGAAAAGGCTTCATTAAAATCAAAGCATGTTCTGTCCCCTAAAGGTCAAGTGACAGACATGAAATCAAGTAAAATGAAACCTTTGCAAGTGCTAAAAGGCACAAGTGCCGGTGAAACAGGATTTGACTTGGTGGATTAGTGACTGCTTTCTGTAAGCTGTGCATCAAAGCCAGCCTCCAGGCAGGTCAGTTCATTGGCAAGAGAGTTGTTAGTGAAGCACGACCCTCACCCTGCCCTGCAGCTCTCCCTTCCCTTTTGCCCCTGACCATTCCATGAGCCCTGGAGACTGAACACCCCCCAGGCCCTGGGAAGGCAAGGTCAGCCACCTCCAGCTCAGCCACTGACATCTGGCACTGCCCACCTGCCATCCCTCACTCACAAACAACAGCTGGCACTGCTTTAACCTTGTGCTTTGCCCTTCCCAAACGAGTGACAAGCTGATCCACATGAACTCTTCACCACAGTGACCCTGGCAGGTATCCCAGAGCAGCTCAGCCAGGCCCTGTGGCCTCAGCCCCCTCACGAGGGCAAGGACTTGCCCAGAGCAGTGGCCACGGCAGGTGGGGTGGCTCTGAGTGCCACACAGATGTGCTCCCTAAAGGCAGGTTAAGTTCCCTCCCTGAGCTGCCTGGAGAGAGCCCTCTCATCCAACTCACTTCACATCTACCTGCTGTTCCTCCTCTAGTCCTGCACGGCAGCAGCACGAAGTCCTGGGATGTCCTACTTAGGGCACAGAGAAGGAAAGGGATCCTGAGACTGTTCTGATCCGAACCCCCTGCTCATCCCTGCACAGGGACAGCCCTGACCTGGCAGCCTCCCGTGCACTGCATTTGCATAACACATGGAAAGTCATTGCTCTGGGGACAGCTGGAGGGGCTTAGCTGGGATTGAGGTTTTAACGAGGCAATGAACCAGCTTTCAACAATAAATGGCAGAGGCAAAGCAGCATCCCCAGTGCCACCAGGCCCCTTTGGAGCAGAGGGCCTTTTCCCTGGAGACAGGATTAGCAATAATTGCCAACACCTTCTGCCTGGGAACAAAAACTTACAGCTCTTCTGCAGGCTGCAACAGCAGCTACTGCAGTCCAGACCCTACAGCCACCTCCAGATGAATAAAGTGGTTTGGGAGAAAAGGTTCAAGCAGGAGGAGTCCAGTTCTAAACTGCTCAGACAAGCATGGGAGCACCACAGGGATGCAGGGCCCAGCCACCTCCCTGAAGGTCTGGTCTGCACTGTCCTGGTCACACACCAGCAGCCCAAGTACCCACCCTCTTTGGGGACCTCTGCAAACCCTGCTGAGGCTGGAGGCCAACAGTGAGCAAGGATGCTCAAGCAGAGCTGCCCTTCACCTCCTGCCCCACTCTGTGCCACTACCTGAAAGGTGCTTGACTTGCAAAGTCCAGAGCCTGCCAATTCCTCCTCAGCCAGGAGCTGAATCCTCCAAGGCAACACCACAGAATCCTCAGTCCCGTCTCTCCCGAGCGCCGGAGGACGCCAGCTGTGGAGGGAGGAAGCAAAAGGCACAGACAGGAAGGACATTCTCTGCTGAACCCTACCAGCCAGGGGGCACAGGAACTCCAGGCCTACTCACCTGCTGCTCACAGAGCCAGTGCCCTCTATGGATGTGCAAGCAAAGCTTCTGGGATCACTGCTGGGACAGGGAAATGGGAAGCTGCCCCTGCCCAGGGTCTGCAACGGGCTGTGTGTGTGACTCTGCCAGCTGCTGTCACACAGGGACTTCTGTGCCATTTGAGAAGAAAATCATTGCAAAGGCAGATAAATAGCCACGAGCAAACACAGCCCTTTGCAGCTCTTCTCTCACTCCCTCCAAAAGCAGGTTGACATTTCCATGCCCTTATCTCTGCCTGGTGGTACAGACCCACCTGCGGGATGAGGGCTGAGGGCACAGCAGGCACAGCCCTGCCCCAAGCCCTTCCCTCTGCCAGCAGCAGCATAAACTCTTCTGCAGGAGAGAGGAGAACATTGGGGCTTTCACAGCCTTCCAGCCCCAGGAGCAGGGTGGTCAGCAGTGTGGCTGAAGGCAACTACAACATGAGTAGCATTTCAAAGACTTTGAGGCTCAGCTCTCAACAAGACCCAGGTACACAAAAAGTGGGAGAACTTGGTCCTGGTGCTGTCCAAAGGGTGGATGGCATTCTGGCAGTCAGGAGCCTGGGGATAACCAAGCAGATGCAATTTCAAGCAGTCATCTTACAGAGTGTCTGTTGTAAGGCTGCTGTTCCAGGTGCCCTGCATGGCTGCACACAGGCTGCTGGCCTGCCAGAGTGGCCAATCAATCAACCATTTCAATTGTTTCACTGATTTATTGATGTCCCTGCACTAGCACAGTGGCCACGACCCCTCCTGCACCCAGCAGCAGAAAGGCAAGAAAACCAGATCATGGTAGTCACCAATGACACCAGAATAGCCAAACTGGGAACATTTGACCGAAATTTGCATGTGCAAACCCCTTGAACCCCAGGCATTTCAGAGACTGCATCTCCCAGACTGGAAAAGCTGTGAGCCTTGCTGGTCCTGGACAGAACAGGAATGAGCCTTTAGGAGCTGCTTCTGAACCTGAACAAGCAGTGCCAGCACACCTACCCCAACTCCCCAAGGAATCCAAACCAGCCTCTCACTATTGCCTTTGGAAGTCATGGAGACAAGGAGCCTGTGTTCCCAAGTACAGGCTGTTTGGCACAGCCAGAGAAAAGAGTGGGCATCTCCAAGAGCCTCAAGTTCCCTGTGCTTTAGGCTGAACCCTCCACACAAGCCAGACCCGCAGCTTTAGAGCTCAGCATCATGGAAGGTTTATTTAAAAGTCATGGAGGGCATAAAAACTATAGTTATAAAAGATATTACAACAGACTACTGAGCCGTGCCAGGCCTGGGTGAGTCCATGGAGTTTACTCCTGCAGCACTGGAGTTTTTTTCTCTTTTCTTTTCTTCTTGGCTTTGTCCTTCTGCTGTTGAGTGGCCTTGCCCTGCTTCTGCTGGTTGGCTTTGCCCTGCTGCTGCTGCTGGGTGGCTTTGCCCTGCTGCTGGTTGGCCTTGCCCTGCTTCTGCTGGTTGGCTTTGCCCTGCTTCTGCTGGGTCTCCTGGACGACATTCCCTTTGGCTTTCTTTGCAGCTGGAACCTGCTCAGCTTCATCACCTGCATCACCTTTTCTTTTTCTGTTTCTGTTTCTCCTCTTCTTCTTCTTCTTCTTCTTGTCAGCCACAGCATCTCCCCCATTAACAGTGGGGAGGACCCCACCGCTTCCCTTTGCCACTCCATTCTCCCTGACCCCTTTGTTTGGATTCTTGTGTTTGCTGCCCCCAGGCACAAGGCCTTTCTTCTGCTTGGGGGTCTCTGTTCCCAGGGGCTGCTCCTCTGGGGCTGCTGGTTCTCCATTTTCAGCTGGTGCTATCCCATTCTCCTGGATGCCTTTCTTGCGATTCCTGCGTTTCTTGGTCTCTGGCAGGAAGCCTTTCTTCTTCTTCTTCAGTGACTCTGTGTCCTGCTCAGGCTTACTGGCTGTCTTGTCTTTTTTGGGCTTCCTGCAGAGAGAATGCCAAAAATCAAGAGCAACTTAATTTACAGCCAGGGAACAGTGTGATCCACGTGACAGACAGTCCACGGACAGGCAGAAGCACAGGGAAGGTGCAGGAAGCACAGGCATGCTGTGAGGATGAGAGTTATCCCTGGAGTGTTCCTGAGTCTGCACAGGGACTGGTGAATTTGACAGCAGGAGCTGGACCAGGACTGAAGAGAGCACATGGAGATGTGAGGAAGAATCCCCACTCCATGGTAATGCTGTACTTACCTCCACCTCAAGCACACCTGCCTGTGCCCCCAGCAGGGCAACTGAGACACTGTCTGTCTGTCCAAGGTGACAGCCCAGCAAGGCCTTCACTGTGCTAAACAATCCCAACAAGTCTTCCAGCAGAACCTCCAAAGAGCCCATTCCAGTTCCATCAGGGCAGCCTGCATGGCACCAGTATTGCTGCTGTTCTGACAGCAACTGCCCCAGCACCCAGTCCGTGCTGCCCTGCACCAGCTCAGGGCCCAGAGGGGTCCTAAAAAGGACCAGGCTCTAATTCCATGGCCTGGTTTTCAGTGTGAAGCACTAAAGCATAACCACTGAAGGCTCCTCAGCTTTCGGAGCTGCAAGGCAGCCACTCCAAGCACCAGACTGGGGATCCCTGGAGAGAACTGAAGGTCCTGGCCTATACTGTCTGGTCTCCAGTCACTTCCCAGGACAGCTGCTCATTCCTTCCAGCCTCACATTTCCAGAACCAATCCACAGTGATGTGATGGGAGTTTAGTGACTCATCCCAGCCTAGAAATTTCTCTGCAGCTTTGGCTCTTGAGCCAGGGTGCCACATGGGCCTGCTGCAAGCAGGGACTGTTCTTGGGTCATCAGATGTCTCACTCTGTTGGCAAGTCATGCTCAGGTATCAGATGTGTTACAACCTCTTCCCTTCAAGGACCAATCCCAAGCATGTAAGCACATGGACTAGCAAGCCCAGTATTATTCCAAGCAAGCAAAACAAGAAGCATCTCTACCCCACCAACCCAGGGGTTCCATTTAACTCCAATTCCAGCCTGAGCTCACTTCCTTGCCTTCCTCTCTCTTCCCACCTCCCCACATGACTGGACAGAAGCAGGAAAGAGAAGCCAGAATGGCCAGCACACGTACGTGTAATTCAGCCAGCGCATGACGTTCCAGTAGAGAGAGTCGAGCCGGGGGGAGTTCCCAATGTCTTCCAGCTCCTTCAGGGACAGCAGCACCTTCTCCACCTCTGTCAACTTCACGTTCAGCTTCTGCAAGAGGCAAGTAGAGGCAAGCTGCAGAGTGAGCTCAGGAGGGGCACTCACAGCAGCAGGGCACAGGAGATCCTCAGGGCAAGACTATGGCAGGAACAACCACTCCTGCCTGGCTTCTCCAAGCCACTGCTCTGAGTCCATTTGTGACACCAATTTGGGAGCAAAAACTGAAGGCATCATCAGCTAGCAGGGTCTGACTGAAAACTGAGTCTGCAGCATGAGTGTCATGAGTCTAACAGGTAGAACTGGAGGATCCTTCAGTCCTGTTTCCTTTCCAGTCTGTGGCTGGGAGCACTGGGAATGACCATACACCCAACCAAGAGCAAAGCAGCAGCACTTTCAGTCTGGTTTCTAAAGATCTGGCAGCCTCTTCTGTAACCCACTGGATAATTTCAGTAAAACCTGGCAGAAAAGGGTGTCTCAAAGGCAATTCAGCCTGGAAATAATCTCTCTTCTCCACCCACTTTCCTAATAGGTCTTCACAAAGAAACAGGTTGTGGTCAGAGCTCAGGGCTTATCAGTAGGAAACTGGGCTTCAGCAATTCTGCTGCCTGTGGTATTTTGCTTCAGGAAGTGAGAGCATATTAGAGACATATTTTGTCACCTATAGAAAATCTTCTCGTGTTCAAAAAAGTCATTTTCCATCAGGGAAAACAAAGCCCCAGAATAAAGCTTCACTCCCACTCATAAAGCTGCTAAGTCTCAGTTTTTGGGAATCACTGTCTCTGGGGTTCAGTGGAGAGACCAGAGCAATCAGCTGGGACAAAATCCACCCTCACTGCACCCCAGGTTTTATTTCTGCTGCTAAGAAAGGAGATGCCACTTGTGTTTGCTGAACACTGCACAAATCCTTCAGCAAGCCCCTGGAGATCAGCTTGTAAGAGCTACAGATCACCCTTCAGACAGGAAGGCTTTTCTGTCCTCAGATCTAACCAGGCATTCCCTCTACAGGTACCTTTGGTAGGAAATGAGGTGGGATGGAGCAGTCACAAGGCAAAAATCCAAGTGTGACATTTAACAGATATTCAGAGAACAGCCTTTGCCACACAGTGGGTCACACACTCACCTGCCCTGTCACGGTTTTAAGGAGAAAGTTCAGCAGCTCCAAGCTCTTGGCAACTTTCTCTTTCTCAGCCTTCATGATGGGTTTTCCAAGTGTTTTCAAACACTGCAAATTAAGTGGGAAGATCGAGAAGAAACACACATTAAATGGGGAAACAAATCACACCTCTCAGGAGAAAGCAGAAAATGAGCAATGAATGGCAGGATTCACCTGCCACCAAAATAACTCCAGAACACAAAACCCACCAAACTCCAGAAAGGCTCAGAAGGGTCCATGGTGAAAGCTGTTTATGCCCAGTTAATTAAGAAACAACTGGACAACATAAGATCAAGCAGTACCAGAGAGGCACAGCCTTGCTGCTCTCCCTAGTTCTTAAGCTAAAGTACAACTGGAGACGTGTTGCTCCTTCCTGGAGAAAAAGAGGTAAAATAATCTCTGCCCCTGCTCTGGAAAGGCCAGGAGGCTGCCAGACAGCACTCACCTGAGGAACCACAGCTACTGAGCTGCAGGAGCTGGATTTACACATAAAACATTGCTGCAAAAATCCATTAAGGCTTATGCCCAGGAAATCCCAGGTGCCAGCCTAGAACAGGCCTTGTCAAGCTAAAATTCACAGAAATAACTGAGGGGAAAATCTCCCCTGTGTTCCCTTTATGTGCTGCAGAGTTTCTGAGACACTGGAAGGTCTGGCTTAGAGGAAAATCACTCCAAAGATAGGTCAAATAAAAGCCAGTTATTTATGAGTGGAAAAGGGCAGAAAATAGCCATAAAAAGGCAGCTGGATCAAAGAGGCTGCCCAGTGGCTCAGGGGCACTGATCCTCTGCCTGCAGCTGGGCCTGCAGCCCTGCCTACATGGTTGTTTTCTGCCCCACTCAGTTTCTGTGTGGACAAAGCACAACAAACCCCACATGGGTGACACCAATATGAAACAGGATTTGCAGGGACAAGTGTGCTGTAGACAGTGGCATGGCCCACTGAAACCAGTTCCTCTAGGGAAGGCTGCACTCATGGCCAAGTCCTCCTCTGCTTGGAATTTGGACATTCCAACCCAGCCAAGGGGCAAAGCCCACCCCAGGCTCAGCATCTTCAGCTCCACAGGCTGAAAAGTCCCTGCCCCAAACCTGCCCCCAGCAGTGGAAGGTCATTGTTCTCTCCCAAACCACGTATTACTTTTGCTTCAGTCAGACTGCAAGTAATTTTAAGGACTCTGAGCAAAATGTTCTCTGTCTGTATCAGCATAAAGTTGGCAAATAAAGTAAAAAATCCTTGCAGACACTGGGAGAAATAAGAACTCTATTCCCCAAAGCAAGTTATTTCAGTAATGACACCCACAAGAGAAAAATAATGATGCCCAGCAAGAGCGTAGGGAACACTTCCAGCCAAAAAAGTGGGGAGACCAGATAACATCTCTGCAGAAACAGCAGCCTTCAAGTAGAATTATTTACTATCTGCACAGGCTCCACACCCTGGGAGTATCTTTTTTAAATAATAAAGATGCAGCTCTTTCCTGTCCAGGATGGTCCACTCAAGGCCTGTATTAGAAAGCAACCGCATCCTGCTGGCTGGAATTCAAGCTGCAACTTCATCTGACTATCAATAACTTGCTAATTACTCTCTCCTGATATAGACAGATGCACTGCAACTCTGTTCCAGAGCTGTCATTAACCTACAAGGTCACACAATTCAACAGCTCTGAAGTCTCTCAGGTAAAACAAGAAACAAATATAGGGGGTGTGATTGGAAAAAAAATAATAAATCCTCACAGGTTGGATATAACATCCCAGGGATCAGGCACACTCTGTTTGTTAGGCTTACTAATAATAATAGCAAACAAAAGAAGTCTGATTTGCATAAATATTTTCTCTGCAGTTTGAAGAACAAAATACTGCCAAGCTAGCAGTCATTCCTTGTGGTTAAATTACTTTCAGAGAGGCTGTTGAGATCCTTATTTTGCTAAGTTGTGCACAAGTTCACAGCGAGCCAAATCAAGTCTGGATTGTCAGCTCCTCAGGACAAGAGGAATCAGGGCAGTGCTGAGATGGAGCCACAGTCAAGTCAGCTGTCATTTCATCTTTTTAATATACAAACACTTTGGAATTAAAAAGGTGTTAAAAATAAATTGCATTTTCTCTTCACTGTAGATGAGTGATGCAGATGAGTGCATTTAAATCGTGCTGGCTTGACTCTGCCTGTTCTTGCTGGCCCTGATGCTTTGAAGGGTTTGAAACAAATCCTGCTAAGTCAATAGAAAAGTCCTGTAGCTCAGAGCAACACCTGGGGGGCTGATTTTCAGCAGTGTGGAAGCAGTTTTCAGGTGCTCAGGAGTTTGGGATGTGCATCTAGTTTGGGGTGCTCAGCCAAATTCATGCAGAGCTGTGGAATCAAAAGGGTGGCTGGCCCAGCTGGAGATGGAAAATATCACTGGTCTAGTGACTAAATAGCTATATTAAAAGCAGTGTTTTGCATGAGTCTGGAAACACAAGCACAGTTCCACCAGTGTAAATAGCCAGGAGCAATCCAGCACAATTTAGATGCTCTGCAAACAAACAGCTCCCTACAGAAATGGATCACTTTAAACCAGCTCTCTGAGACCAGGAAGGAACAAGGAAGAGCATGAGGTGTGTGGGGAAGCCAAAGGAGCAGCAAAGCAGCAGCAGAGAATTCACTCCTACAGTGTGTTATTTTCTCTAGTCCAGAAGCAGAAAGCTTTGGGGAACCTGGATTCAGAAAAACTCTTATTATTTCTCCTCCAAAGGGTGTAAAACAAAGTTACTCCAAAGAGCACAAAACCAGCACCACTGGATGTGATATGGTTGAGACAGTCAGAGCTCCTTTAAGACTTGAGCCCAGTTCCTGCTCAGCCCAGCATCCCTTATTATCCTGATCTCACCACTGAGAGCACTTCTCCCTTAGCATTCCATGAGATGGTATCTCCTGTCAGGCATTGCTTCACTCTCCTCCTCCCCCCATAGCAGGGAATGCACACAGTGGAGTTGGCTCTGATGGGATTTGTGTTATTTGTGTTAGCATGAGGCACCAACACAAACATGCTCACTCAGGTTACATAAAAGCTGACTTTGCTGGCAAGCCTTGGGGAACAGCTCCCAAGGAATGAAATCCCAGGTCTCTTCAATGGGAATTGGGTCCAGACCTCAAAACCAGCTTTCCCAAACTTCCCAAGTATTTGTCGTAACTTCTTGCTACATAAGGTACTGACCATTGTCTCCTATGGTCTGTTCCCTCACTCAGCTCCCTGAGAGATGAAATCAGCTCTGCCCCCCCAACTGCAGAGGCCAATCATTTCACAGGCCTATGGTGATTCCATTTTGGGAATCTATGGCAAACTACAGCACATGGCAAACATGCCTCAAAAAGAGAGGCAGTATTTTCCTGAGCAGCACCCTTGGGAGAGCCCCAAACACTGATGAGATCAGAGACTTGCACAGGGCTGGGAAGGATCTGTTTTACATAGCAAGGCTGAGGCACAAAGCAGGGCTTTGCTTGCAGCTATGCTGCAGGTCAGTGGTGGAAGGTTAAGGGAAAACCCAGAAGAACCTGTCTAACCACCTGTTCTGTGCTTCTCTGCCATGTGCTGTTCCAAAGGCATCCAACTCTCCCTTTCCCTGCCCTCTGGAAGCATTACCAACCCAAGGGTCAACACAACCCAATCACTCAATACTAAAAGCAGAGAGAACATGAGACTTACACCCAACAGCTACACTTGCATCACTTGCTCATTTATGTCCCTTTTCTCACTCTGCTGCTTCAGTAACACCCAGTCCCACTTAACAGGGAATCTCAGCTCCAGCTCAGCAATACCTGTGCTGGTTAATCATGCCCACACATCTGAGCTGTCAGCAGATCTGGGCAAGTCATTTTCCAAAAGGAAAAACTATGGAGGCAGTTTTCACAGCTGGAACTCCCATCTCATCTCAAGCCAATACAGCTCCTGCCTCACCCCACGTGGATTGAGCTGGCAGAGATGGCTTTGTCTTGTTATGTCAGACACGTTGCCTCCAAAAGCCTCTGGCTGTTTCTGGAGGAGGGCACTCCTGGCTCCAAAGTTCTCTGCCTCTTGCATTTCTACAAGAACAGCACACCCTCAGCATCTTAACAAGCAGTGCTTTTTCTTATGTTCCTCATTCCTGTACCACACATGGACTGAAAGAAAGGGGGATGGCAGGGGACTAAGCAGACCCACACACTGAAGGGTACAATTAAAGGGTATTTTTAGTGATGTTTATCTTGGCTGTTATTAGAGGGAGGAACCAAAAAAATCCAGGAGCCATTCTCACAGAAAATGTTCATATATGAAAATGCAGCAGGGAAAAACCATATAGGACAGCTGAGGGAACAGAGAAGAAGGAATTCTCCACAGATATATCCGGTATTCTGAATGCACGTTGAAGATATCAGTTAAATCACTACTGGACTCATTTTACAAGCTAAGAGGCTGAGAAAGGGCAATGAATTAAGAATTCATGAAGATGGACAGATAAAAGTTGAGGCAATCTTCAAGAAAAAAATTGAAGAATGGCTTTCTTAGAGATTTGATGAAGTCACTGTTAATAATTTATCTCCCTACAAATTAAGACACCGATAATCAAATGTGATGCCCTTCAGAAATTAAGGGCATGTCCACACTGGAAGGGCAGATAGTGCATCCCTCTCTCCCCCACACATTCTCAGTGCCTCCAGCTTGCTGTTTTCAATCCCTCACTGAACAACACAACAGCAACAAAACCCTGGAATGCCAGACAACAAAAGTCTTCAGGGAGCACATAGCAGCTTTCAAATGATATGGAAAAGAGGCCTTGGGTTATCTACACCATCCCTTCCCAGGCCATGTAATTCCCTGTGTGCCAACATTCATGCCTTGCTACAGGAACACAGCTGCCTGCCCAGTCCAAGCCAAAGCAACCACCCCAGTGGATGGAGGGATCACCTGCATCCCACTGGGACTGTGTGTGGATTTATCTGAAAGCCTCCAGTGCTGGTCACTGGGAGTGCTTAGGTCTTGCTCTGAACTCAGGTTCCAGTGCAGGATGCCTTGATCCCATCTGGGTTTCAAACAGCCAACCTGAACATTACCTGCTCTGCCCATTCTTTAGGACACTGACAAAACAAGCAAAGGGAAAAGGGTAGTAAAGCTGGGCCCTTCCTATGAGGTACTTAGTGCAGAAGAGAGGCAAAGGAAACCCTCAGGAAACTGCTATGTACAAGCCAGAGAAAGCAGTTTCTAACAACAGTGTTCTGAGTGCTGTTGTCTTTTGAGGGTTACAGACATAAAACATGCATTTTCTGGACTATTCCTCAAAATCCTTTCCTGCTCCCTTTGACTTTCACATCATAACTGGGAGTTTCAGCACAAGTTAGGACTTACACAAAGCACCTCAGTTGAGGAGGGCAAGTTGGTTCCTTGGAAAGGGATAGCAAAAAACCAGTTATAAAATTATATATTCTGAACCTGGAGCTTCCTGCCCCAAATCTGTCAGTGAGCCACTAAAAAATTGGCACAGGTTCAAGATCACTCCAGAGCCAAGACAGCAATTTTGTAACATATCAGAAAGAAAACAGAAATATATCTAACAAGGGGAACAAACACCAAAACGTGCCCACACTGACAACTGGGAGAGCTGAAGGATCAAATTGAGATGTGCTTGATGGAGTCAAAAAGAGTGTATGAGATCCCTCACCAAAACTGGATGAGAATTTCCTGCTTGGACCTCTCAGGCTCTGCCATGACCTCGCTGCCTGACTGAGCAGTCTGAACTCACAACCACCAGCACATGTGACCTTAGGACAGAGGTGGCTGTTCAGCACATGGGGCTGTTCTGAAGCCAATTCAGAGACAGGTAGATTGTCCATGCACAAAGAGGGTCCCTGGGATGCCTCAGGAGACCTGGGTTTGATTGCTGGCTCAGCTCCCAGCCAAGCGTGTCACCTGTAAAACAGGGTGAACGACCTCAGCAAACCAAATTCATTAACTCTTGCGTTTCTGCAAACATTTTCTCCATTACATCAACAATTCACTGGTTTGAATTGCCTTTGTAAAGCACTTTGAGACCTACTGATGAAGAACAAAGCTCTACAAGAAGTTTCTGTCAGATGCTCCAGCATCTCAGGTGAGCTCTGTCATTTACAACATGAACCAACTCTAATTCTTTATCCATGAACACAACCAAACCATGGGGACTCCCAACATTAGAACAGACTGGAACAACCATAGCAAGGTTCTGCTTTGTGTGAAGTAACTATTTAGGACTTGGGAGGCCAAAACCGTGCCAGAGCTATTTCTCTGCTCCCTCACCTCTGCAGTGCCAGGGCTGTGGATGACACTTTCTGGCCAGGTGACGAAGCACAGCACAAGCCAAGAGCCCCAACAGCAAGCAGGGCTCTCACAAGAAGGAGCCAACCCCAAAGTACCCACTGGGATATCAAGGCCTGCCTCGCTGACAATAAGGAGATGGCAAACAGGAATCCCTCGTGGCTGGGATGTATGTTTTATAAGCATGTTTAAATTATTTGGGAACAAATAAGGTCAAGTTAGCTTATGTAAGCACAAGAGCCATTGCCTCTCAGCAGCCAGGGCTGCTATTTCAGGAAGCTGTCTCTTCACTTAACGTCCCTGGCCGTTGATTCTCCCTCATCTGCCTCATAGCTTTGCCTGCATAATTCAATGATATCCAAGACTGCACTTTTCTCACATTGCTTCTTCCCCAGTTCCAGCACATATCACTGCCTAAACCCATTCCAGGCTCCCCTGGTGAGGTTGCTCCTCACCAAGGGATCTCTGCAGGAACGCAATGCCATCCATCCCTGGGGCATAACAGGATGAGCAGGCAGACACCAGGAGATAACACCCCACCCTCTCTCACAGCCTTACACCTGCCACAGCAATCCTGCACCCAAGGAGTTACAGCCCCAGAGCTGCAAATCTGACCCAAAATCTGACAAAGTGCAGCAAAGCCTTCAGGAGACAGTCTCCTTGTGAGCAACAGCACTGCTTGAATTACAAGTGCACACCAGTTAAAGAGTCACAGCCTTCTCCCTGTGCCAAAGCAAGGTATAAAATTCTACACTATCACTTTTTACCTCTTAAAACATCTGTTTGTGAGGGATAGTGTCAGGAATGACCAATGAGAACAAATGCACACCTTCCCACCAGAGGCAAGGCAACAGAACTCCATTCTTTTCCACAGCATCACCAGCTCTCAGTCCAGGTTCTCATGGGAAAGCACTCACATGCCAACATCTATTTGCTTACATACTCAGCTCCAAAATCATGGCTGACCTGGAATGGCCCATGGAAACAAGTCTTGGATGAAAAGGGATGAGGCTGAGCTGCAGGAGAAACCCACAGTTCTGCACATGCCCTCTGGCTAAGCAGGGGAGTGTGTGGCTATCAGGGACAGAAAGGGCCACTGTTCAGCCCAAGCTCTTGCCAAACAAACTCCCCCTGTAACTTCAACATCAGCCCTGGAACTTGCACCCAACCTGCACCTTCCCTTTCAGTCAAGCACACAACTTCCACCTGGACATTCAGGGCTAATAAACTCTCCAGCAAGTTATTTTAATGGTGGAATACTCTTTGGCAAACACATACTTTCTACAGATTCTACATTTGCCCAGTTTCCAGCCTCTGATTTCTGCTACAAGGGGTTTCTCCAAAGGAGATCAGTGACAATATGAGTATTGTTCTACACAGAGCCACTGCATGTTTTTACAGCTATTACCAGTTAAATGAGCATTTCTGTACCACCAAAAAGACACAAGAATACATTTTGCAGCTTCAGAAAGTTTTGCAGCACAAGTGCCAACCTTTGGCTGTGACTCAAAACTGTTACATGGAATACAAAGACCTTGATCCCTCCTAATTACAGCAACATTTAAAGACATGCAGCTGTCCCAGCCCCATGGAGCCACATCAGCACTGGATTAGTGCAGGGGAGGAGCAGGAGGCAGACAGAACCCAATACATGTATGTACACCAACAGCACTGTGTAAAAATGTTATCTCAGGGCTTTTTCAGGCCAAAAAAAGAACCAGTACCTATATGCCACTGCCAGTGAACAGTATGGGAGGCCTCCTGCCCACAGCATACACCTTGGACAACCCAAACAAACTGACAGTACTTCTCAGGAATTTTTCTTTAAACACACATGACCACAGAAATGAGAGGGCACTGAGGAAGCTTTGGTAGCAAAGCTCATTAAAATCCTGGCTGAGTTGCAAGATGCTAAACTTTCCCTGACAAGAACAACATGAAGGCATTGTAAATGTTTGTGGTTTCCAAGGCATCACCGAGTCCTGCAGGTATTCAGCTTCCAGAGAGAAACAGGGAGCTGACCAGGCTGGGAGGAGTACCATGTTTTATGTAGCTGGGAAATAAAATCATACCTAACTCCACCCATTGGGTTCTTGATGTAATCATTTAACAAAAACTATTTACTGAAACCCAGGATCACCTTTAAATTCCTTGATTTGGATTTGCTTACATTTTGTCCCTCCTTGACAAAAGGAAACATCTATTTGTTCTGTTTCAATATAGCAAATTACAGCATAGCCTAAATTACCACATAACCAGCAGCTGAAGAAGGAAGTAGAGAATTGAAAGCCACCTTTAGAAAGAGGTCATTATTACAGCTGCATAGGAACTCCCAGACTGGAATCTCCCATGTCATCAAGTTTAGTCACCACCTCACACCCATTACATGCTATTGGTACATTTAACACATTGGAGCTTCTTACCTCTGCCACTTGGCTGATGCTTCTGCTGATCAATTTCTCCCACTCCTTCTCTGTCATGAAGAGCCTCAGTTCATGAAGTAGCAGGACCTTGTGGAGCAGCAAACAAGCCATGGCCTGAAGTGAAAGGGGAGAGGAGAACATGAAACTCTGTACTCTCTAGGGAAAGTCTGAGCAATGTAAAAAATACCCTGCTAGAGCAAAGGGCTAAGCCCAGCCTGGGGATGCCACGCTACAAATGCTGCATATCCTCACCCACATGTGTGTCATGGAACAGCCTGGGTTGGAAGGGACATTAAAGCTCATCTTGGTCTACCCCTTGCCATGGCAGGGACACTTTCACTAGCCCAGGTTGCTCCAAGCCCTGTCCAACCTGGCCTTGGACACTCCCAGGGATGGGGCAGCCACAGCTTCTCTGCCCAACCTGTGCCAGGGTCTCCCCACCCTCACAATGAGTAAATTCTTCCAATATCCCATCTAAACCCACCTCTCCATCAGCTTCAGGCTCTGTTAGAAAACATTCTCCAGGTCCTCACAGAGTCACTCCTCGGC
The DNA here is from genome assembly GCA_013400415.1 of Scytalopus superciliaris. Lineage (NCBI taxonomy): Eukaryota > Metazoa > Chordata > Aves > Passeriformes > Rhinocryptidae > Scytalopus > Scytalopus superciliaris. Next base: position 1,439,080 of record VXBX01004959.1, read on the forward strand.
AGACAGGGTGGTGGGGTTTTGGCTGAAGGTCAAAGGGCAGCAGAGGGATCGTGTCACTTCCAGATTTAGGCATTAATATCCAAAACATGCTTTGGTAGCTGCTCCAAGTGCATCACTACCAGTCTCCCCCAGTTTCCAGGCAGCACCTCTGTGTGACTGCACCCTTTACTGTGCCCTGACGAATGCAGGAGGCACCAACAATCACAAATAAAAGCTGCTTCATTTCAAAGGAATCCTGATGGAAACTGCTGTTCAGAGCAGCACTCAGCCTTGCCCTGGAGTCAAACTTGCTCGTTAAGGCTCCACATTAACACAGCAATGAAAAGAAGGGCCACTAGAAAACCAACAATAATCTGCAATCTTCTTACATGTCCTTTTCTATTCCAAAACTCCTATTTTAAGGCTTTCTTAGGTACCAGAAAAAAAAAAAAAAGGAGCAATAGGGAAAAGCAAATGATAGAAATGCACAAAATACAGTAATGAGGATTAGTGCAAACAGCTTAGAGGATTTAAAAGGGAATTTTTTGTAGCAGCATGGAGTTAGTGGGCAAATTCTACTCATATATAAAGAAAAAAATGTTGCCTCTAGCTGCCATCACACAGCCCAAAACCGAATGCAGGTACAAATACAAAAAATCCGAAGGAATTACAATAAGAGCTCATTTCATCCACAGAAAGCAAGGGCTGCTGTTCTTAAATCACATATCACAGTTTGTAAAGCTCCTTATCAAAGATATCACTGAGATCAAAAGTCTAAGAGATCTGCAGAACAAAAAGCAGCCTGGTGATATCCAACTTGGCCTCCAGGTACCCCCTGGGTCCAAAGCAACCTGAAACACACAGAGCAGGAGGCTCCAACCAGCCATACAGCACCTACACTTCTACTGGAGAGTTTTTAGGGAACTATTTTACTGAACAATTCAAAATGAGCAAAGAGAAGAAATCCCTGGATCTCCTGAGAGCAGTAAGACCATCCAGTGTTGTAGGCAGCCAAAGAGCAGAGAGGTCTGTGCTTCCCATACAATATACTCCAGGCTTCTGGAAGGGACAGGGCACTGAACACAGACCCCTCACTGGGTAATACCAGCACAGTGTAAGGTCACACATCCTTGGAAGTTTACCTCCAGTTTGGACCATAAGGCCAATGAAGAGAATTACCCAAACAGAGAGAGCTTTCACTCACACACAGAAATTCTGCTCTTTACTGGAGGGCAAAAATGCAGCGGGGGACCAACAAGACCATGTCAAGGATTTATGCTGATTTAATGAGAGAGAACATCCTAATGCCATCTCCAAGGCAGGAAGGCTCACATATTCCTTGTAATTATGGGGAGACTGTGTCTTACAGCATAAATTATGGCATGTCTGCATGCATGTACCAAATGTAGTGGAAAGTCACTTCAGTGCAATTACAAAGAGAACGTGACCCTCGGAGTAGATGAAAGACCATAATTCATTCTGAAAGGCTCAGGCAGGGTCACAGAGCTCCAGGCACCAGCTGTTCCCTGACAGATACAAACAAATTCATACTGCAAGTGGGTACAAAGCAGAGAGAAGGGTCCTGTCAAGGTAGCCTGAGATACCTCAGGGCTACAGATTTACTCCAGAGGGTACCACTGGCAAGGGCCTGCTCAGGAACTGCTCCAGTCAGCAGTGGGAGGGAGCACTGCAAGTCAAGGAGGAAAAGAACTGTGAGGGAATCAAAGCCATCCAAAGGAACTGGAGCTCTGCAGACCTCAGACACAAATGGTTCCCTGATAGCAGAACAATCCCTGAATGGGACCTTGTCCTCACTCAGCACTGAGCTCGAAATCAATTTTAAAAGAAGGGGAAAAAACCCCAACACTGAACGAACGTTCCCTTCTGTGTGGCATCAGTGAGGAAAGTCAGAACACCCAGCCATGTGAGGATCCTGGCTGGTGCTATCCCTCTTTAGTAATTTTGTCACACTCAGAGCTTTCACGCCTCCAACCTGTGTATTAGATTCCAGCAAAGTGAAAATATGTTTTGAGCTTCACATAATTAAAACACTGCTATTGCTCTACTCAACATTATCTTGTTTCCTGATTGTTTTTTAACCCAGTGATAATTTAGCACTAAGCATGAACAACTTTGCTCATTTGAAACAACAAAAATAAAGTATTACCTGTTGGTTAACCAGCAGCAATCTGAAATTTGATAAGTATTCCCACAAAATCCAGCACAGACCTGGAACTCAACAACTACCTAGCTGTCACTTTCCCTTCCTGCACTCCCCAACAACACTCGTATTTTGGATTGTCTAATAAGCATTTGGCAATTTTGGAGGCTGCTTTGGAAAATATCAGAGTATTCTCTGCATTTTCTCAGTGCCAAGCCAAGCCTGCTGTGTTCCTGACAACCCTACGAGGGAGCCAAGTATTATCAACACTTCACAAATGGGCAAAAATAGCCGAAGATTCAAGAGTCCCAGTTACCAAACTCCAGTCCAGTTCCGAAAGGAAGGTTGTCATTCCCCCATATGCACAGTCTCTGAAATGGGAACGTGTGAGAATAGTTACAAGCAGTTGACATTAGAGCTTTTTATGAGAGGAGAATGCTGCAGTGCATCCTGTGCACCAAAAGCCACCCAGTTTCCTAATCAAAACATTTTCTCCTTAAAGTCAATTTTCAAAAAAAGAAAAAAAACCCCCATAAAATAGTAAAAAATAAATACAAGGGAAGTGTGCTCATGCAGAGGTAGTAGATACACATACACACTCCCACATATAGCTATCAGACATATGACTAAATGAGGCAGAAAGGCTCATTACCAGTCCACATGGGAGCAGAGAACAAACAATAACTAAAGGCAGTGCTGACCCTGGGATTTTCTGTGGCTTTGGTAATTTCTTCCTTATCTACAATGATTACACAAAATGTTAGTCAGTGTAGATGGTGGAGATTTCTTTCTGGAATAGGCAACGTGCTCCCTGCAGTAACCAAGGTGTGCTGGCCATTCCCAGGTGTGCCCACACACCTCACCTGGATGCTAAAAAGGAGTGTGAATGGGGATTGCTGGGTTATACAACCCACGTTTACCCCACTCAGGAAAGGACAGGACATGTGGCCTGACTATTAAATATGGCAGTGGACTAAACCCCTGCCAACCCAGCCACTGTTTTCTTATTTAAAGTAGGTATCAAGCACAGGAAGGTCAGAAGTTGCCCTGCCCAGTCACCATCCAGGTGAACAGGGCAGAGGGGAACAGATCAAGTCTTTCAACTCCTGCAGCTGTGAAAAAGAGCAAAACCAAACAAGCCTTTGCAATGGTGCAGAGATTCTGTTTGCAGTCCTGAAGAGATGAAGGCATGACCTGAATTCAGGGTCTTTTTTCAATGAAAAGCATGCTGTTAATATGAGTACACTTGTTTCTCATGCAAAAAGGAATGCTTTTCAGTCCTAAGTGCTTTAGGAGGCTGCCTGGAGGTGGCTTTGCAAGCAAGTGAAAAAAAAACCAACCACACTGGCACACTCCCATGAGAAAAGACACTGAAATCAGCAATAACCACTGCCACCATCAGAGGAGCAAGAAGCTAAAGATGTGCCTGCACTGCAACACACCAAACACCAGCTCTGAGTTTTCACACAGCTCTTCTGCTGGGTGATCTCAAAGCAGTTTGAAGCCTACAGCTGATTTGACTCTTCCAAACTCCCTGCTGGCATTTCCAGCTTTGAGGAGAGAAGGGGTGAATCTACCTGACCTGTCTGAAGCACGTGGCAGGCCAGAAACTCTCAGTAGATGTAACTCAGGACAGTGTTTGAACCACATGAGACCTCCCTGTACATCGTAACAGAACCAGTGGGGAGTTTAAATGCTTACAGAGCACCTCATTCCACCCCCTGTCATGGGCAGGGACACCTTCCACTAAAGCAGGTTGCTCCAAGCCCAGTCCAACCTGGCCTTGGACACTCCCAGGGATGGGGCAGCCACAGCTTCTCTGCCCAAACTGTGCCAGGGCCTGCCCACCCTCACAGGGAAGGATTTTTTCTCAATATCCCACCTAACCCAGCCCTCTGGCAGTGGGAAGCCATTCCTCCTTGTCCTGTCCCTCCAGGCCCTTGCCCCAAGTCCCTCTCCAGCTCTCCTGGAGCCCCTTTAGGCACTGGAAGGGGCTCTCAGCTCTCCCCAGAGCCTTCTCTTCTCCAAGTGAACACCCCCAGCTCTCCCAGCCTGTGGCCAGAACAGAGGGGCTCCAGCCCTTGGAGCATCTCCACAGCCTCCTCCTCCTCAGAAGGCCAGAGGAGGGGCAAAATAGGATTCTTTCCAAATTTAAGGACAAAGAAGAAATTATCCTTCAATATCCTTAACATGTATCCTCACTGAACAAGGATCAAACACCAACTATCTACTTAAAACATACAAAACGTAATTAAAGGCTTTAGATACAAAAAAAAGTGAAAACCTCAGGTGATTAAGAAACATTTGTCAAACCACTTTTCCTCAGTCCCCAAGCTGTAACTGCAGTATTCCACACATGGCATGTGCACACACACGTGTTCCATATACATATTTCAAACTGAAGGGGGAGGGAGGATAAGGCATAGCCCTGGGCTGTGGCTTAAGAAAGCTATTTTTGAGAACAAAAATTAATTTTTAACTTCCTCACCACCACTGAAACAAGGTGCACACAAGCAGTGGAGCCAAGATTGTCATTTAGCAGCGATCTGAAAGGTTTCAGAGTGGGAAATGCTTGTGCCTTCTGGGATAAGCAGGACTGCTGGGAGAACATGGCTGGCATGCTCAGCTGTGCAGAACTGCCCATGCCAGGGCACCTGAGCACATCCAGAACTATTTCTTGTTTTAAAAATTGTGCTGCCAGTGCTCCAAAGCAGCATCATAAATTAGACATGTACATTTACCCCAAATTTACAATGTCATCCCTCTGATTAAGGGACACAGGGAGTGCCTTTCCTGCACCCTGTTCCTGGCTGCCTCCTCTGCCCTGCCTGGCACAGACACTGCCAGTCACCAGACAGCTCCTCATGCCTTCAGGCACAGTCAGAGAGAGTTCACACTGCCCAGGAAGCCCACAAAACGTCCCCTGCATGATCACCTGGCTTGGCAGCTGAATTCCATAACTCCTGCTCCAACCCAATGTCCTCAGACTAACCAAGTGGCTTTTTTCACGACGCCCCCTCAGCCAGCCCTGACAAGGTGTGATATTGCTGTCTGAGGTTGGCAGAACATGAGCAGGACACGGTTTGGGCAGCACAGAAGCTGTCACAGTGTCAGTGCCAGTTTTCAGGTCTGCCCTCCTGCCCCCAGGAAGAGGGAGGGCACAGGAATGCAACAGAAGTAAGCACTGAACAGATCCCATCCCACCCATCACCCACCACCCCATGCCCTGAATGTCAGTTCTGGGCCAGAGAGCAGGTTCCTCCTCACCCTCCCTCGGTCTGGCCTTGCCAAAAAACCACCCGAACAGGAGATTTATGGACCGAGGAATAAAATTCTCCTTGCCAAAAAGTGATGAAAACAAATGATGTTTTACAGCTTAAATTAAGTTCCTGTGACAAACGGATGAGAAAAATTTTGCAAGGCTGGTTAATTACAACATGTAAAGCATTTAAGTGACACCTAAATCACATTTTACAACCTTGGACGAGAAAGGCAATCGCCCTCAGTGCACTCCCACCAAACAGCCCACGTCATCAAGCCCTTGCAATGTGGTTTAGAACAACCTGCACTGCTCCCCGGCCTCAGGCAAAGCTGCCTGTACCTGTTCTTCCCTCCCAATAAAAAAAAGCACACTTCCAAAATCCTGGCAGGATGTTTTCCATCCAAGAATCTTTAAACCCCTCACAACAGCTTGCATATTAGCACACTGAAAATAATTGTCACACGAGACACATTCTGCTCGCTGATCACCATTATAAATCATCTAATAAGTTTAAGGCCTCCTCGAGTGCAAAAATTATCAATAAACTCTGTTTGGTTTGTGGGGGTTTTATGTTAACTTTTATTTCTAGACCTCAGAAACAGCCAACATCCCTCTCTGGCTGGTTTCTAGATGAGCTGAACAGGAGTTTACAAACACAAGGTGCTGGAACATACATGCCAGTAATTCCCAATGCAGGCCAACCTCCCAGTCACTGTCTCAGCAGTGGAAAAAAATGGAAAAGTAATCACCTGTCCACCTGCTTTGCAGCAGGTGAGCTGGATCTCTCACCTCCATGAGAGAGGCTCAAGGACAGTGACTTGGGGTTGGTGGAAATCTCCTGCTAAAATGCCTCCAAGAAGAGGAAAACCAAACGCACAGAGCTCGGTCTCCACTTTGGATACTCTACTTTTGGATTCCAGGTTTTATTGCCTTGCTTCTGAAAAAGAACAAAGCTCCCTGGAAGACAGTACTTGAGACAAACCTGACTGTGAAGAAATCTCCATCTTCCTACCCCTCCTGCTGACTTCCCTCTCCTCTTTATTTTTATTATCCTTCCCCTGTGGCTCAGATGTCCAGCAGCAGCAGGAAGGAGAAGTTAAGCAGTCTGTCCAACTCCCCCACTATTCCCAAGGCTCTGAAGAGCAGCTGTCAATTGATTAGGTGGGCTGTTCAGTTCACTCTGCAGCAGCTGAGGACTTGTCTATACCACAGGATGTTTATCCCACTAGCTACCTCCACAGCCTGAAAACAGCTATTTCAAGATACAAACACTCAGACTGGCACTGCTCAACCTGGCTGAAAATGTGGAATGGGCTACACCTGACAGAAACCACCTTTATATAATGCAGATGCACCTACAGGAGTTATGTCAGTCTTGACCCTACAGGTAAAAATACTCACTGATTTCACTGACAGAGTCACACCAGGATGGGTTTGAAAGGCATCTGAGCCAGCAGAAATCCCAGGACAGCACTCAGCCTGCCTGCAGACATGAATGGCATTCACTCTCACACAGGTTCCTTCATGCCCTGAGCCACCAGTGCTTTGTTTAACCAGGGACTCTGCAGATCACATTCTCTCCACTGCCACTGAGATGTGGATTTTTTCCATGCTTGGTTTCACTGCAAACAGTGCTCTGGAGGATGTTCTTGTCAGAGCAAAAGCCTCATCTTGTACTTGCCTAACCTGAGGAGTCTGCTCAGTGCAACAGGACACTTGTGCCCAATACAAGTGTGCACACATACAGGTGGTTTCCTTCAGCTGGGAAAGGAGGGGGGAAAATCATTAAATAATCACTTAAAAAAATAATAATCAAAGCTCCTTCTTATGGTCACCACAATTTAACAAGTAGTGACAGAAATAAGATGATGTTGGATTTTAAAGGAAGTCAAGATGAGTCAGTGCACACAGGGAGAAGATCTGACAGTGCAGGTTTTCAGAGGATACGTGCATGATAAACACTGGGCTTGCTTCACTGGCAGGATTTGTGCCTCAGATGAAGGGTCTGCAGGACATTTGGGCAGTCAAAACAATGAACCTGTAAAATCTCACACTGGACCCCTGGGCCAGGCCGGGCTGATGGTATTAGATACCAGCTCTGAGTATTTTATTTGCATAACACAAAGATACAGCTGGTGAGCATTCAGGGCTGGGGAAAACCTTGTGCTCTTCTTCCACCAGAGGCCAACGGGCAGACCCTCGGGACACAGCAATCCATACAACAATCCATATATTGGTCTGCTGCTCTGGCCAACACAGAGATTCGTTTCTCCCTGGGGTAACCACTTACCATATGAGAAGGGCCAATCAGTCTTAATGTTTCGCTCCAAAAAAAAAAAAAAAAGTCAATATCTTATTATCCTAAATTCTTGGAAAATGAAAAGATGCCATAATTAAGTGAGCAATGAGCACACAAGATAAATCAGCAGCAGAACACGGATTAGTAACCATGAGCTCTGATGTTTTCTTGCTCTTTCTGTAATGCCCAATTGCAGGAGTGAAACACTGCTGGGAAATCCTGGTACCACAGGGCACAGAGACCAGAGGAGAAAAGAACAGCAGTGGATTCTGTGCTATGTACCCAAGCCTCTCCCCTCACAATTTATTCAAAAGTAATAATCAGAAATATGTCCATCTACCTCTTCTCTCCCAAACACACTTTTCTATCAATAATTTTTTTTTTTTTTTAAATCATCTAGGACAATTTGGTTTCTAAATATGACCTTGTTTATTTTAGAGCACTTCTACACTGATTTTACAAGCTCCTCGCCCTCAACATCAAAGCAAGAAATGGTCTTTTGTTAAGAAATCAAAGCAAAGTCTCTTACAGAACATCCCAGTAGTTGAGGCTCAAAGAATCATGACCAAGAAATCTCTGGGGAAATCATCCAGGACACTCTCCTGTCTCTCAACCCTGGCTTTCCTCTTGGGAAAAAAACCCAAACCAACCTATGCCCAAAGCTTTCATTTTGTCAGTTTTTATTTAACACACTTATATTGTGTTATCAAACACGAAGAGGCTCCACTGATGCCTCAAGTTACTCACACACATACACTGGTAAGACCAAAACCAACACTGTCCCCTCCAGTGGCCTCAGCCTCCCAACACCTCCCAAGCCAGATGTCTCCCCTGCACAAGAAAGCCCATTTTCCTCAATTCAGGAGAGACTTGCAATAGGATTTTCTTTAGGCAATTCAGAAGGCAGCTACAGCATAATGCAGCCTATTTAAGGAGGCTTTGCTGAAGTCAAATTTAATAATTTAAGAGATTTAAGAGCAGTACATGTTCCAAAAAAGCTCATGTTGCCTAGACACTGTGTGCTTTTAGCTGCTGCCCCCAATTCACCAGACCAAGCTTGATGTTGCAAGGACAAAAGTTTTCATCTTTTGAGAACATTTATCAGCAGATAATGAGAAATTAGAATTCCAATTCAGTCAAATGTCAACCATTGAAGTTTAGCTTTCAAGCAGCATTTAAAAAAAAAAGGGCTCATGTCAGTAATTTTGTTAGCTTGGAATATTGAAACAAAAATCATTGCTAAGCCAAAAAAAAAAAAAAAAAGTGGGAAATTATATTGGGTTGAACTTTGAAGATTCATGTTCTGGATGCTCACCAGCAGACCTCTTTTCATTTTGCAGAACCCACTGAGAGAAGCACCGTGACAAGAGAATGCACAGTGCCCTGGCTTGGAGGTTGCTCAGAAATCCTGCAGAGGAACCCAAACTCCTTCCTTGTGCTTTAAGTCTGGCAAAGTGGCATTTTAATACATGCCAAGGGAAAGCAGGCAAGAGAAGCAGCCCAAGCCCACTCCTCCCACAGCCCCAGATGACAATAAAAATGGACTTTCTCCATGAACCCTTGAGAACATCCTTGTCAGTGGGCAGAGCCCAGGGTGGCACTTCATTTCACACTGCAGAAGCCCTAATCTTTCTGCACTTACAAACAAAGCACCCTTCCAACACACTTGCTTGTGTTCCCACACCAGGATCAAACAGCCCACTGTAATCACAGCAGAAATCACTCCCCAGAACTTCCACAGGATTCTATTCTGATGTTTTTGTCATATTTTGTAACTTAAACATAACTCAAGCCCATATGACCGAGACAGCCACCAATGTTATCACATCACAGCCACTTCTTCCCCTCCTGTTTTTGCTGTGCTGTTATTAAATACATGGCAATGACCTTGTCTCCAAGCAAACTTGTCCCATTTGCTCTACACAGACATCTACTCCTCAAACTGTGGAAAGGGCTGTGTTTGGCAGGCTGAGAAAAACACACTTGGGTGGTTCACTCTCCTTTTAAAATCTATCAACTCTCTTCTTGAAAACTATCAACTCCCCATGTGTCAGATGGCAAGTTTAATTCAGTAGGCTGGGAAATTACTCAGACTTGGAAAAATGACTGCAGTCTGGTGTGGATCTAACTCAGGAAGTCCACTCAACATGCAGTGCTGTTAATGCTCCCGAGCAGTTCCCTCCTTGGACAGCTCTGGCCAGCAGCTCTATCTACAGGAACAACTAAAATGTATGTGACCTTTTAATTTTCTTATTTCTTCCCAGCAACAGACTAGAATGTTTCCTCCACTACTGAGGATTTGCTACATGATCTTCAGCACAATCAGGAGTGAGCAGAATAAACACAGCCTATATCTCCAGAATCAGAACAAAGAGGCAAGCAGGAGCTTTTTCATGTTGTGTTTGTGCTGCACTGGGTATGGTGGAATACAAAGACTGGGACTGATAACAGGGCAGTGTCTCTCTGCCAGTCAATTAATGCCTGGTATCACTATGGATTTGTTTGTGGGCAATGCAGACATTTGTCTAGACACTTCTGGTGAAAGACACGGGCCATTAAAAGGCACCAAGAAATGCAACAAAAAAAACTATATAAAGGAAAAAAACAAACAAACACTTCACAACATGCACAATGCTCCCATCCCAAGAGACCCTGCAGGCTCGGTGACAGGGTCCCATGTCCAACTGAAATACACCACGAGCACACAAAGCTCTCAGTGCAAACACAAGTGAAAACCTGTGCCATGGGATTTTTGACTAAATGCAGTCAGAAAGACCTGAAAAATTCAAACAGACCTTTTTAAATTTTCAACAGTCTCACACAAGTGAGAGAAATACAGGTTAGAAAGCAGTTCATCAGGGAGGCACGTTTTGCTGTGGCATCAGACACCTTTCCAAAGAACATCAGGGACTCTTTATAGATGCTGTCAATGTCCTCCAGCTCTCCAAAGCAAAATGGTTCCTTTAAGCAATCCCCATGCAAGAGACATTCTCAAAAATGAAAGGTTAGGATGCAATAATCCACATCCACAACCATCGTAAAGATCTGGGAATTAAAAATCACTACACAAAAATGTAGAACACCCTGGCCCTGACCCAGCAAAGCACTTAAGCATTCAGCTGCTTCCCCTTGGACTTCAGAGGGAAGCTTTACATACCTAGAGCTAGTTCATGCCACAGGGCTTTGCTGGCTCCTGATGAAATAGCTCAAAAATGCTCAAGAGCCCACCCACAGTTCAGCTTCACCTTGCAAAACACAGGCTATCCTTGACCATCACCTTACACAAAACAAAAACAGGAACAGGACACTGAGTGGAGCCAAAGCAGGTCAGTTTGACATAGATTTTCCAGCTGCAAATGATTTCTCTTCACTGAGGAGAGGGTGTGCTCCGAACAGAGGAAGACAAAAAGGACAAAGTCTGCAGGCAACAGCCCCTCCAGCACTGTATTGTGTGAGAAGCTCTCACAGCTCTCACTGCCTGTGGACAACTCACCCCCTGAAGGTCTGTTCCCCACAAGCCCTGCCCCAGTGACACTTTACAGAGGGCACAGGGTGTCCCACCTGTGCTGAGGGACAGGGGATGCTCTGAAGGAACGGTGCCTTTCACTCATGGCCTGTTGTTCCTCTCCCACCAGCAGGCTGGTGCTCGCTCCTGATGCAAAGGAGGCAGAACTGAACCGGTGCTGGTTCTTATCTGGGGAGGTTTATTTTGCTTCATTATTAGCAACAGCTTACTCAAAATGTTCCATAACAAGTTCTTCCCCCCCACACCTGCTGGGAGCTCTCCGTGAGCGCGCAGGCAGGGCACGGAGCGTCAGTGCAGGGATCCATTCATCCTTCCCAGCATGGGGTGAAATCCTCCCAAACACACACACACAGGGGTGCTGGCTTCTGAGGCTTTGCAGGGCTTTTACTGCTCTTGCTCTATTAAAGTTTAATTACTTTTTAACTTAGATATTTACACAGAACATAAACTATTCAGAAGAATAACTGTCAACCAGCCAAGACCTCTCTGGCAGGACTTTAGGATCATATTTTACACTTCTGGTCATGGCAGCTTTGGCACAGACCTGCTTCAGTTCTTTAAAATTATGTCTACATATGTTTGATCCCTTTGGGGAGACTGCCAAAGCACCAAGATTAATTAGCAACTTACCTAAAATACACTCTCTATTAGATAGATCTTAAAGGGTTCCTTGTCACAGACAGCTTTATAAAAACACATTCTGAAATACTAATGACATAAGATGACATTTTGAACTCTGTCTCTGTGCCCATTCTCATCTCCACACTAAGTAAAATTACTTTTATTAGTTTCATGACAGCTCTGCACTTACATCAGCTCTGCAGAGTTCCAGCCAAATCACAGAAAATAAACCCACTTGATGGACAAATACAGCCTCATTATGCTCCCAGCTACTGCAACATCCTCAATCAATATAGCTTTGAATGTAAATAAGAAGACAGGAATGTATTCAAATTGATGTGTGACCACAGTGCAAAAGTAATTGCAGAGGCTCTTAGCAATTGTGTTGATGTGTACATTGCCAGTGCCTTTCCCAAAGGAAAAGAACAAGGAGAGGAAATCAAAACATTTGATAAATCCTAGGAAAGTTACAGACTAGAAGAGGTTTAAGTGTTTGCCACAAGCGAGATGGGGACACCACCTTACTCCTGGTAGCAGTGGTGTTTCATTTACTAATCCTTTTTTCCAAACTGGTTCCAATACCACTGGGTAACAAAGCTGGACTTCTTAGGGAAAAGCATGGTTGTTCCAGGCCAGGCTTCCAGAGAGGCTGTGCTTCAGCCTCCTGTTTCCAGTTTGGAGGTGGCAGGTGGAATATGCCCTTGTCTGAAGGAACTGCATCAGCAGCAAGCTGGGTACTGCAGTGCAACCAGCCACATGCTCTCCCTCCTCACCTGATCCTCAGACTCACAGAGGGATATTTTAGGGTAGCAGCATTAATTCATGGACTTATCCAGTCCTCATGTATGAGAATGGGGGGCACTGCAGTGAGAACCTCACCCCAATTACCAGTGCAGGGATTTGTGCTGCAACAGCACCAGAGGGACAGCCCAGGACTGCACAATTACAGAATTAGTTGTTACTGTAGCTCTGCTCATCAGACCGATACAGCTAAAAATAAACCAGGAAGACACTCCTCACCTAATGCTCAGGAGGGTTCTGGTATGTAGCTGAGTCACACAATAATCATTAAACACATCTTGATCCCTGGTTTATGCTCCATCAGCACAAACCAAAAACCCAAGCTTCTGTGCATATTGAAAAAGCAACACTGCACCCACTGAAACAAGGCACAAGGAAGCGATTTGAAGGTCAAGGACTCCTGGAAAACAATTGCAGTAGTAAGACTGAATTAAATTAAGAAAGGAGGAAGTGAGGACAAGCTCACACACGTTTGTTTTTTTCCAAACAGAATTTGAGAGATTGTGTTTAGTGCTTGTGGAAGATACGAGGCTGACAGCAACATCCTTTGACAACCAAAGAGCACAAGCCTCCCCAACCTGTTAGCACCACGTTCTGCTGCCTAATTTGCAAGGCTTTGCACTGCCAGTGGGATCATCTGTGCCAGACACTTATCACGACTCATTAGCACCAGGACACCTCAAAGGGATAGCACAACCCTTTGTGAGGACTTGTCATTTTCCCACACCAGTCTTAGCTGTCATTTGTACCTGAGCCACTCAGAGCATCTCTGTGTGTGCAGGAATGTGTGTGGGTACTGCACTCTAGAAATGTCAGCTACACTCAGGTGTGAGCACCTTGTTGGTAAGAGAAAACTCTCAGACCTGAGATGTGTGCACTGGCCCCATTCTCCTACCACTGCTGACATTCCTTGCTGGCCATTACAGAAAGGACAAGCTCAGATTTCCAGGATGTCAGTCCACAGAACTGCATCCAACAAGCTGGATTACACTGCACAGAAAATGCCGTTCTTTACCATTCTCCTTTTTTTCCACTTTAACTTGTAGCACTTTTCCTACACCAAAGGTCCTCTTGAAAAGCTTCACAGCAGCTGCTTACAATCAAGTGATTTCAAGTGGTTTCTAGTCACTTCTTTCTACAGTATACAACAGTGCAAGGACACAAGGCAGGCATGAGGCAGGCCACACTCTGAGAAGACAGTGCAGCTTTAAGTTATAATTCTGAGTTTGTATAAGTGTGGTCTAACTTATACATATGGGAAGGCAAGGATCAAAAAGAGTTTGGGAAAGAGATCCCCACTACTACTGTAAAAAAAAACAAAACAAAAGGAAAAAAACCACAAACAAAATACACCACAAAACCCCCCAACCAAACCACCACAAAACCCACCAGGTTTCTCAGTTCAATAAATGAATGACATCCAAGCATTAGTATGTTCATTTTTTCCAAACCCTGAAGCACTTTAACTTGCACACAAGCATGTTTGGGACTTGAGCTCCACACTTCAAGACAAGCAGAGTTTGAAACCAGGCCAGCCAACAGACTAACACTGAGCATTCAGAGCTGCCACGGCCACAGCACGTTTCAAGTGGCAGAACATGACTGACAGAGCCCTGCAGTCAGTGTGGTCTCAACAAGTGAGAAGTCCAGCTCAGATTCATGAATTGCCTGAAACAAGGTGGCTTTGCAGGTCCACTGTCACACAGATCCTCATTCTGATGTATAGGTTTAAACAGGTACTAAGTAAGTTCAGCGTGGGGGACAATCCCTTTTTCCCAGGTCAAGCACCCTTTGCCTTTTGTTCCCCCACTCACAAATTACACCAATTTCTTCATCTCTTTCCTTTTCCAGGGAAACTGCAGTATTACTGTCTCCTACAGGCATCTGAGTTCCCAGGGTAACATCAGAGGAGCAGAACTTGGCTACATGTACAAGCTTCAGTCTCAGTGCGACCATTGCAAATTCACCTTTCCAGTTTAAAACTTGTTATACAGGTTGAGCTTAGTGCTAAGGAAACCTACCAACCCACCCACTGTGAGCCACACTTAAAACTGCCTTAAGAGCTCTCACCCCCCAAAGTGCTGTTTGCTTTATCTCACAAATTACTTCAACATGTAGCTAGCTGAGCAATCTCCCTGTTGCTTTAGGCCTGGAGGAACAGTGTCAGCGGAAAAGGGCTGACAATTTCAGTCACACTATCCAAAGTTTTTGTGCTAAAGCTTCCTTTTTTTCTGCTAAGTTCTGCATCAAGATGCACCCTTTGAATACCTCCAGAATAACCTTCTTGACAGCAATCACCCAAGGCCAAGGAAATGCACCTTCCAGAAAAGTATGTACCACCCACCCTATAGCTACAAACACCTCTGTCTTTGCAGACAAAACACTGCTGCTGAGGCTTTGCTGTTCTCCAGGTTTTATTGGTGAGCAACTGAGAGAGACAGGATGCACAGAAAGGCTGCAGCAGTGCAAGACCCAGTTGCCAAAGTCAACAGCTACAGCCAGGAATCCACAGACAATCTCTGCTTTCCAATATTCTAGTACTGACTTCACAGAGGCCATAATTTCATGTTAATGAGCACTGCCTCTGATGAAATAAATCACAGCTTTTACCCAGCCACTCCTGCCCTGAACCAACCATCCCTGTGCCCTGAACACAACCAGTGAATTGGTAACTTTAACACAGCAAATGGGGGGGGAAAAAACGTGTATGTGAAAGATGAAGTTTTCAGCCAAATCATCCTCGTGACCATTTTGTGACGTCAATGCACGGACACCTGGGCAGGAGGCAGACAGGGAGGGCCCTGGGTCAGCACAAACGGTGGGGGCTGCAGGGGCCAGGCTGCTCCTCTCCAAGCCAGCACCAGCTGAGCAGCATCTGAACAGCTCCTGCATTTCCTACAGGAGCCTCTCTCCGTTACAACTGCCCAGAAATGTAGTTTGACAGACTTGTAGCAGCCAACAACAGAAGGCAGAGGAAAGACATTGTGCATGCAGTTCAGGTTTGTTGCCTCTTGACAAGAGCCCAGGCAGGTCCAGGCCTTACTGTACACTGTGTTCTGCAAATCACCCCAGCCAGGCTGGTCCAGGGTGATTGCTCAGTGACCAAGTCTGACTTTATACTAGAGGCCCCAGCAAAAGCACAGCCCACTGAAGTAAGATCTGGGCACGTATGCCAGTGGCAACAAGACCTTGCCTTAAAGGTCCTAAAACCTTAGAGACCAGTCTGGCTAAAAGGAGATGTGAATAGACCCCCTACCTCCCTGTTGCTCTCACAAACTCCCAAGTACAGAGGGTGAGGAGGGAGAAATACTGCCCTTAATCCTCTTCACGAACCACGTTTTGTTTAGTTCACAACCTGAAAGTGCATCTCCTTCTCCCCCAGGCAGGCTGGGCCACCAGTGGCCAGCAGCCCTGCTGGACCACAGCCCCAGGGTTCATAACCAGGCCAACAGGAGACACCTGCCCAGAGCTGAGCCTCCAGCTCCCCGTGCAGGGCACGGCTCTCCCCACCCAGCACGGCCCTGAGGATGCCCTGCCAAAGGGATCTGCAGAGCCAAGTCAGAATCACAGTGGGATTAGCTGTCCATACAGATGCAGCAGGCACAGCCAGAACAACCAGCACTAATAACAGGACTGTTAGAAGGGAAATTAAACCTCCTGTCCCTGGGACTAAGCTAGTTTAATGACTAGAAGCCAATATTCAGGGCTGAAAATGGGAGACTGCCCCACCTGCCCCTCAACCATCAGGGCTGGCTAAATTCAGGGTGTCATGAGAGCTTTGGTGTCTTCAGGACTCTGAGTTAGGACAGCCCTTTGTGGTAGGTGAGTCTCTCCACCTCATTCCCACAGAGGTTGCCAAGGAGAAGTTATCCCCCTGCTCTATCCACATCACTTTGCCACATACACCCACCTAGCTTAACTCCTACCCTACCCTTTGGGATACCATCAAAGCACATTTGCATTAAGAATCATTTATTTGAAGATCTGTCAAACTGGACATTTGATGATGGGAAGCCAAAATTCCCAAAAAGGAAGCAGTGTGTAAAAAATGGAAAGCTGCAACTCCAAGCTCCACAGGCTGTGCAAGTTCACCCTCCACACTGCCTTTGTTTAAACAGCAGTATATCCATGTTCTGTACCAGCTCCCACACACACACCACACGTCCCCCCCTGCTCCTCCCACCCACAGATAAACAGACTTTGTAAACAAAGCTGGAGCAGATAACTGTGGAAATCCTGGTAGAAGGACAATGCTGTTCCCTGTGGGGAAGCAAAGATACCCACATAATGAAGCTGTCTGCTTGGATACTGTCCTGGTCTCTTGAGGATGGGATCAAGTATGTGCCTTACAATTAATTTGTTTGTTATTTGTGTAACACATCCTTATTTCTATCCACTGAAATAATTAATAGCTTAATCCACTCTTTTTTTTTTTTTCTTTAAATCAAAGCCATTCCTGTTGGGTACAACAGCCTGAAATGCAATTTACACTGGCAATGTAAAGCAGTCTTACTGTAAACACATACCTATCCCTTCACACTCCCTCCAATGATCAGAAACAATAAATCAGCTATTTTTGAAACAAAAAGATCAATCCAGGATGCACTTCTGCAGGGAGCAGACACAGGGTACAGCTGGGGGGTGGGAAAGTTTGAGACAGTGCTACTGGCCTAAAGGGGTTTTGGTTATTAACTGTGTGGAAGGCCCCCCCACTGCAGTGAAAATCCAGACAGGCCTCATTCCCTGCTCTGGCAACACTGAGCTGTGCACTCACCCTGCAATGTTTTATTGATAAGGCTCCACTAATTTTGTGTTAGTCAGGCACATGCAATCAACCATCAAAAATCGGGTCTGTGGTACAGGTGGTTTTAAACATGGCCTAGAAAATGCAGGACAGCTGGCAAGGCACACAACAGGCTCCAGAACCTGACCTCGGGGTAGCGTGGGGAGGCAGGGATTACAACATGCTCCATTAATACAGAGGAACATCTTCCCAAGAAGGAAGTAATCAAGGAATAAGTGACTGGAGTCAACCCCTACCACAATCAGGCCTCAACCCTGAAAGCTGCAGGTGGTTTTTAAAGGAGATGCTACCAAAGCACCCCCATGACTGTGAAGATATAAGGCACTTCCACAACTTCAGCCACACACCTGAAGCAGGCAAGGCAGTATTTACAAAAAGTTCTACCCCTCAGAAGCAACTTCCAAATTTGGGCAGACCTAGAGACATATAATAGACATACTAAGAATCATCTGAGCTGCCATGATGAAGTGACTTCTCTGACTCACTGTTTAATACAGCTTTGTTTGTTTGCTTTCTTACCTGCTGATGTTGCCTGGTAGCTGCTGTGACAAACTCAACGACAGTATCTACCAATGGCTTGCACATGATCTGTAACAAAGACACAATCTCTTATTAATGGTTTGCTGACAGACAGGTCTGTTTTTCAAGCAGAACAGTCTGTATTTTACACAGCTTCTTGAGTAAGAAGAAAATGCCACAAGAAAGAGAAATGCCCAGAAAACAGCAACAGCCTATTTGAAAAGTAACAGCTTTGCTCACACCAGCCCTGAGTGAAACTTTGATCACAATAAAAATCAGCAGCAAAACTGTTCATCTGGAAAAATCAGGTGAGTATTTCACTTCCTGTGTTCTGCCTAGTGATGACTGAAGTCTGCATCTGCCTGACACTTTATGCAGCATCAGTTCCCTTTGTGCACAGTCCCAGGCAAAGGAGAACATGCCAAGGTAAGACTGGAGAACGTCAGTATCCAGTAAAGATCTAAACCACTTGCTAAAGTGGCCAGAAACAATTATATCAGGAGGAAAGCCTCCCTGGAGAGAGGTTATCTATCCTAAAGTTGTTCCTTTATGACAGGACAAGAGCAGTAATCATCCTCCTGTACTCACTGCTGAGGCCACCCCTCAAATTCTGGGATCAGTTTTGAGCCTCTCATGTCAAGAAAGGGCTGGGAGTGAGTCCAGAGAAGGGCAACAGAGCTGGAGCACAAATGTGATGAGGAGCAGCTGAGGGAGCTGGGGGTCAGCATGGAGAAAAGAAGCCTCAGGGGGCACCTCACTCTCTACAACCCCTTGACACAAGGGGAGATCCAGTGGGGGTCAGGCTCTGCTCTCAAGGAACAAGGGACAGGACCAGAGGAAACAGCCTCAAGCTGTGCCAGGGAGGTTTAGGTTGGATATTAGGGAAAATTCCTTCACTGGAAGGGTTGACAGGCATTGAAACACTCCCCAGGGAAGGGTTGAGTCACCATCCCTGGAGGTATTTAAAAGCTGTGTGGATGTGGTGATTTTGAAAGACATTTCTGCAAGGAAAGTCACATGGAATCCACAGGCTCCAGACCTGCACGTGGGATCTCAGGCTTGCTGTCCATGTGGGCAGCCCCAAACCCCTACTCTTCCCCCATTTCACAAACTTACATGGGTGGCACTGTGGGATGGTGTCCTAGGAAACCTGGTAAGCAGAAGAACTCTGTCCTGGGTGGATTCTCTCAGAGTCTGAAAGCATCTTTCCCCAGTTACACAAGCCTACACCTCCCTCCCACCCTCATGTCAGGCATCAATTCCAAAAGGTTTTGAGAAAGGGCTTCTGGCAACTGTGTCTAGCTTGCTCTGACCTAAAAATCCCTGAAGAACTGTGTGACATTCAGGCCCAAGGCCTGTTTCTTAAAAACTGGCTGTCCTTACAGTGGAGACCAACCCCAGGCACGGGTCAAGTTTGCAGGAAATACTTCAAATGTTTCAGACAGTGACACTGTCTGAACATCAGGCTTGCAGATTAGATTCCAATTAGTCTCTACACTCCTCAGCCTCCTTGGAAGAAAACTGAGAAACTGAGCAAGCAGTCAGAGCAGAGCTGGACAGGAGCTACATTGGCTGTTTGAACAAGCTGGCCCATTTTGCCTTTGTGCAAACCTTGTTCATTCACCTTGTCTTGAATACTGGTTAAAAATTAGAGCTTCCTATGCTATGCTTTAAAGGGCAGCTTTCTGTTCACCTGCATCCTCCATGCAGAACCCCAGTCCAAACCATAAATGAGATCCCAGACTTCTGCAGTGTTGCTATTAAAACACACATGTCTGAGAAGGTGAAGATCCAAGGAAGCCTCAGAGCAGCTTCTCTCCCTGCTTCCCCCAGAATTACAGTCCCAGCCAGCAGCAGACAGTCAGCTCACAGTCAGCAAGACTTACTGGGAAGCGTTTGAAGAGGTCGTGGAACATGGAGCACGTGAGGGGACTGTTCCGCTTGCTGAAGAAGTGGGTCAGTGCCTGTCGGTAGGTAACAGCCACCCTCTTCACATCCAAACAGCCTGGGTTCAACAGCTAGGGGGGAAAATCAGAACAGAAACACTGCCAGTGAAACACAAGGATGAATCACTATCAATGAAGAAATCAAGTTTCATCAGGGCACCAAGATTTTTTCCAACATCTAATTATTCTTGGGTGCTTTGTATGATAGAGGCCTACGAGACATGACACAGAACCATGAAAAAAGAACCAAGTGGGCCCCAAACATGCTTTATGTTTGTGGTGGGCATGTCTAACACACGAGGCTCACAGAGCACTCCAAGACCATCCTGCAGCTGCAGGCCTGGGTTGTGCACACACTGTTCTCAGCTGTAGAGCTATTTGAATCTCTAGATGTTAGTGTGTAGGCATCTAGAGCTACACACACTCAGCAGCTCTGTCCAGGACTCCCAGATACTCAGCAGACAAGTCCTAGCTGTGATCAGAGACCCAGCAATCCCAGAACTATGTCCATGCTCCAATAACCCCCTCTGGTGGGGAAAAAGAATCCCAAAGAGTAAACAGCCAAGACCTGCACAGGCTATATGGATCTAAGCAAACACAGGAGTGAATAAAGAGCCAAAAATGTGGAGCATCACATCCCAGTGTTCTTGACTGTTCTTATATTGCCAGGGAAGCATAGCTCTTTGGGAAGAAAGATCCTCCCAAACCTGTGATTTTCACAATAGTGGATGGGCCTTACGTGAACCTCTTCCCAAGGAACATAAAGGGTCACCATGCTCTGAGACGTAAGAAATGCAGCAGAGACAGTAGGTAAAAGCAGACCAAGCATTAAGGTTCCCCGAGTAATGGACACTCCTAGCACAACCAGATGAAGTCTCCCTGCAAACGACTACCACTGAAATCAGGGCTGTTCCACACACTCCTCACCCTCTGGTAACTCAGCCCAACCCTCAGGGAGACAGGAGCTCATTCTCACCCACCACTCTCCTGTGTCTCCGTGCTCCTCAGCACCCTCCAGAAAACAACTCAGTGTGACTGCCAAGAGGTTAATGGAAAAAATAGCAAATCAGGGAAGAGAGCAACACAAATACACATCAGGCTTCTGCAGCCATTGACCTGGATCCACTGTGCATCAGCAGCCCTGTGGCTATGGGCAAGCAGGCACTGAAAGGCAGGAGAGTGAGGGCCAGAAGGGAATGGAGAACACATCAGCTTTATGGAAATCATGTGGACAGGTATCTGCAGGCAGCAGGCCCAGTGACACTGAACAAGCAAGGCCCACTCAGCAAAATCAGGGAAGGCAACTTCACTAGCAAAAAAACACCTCCTCAGGAGCAGCCTCATGTCCTACCTGAGATGCCTGCTTCGTGCTGTCATTCTGATCCTCTGGCTGAGGGGGTGGAGCAGGTGATGATGTGTTTCCTTTCAACACTTTGAGCAGATATAACGAGGCACTAAAAAACAAAAGGGGAGAAAATATCAGTTATCACAGTGTCACTGCAAAACCACCTGAGGGCAGAGGCCAAGTGGTGCAGGCAGCTTATTCTGTAGCAGAGAGGTATAGTCCAAGAGGGGCCTTTCTCTCAGTCTAACCCACTTTTTGCCAGACATACAGACAAATGAATCTTAGGAGGTTTCATGTTTCATTAACCATCACTGCAGTCAGACATCCTCAGTATCAGCCTGGTTTCCCCAAGCTTGTGCTTTTGACTGGCACTTGAGGACTTCTGCATTCTCCCAGGATTTTGGAGCCTGCAGGTTTCAGCCAGTGCTGCAGTGCAGCCCCTCAGCCCAGGCAGCTGTGTGCTGGAGAACTGGGACACATCAACTGGGAGAGCAGGCAGTCACTCTGCTGCTTTTGGAAAATGTATTAACTGGGCACAGCTCCACTCTGGACTGCCACTGCTAGGAAGCTGTCAGGGAGCCATGCAGCACACACAGCCAGCTCCGGGTTGCCAGAAGTACCAGGGTTCCTGCACAGCCAGGAGGCACGTGTGCTGAGAGCCAACACTGCCCCATGGCACTGGGCTAACCATGCAACATGGTACCCATAGCACACACAGGTGACCTGAGAAACCCCAGACTGAGTATGAAAGTCCTCCTGAAACTGCCTGCATGTCACAAGAGAGCCTGCTGATAAATGGCACTCCCACTCGCAGCAGGACACAGCAAGATTGCTCTTGTTTCCTAACAAATACACATCTGGCTTATCCTAATTCACCTGCATTCAGCAGCAAAGGAGAGAACACTGGTATGAAGAGTCAGAATTCATAATCGTTAATGTCCTCATTGTGCTACCATGGAGACAGTAAACACTGTCTTCATAGAATGATCATCACAGGTTGACTGGAAATGACATTCATCCCCCAATGAATCACACACTGCATTACTCCCCAAGGAAGCCTCAAGGAAGTGCTTCCCACCACCATCAGCAAAGTTCTTTCAGATCATTTCTGTCTCACAGAGCCCATAGAAGATGATCACAAAGCAAAAAAAAAAGAGACATCTGCTGAAACTGTCTTAGACTGCCAGGACTGACTAGTCCTCCTGTAAGACACAGATGCTGGCACTGAGCCTTCAGTGATTCTCTCGCCTCTCAGACCTTTTCTAACATGCAACATCACAGCTGCTCACAGCCCAGCCCACAGCAGCAGCAGCACAGATGCTCCTCGTGGACACTCACCTGAAGTAGTAGAGGGCCACTGCAGAGTCGGTGTGCTTGCAGGCTTTCTTCACCAGCCTCTGCACTAAGGCATGGACATCCTCCTGCAGGGCCTGCACGCTCCTGCAGTACTGCTTATTGCGGCACAGCGAGTTCCTGCAGGCACCCAAACAAACCCAGAGCGTTACCCACACACAGCAGGAACCCCCAGCGCCTTATCAGGGTGGCTGAGAACAACACCAAAACACACAGCCAACAGTAAGCTGTGGGCAGCACTTTGCTGGGGCCAGAAGGGTGAGGACACCCTGCTCTTCACCTTCAAGCACCTGTTTAGGCATCGCAGTTGACTTTCCTTCAGAGCTCCCACAAAGGGGATTGGCTGCCTTAAGCCTTGTTACTTCACAATTGCTTCTCAGCTGGGGGGAGAGAGGAGGACTGAAAATGCTTTAGAGCAGCACTAAGGATGTCAAGGAGTGGTGCACAGAAGACAACTCATGACACACACACACCAGGTATTATGTCTGTCTTGCTGGTATCCCTCACTTCTGGCTATGAACAGAGAATTTCCACTCTGTCTGTCTCAATAATAACTTGGGGGGCGGTTTGTTCCAGCCACTCTGTAAGCCTTGGAAGTTCATGCATGGTCTGACTCAGAGGTCAGAGACCTGCAGAGATATTCAGTGATGTGGCATCGTGCCTGCAATATCAATTTTTGTTCTTGAGGTTTCCACCTGCAAACGGGTTTGACACTTGGAGTTCCTCAGACTAGAAACCCCAGATCCTAATTCCTTTCCTGCAGGTTATGACTAAGCACTGTGTGTATGTGTGGTGCTGGTAATCTAATCCTACACAATGTATAAGCAAAGCAATTGCCTTCAGTCTTAGAAAGACCAGCTCCTGGTGTTCAACCAACACCACAGCTGTTTATCAAAAGCCACTGTGTATTATCTGGAAGTCTAAGGACACTTACTTGAAGATACTGGCTGTTTTCCGGAGGAAGTCGACCTCCTGCTTGTCAGAGTCTGAGCTCATGCATTGTTCAATCAATTGAAGCAGGGGCTCAATGATGTCAAACACCAAGGGGCTCTCTGCTTGCTTCATCAGGAACACATCAATAAGATCCAGCACCTGCAAACACAGAGTCATTGACATGAGAACTAATGCAGACCGAGAAACAAGATGGATCTACCCAGAGCAGCTCCTTCAGACTGGAGTGGGCTGAAGAAAACAGTTTGCAGCTGGGATCTGTATATCTTTTGCCATCACTTGTCCTGTTAGAGCAAGCGAAACTGAAAATTAAAAATTTGCAATTAAAGATTAAAAGTTGTCTGCTGATTTCAGCTTTATTTTTTGCAGTGATACCCTTTAGAAAGGGCAGTTGTGGCAATTGCTGTCACCTGGCCAGACCTGCAGTCACTACAACCTGGCACAGGTCTCTGTTAGCACCAACTCACAGCTCTCCCCACTGCAAGCTCCCCTTGACTCCCAGACAGTGCCTTGCATGAAATCAGCCTTTTAACAGAACAGCGTCAGAACAGAAATGCAGTAAAGCCACTGGCTCACTCCACTGTTCAGCCCTTACCTTGGTTAACCTGACTCCAGACACTCCTGGCTGGGAGTGGCTGCAGCTGTCCCTGATTACCCAGGTACATGCTGACACCAGGTGGCCTGAATTAAGCATTACAGTCACAGCCAATCAGGGGGTTTATCACAATCCCCCCCAATTTCACCAGCTTAACAAGCCAAAAAAAAGAAAAGAAAAAAAAAAAAAGCTTATGTTGCAAAATTACCCAAGTCATTTCATGCATGCCACTAAGGAACAGCTCTGGGTAGGTATGGAGAGGATGTAATACACAGAAGCATTTCAGATCAGCAAATGGAAACCATGGTGTACTTTTTTAAAGCACAGTACTGGTTGGTTTGGTTTTTGTGGAGCAGACCTGTGAAGCCCCAGTCACTGATCACAATAGTGCTGTGCCAGGTGCTGTACAAACCCAGAACAATCCAGTCTCATGTTCCAGGAGCTCCTGATATACATGGTGTCAGGTAGCTCATGGCATGCCAGAGGTCTTCACACCAAACACTTCTCTCCCACCTTAGCCTTAAAATCCCTCCGTAGGATTTTCTCTTTCCTCATCCTGTCCTTCTCGTTCTTCTTGGCCTGGATCCGTTTCTGCTGCTCCGCAAAAAGGGCTGAGATGTTCTTGTCAAGAGCCATCATAGCCTCATCATCCAGCTCTTCATCACTCCCATCTCCTCCCTTTTGACAAAAACAACATGTCAACTCATGTACTTCAAAAAGGCAGCAGGGATAGAACCAGAGCCAAGACCAGACCCACAGTAGGGATGTAGCTGCCTCCAGACCCAGAATAATAACATTCCCTCTGGGGAGGGAACACAGATGCTCAGGCTCATGAGAAATCTCCCTTACATTTCTGATCAGGTAGCCCCGGCTGCATAGCACTAACACTCAAAGCCAGAGGAGCAGGAAAGGAAAGAGGCTGAGGTTTTGACCCTGAGTCCCTCTGTGCTGTTGCTCCTTCAGTAAAGAGGTTCATATGTTGGTATGTCTGCAGTCTTTATCAGAATCATTAAACCACTCTACTGCAACTACAAGAAGGCTCCATCCAGAGTGGCCTTCAGGGATCACTCCTGCAACAGGCCAGCCAATGCAGTCACCATGTACAGTATCTGACTGCTTTAGTTCACATCAATCTCCTTTATTACAGGCAGGAGCACAGGCTGTGTCAGGCTGGACTGGACAAGCTAAAGTGCTCAAAATATACTAACAATAAATAAAAGAACAAGTGGCTTATTCCCACAGCTCACTTAAGGTCCTGATCTCCTGCTTTAAGTGCCATACCGAGTTGGCTGCCAGGATGTGGGCTATGAGATCATCTTTCACCACCCCAAACCTCCTGGCATCTGTAGGCAGTGAAAACATACCAGTGCATTCCCTGCTTGGAGAACATTCATCAGCTGACTGCGAAAATCATCATCAACTTCTTCACTCATCTCCTCATCTCCACTGTCAGTGTCGTCTTCATCTGAGGAGTCCTCACTTCCTTCCTCATCCTAAGGAAGAAAAGTTCATCACCTGACCCCACACATTCTCATGTGTGTCACTGTTCAGAAATAAAACCTCAAGCCTCCCCAGCCCCTCTGCCTTGCTTCCAGCCCTTATATCCAAGTCAAGATAGCTCAGATATTGAGATAACAGGTCTTCACAAGAGCTAAATGCAGAACATAATAAAGACTTCTCTGTCATATTAAATAAGTATCAAAGAGAAGCTTCCAAGGAACATCTGAGGTAACAGCCCCCATTTGACTCTCTCCTGCTAAAGCCTGTAACACTTTTTGACTGAAATCTCTGCAGTTCTTATAAGGTGAGATCTGGACTTCAGCTGGTTTTGCATCACACCATGATTTGGTCTGTGGCTGCAAAAAGGAGAGGCCTGTGCTGATTCCAGGATAAAGTCAATTTTTCTCAGAAAGCCATCTATTCAACCAGCCACACCTACAACAGCAGCCCAAGAGACTCAAACACGCACTTCCAACAAGCCATCTGTGTGCACCTTCAAAACAAATCTTAATAGAACAACTGCTTTTTTTTTCAAGACAGAGAAATGCAATTAAGTCTGTTACCACAGATCAGGTGAAACACGATTTTTAAATAGTGAATATCTGAAAAGCATTTGTCACTGGCAATGGTACAAAACTTACCACATCCTTTGCAGATCTGGTCTTTTTTTTTGATTCTTCCATCACAACAACAGCACTTTCTTCATTTTCCTCTTGGCTTGGGTCAAAAACCTGTTTCAAAAAAAAAAAAAAAAGGACTTGTGTATTTTCAGTGGTTTGCTTTGATGCATTTCCTGTGTACAGAGATTTCAGCACAGTAAACCAGCTGAATAATGAAACAATACATAAGGACATTAACTTTCTGTTTCTTAATATGCCAAGCTCTTTCTATAAGTAACAAGAACAGAGAAAACTGATGAGATGACATCACACAACTCTGTTTCTTACAAATGAAGTATTAGGTTAATCACACAAAGTACCTGCCAGCTCATCTTTGCAACCCAGGTGTTACTCTCCCAGCAGACCCCACCATACTCAGTGACATGACCAATTCAGATTTCTAGTGTCACTTATTTTCAGCACCTCCATGATTAATCTTTCTAGAAAAAGTCTGTTACCATTTGCACTCACACATAAAACTCCAAGGTACGTTTCTAATTCAGTAACACGTATTGTCAGGCATTTTCTAAATCAAGTAGACTAATCCCAAAACAGAGACATGCTTGTACACCTGTTAGGGACAAGACAAGCAAAGAGTCCAATGCCCTACAAGTGCCTCACTTACATCCAGGATCAGCTGCAAGCCCCTCTTGGTGAGACTTGGGCAAATCCACACAAACACACTCTTGGAAATCCGCCGTAAGAGTAGGCTGGGCTGGGCAAGGAGGGAGAGAAGGATTTCCACCATCACCTCAACCCATGCTGGCTCCGAGTTGTCTGCACAGGAACAAACAAACAATGACAGGAAGAGGCACTGGCACATCTGTAAGGAACTACAGAAAAATTCACCAAAGAAAAAAGATGGTCCTTCTAGTTGACTGTTAGAAGTACCCACTCAGCAATACAGACCTGAAGGCTACAAACCAGGGGGAGAAACATGCTTGAAATGGTCTTTTGGCAACTGGAAAGCAACAAAACCTACTATTCATTAAACCATTTACTTAGATTAGCAGTCCTGCAAGTCATGTGACACCTATTTAGTCACATTAAAGCAATCAGCAGCTAGTCAGCAAAATACACAGTGTTTCCAATGAAATCAGGAGTCACAGCAGCCCATGAAAAGGGATGGCATTTGAAACTTGTCCACTAGTCCAAAAGTTTGGGAATCCAGATCCAACACTTCAGGCACGTTCTTGGGCAGAACAGAACAACTCAAAACAAGTGACTTCCCTTGGACACTGCTCATCTGAACAAGGGCCAGCTGTGGAGCTCAGCTATCCTTTCTGAGGCACACAGGAGCACAAGACACTGAGAGTGTAGCTAAAGACCTGGAGGAAGAGATTTACAAATGCAAGGAAAGAGAATGAAGGAGAGGGGATTCTGCTGGGGATAAGAGCATCAAGCCAGAACCAGTGCAATCAGAAGCACTAATGCAGAACTGCCACCTTCTTTTGACACACCACTAACAACCCCATTCTCTGTAGGAAAGACTCACCAGTTTTTTTCTTTTTGGCTTCTTTGCTGAATGCCTTTTCTGTGCAGCTCAAGAGGTCACTCAGAACATCCACTGTTTCAGACTGATTCTGTTTGATCACAAGCACACAATAAACACCCTCAGAATTTCCCACTACCATCATCAACAGAGGGAATTTACTCCAAATCTAAGGACTACTCTAAATAGGTACAGATGTTACAACCAGCTACTAGAATCCTTTTGCAGAAGAAAACATGAAATCAAGTAAAAATTGTTCCACTCCACAAATCAAGGGCAAAACTAATGCTCAGGCCAAGCTTTAACCCCTACATGCCTACAGTCAGTTTAAGAAGCACAGTTTATTAGCTGCCAGTTGCCCATTTTCAGAAGCCAGAGGCTGTGAAAGAACACAGAGAAACCCTCCAGCTCAGTGTTCAGAAAGCCCAGCTATCAGGCCATTTTATACCACATAAATATTCTTCAGAGGTCCTACCTTGAAAAGATGGATGGCTATCGAAAGCAGAAGCTGCTGGAAGGCACCAACTTTGGCACTGTCTGATTTATTTTCCTTCTTCTGCAGGTTCTTCACAGACTGAAGTGTTCTGAAAAAAGAAAGCTCTCAGGTTTTTCACAATTACAACAGCAAATTTTCTCTTATGATCAAACTGAAAACATGACAAAACTGTAATACCATTTTTTGTACTTAAGATTTAAATTACTGAAACTGGACACACTTATTAGCACACAATCTTAACCCAACAATAGTGTCTTACTCAGTGTGGCTTATAAAAAACTGCACTCCAGCACAGGCTCAATTCTTAATACCACAGCCAAGGCCTAGACCTTTATGAAAAATCAAACTCAGAAAAAGAGTCACTGAGAAGTTTGTACAGGCATTTTTAGGAGAAAAGGTGAGTTACGATCGTGTTTGGAGATGGACTACAAGGACATTATTATCACACAGTTATCACACAGAAGGAAAAGGAAGAAAGGAATGTGGAGATGAGAAACAGAAAGGCCTTGTGGAACTCAGCCACAGGTGCAAGATATTCAAAGGGAAGAAAAAGAACTGCCACTGCCTGTGAAATGGCTCTGCTGCAGCAGCCAGAACAGAAGAGGACAAGAGAAAACAATTTCTCTTTTACTGGCCAAGAGATCAAGACCAGGGCTCTTCCAGAAGGCTACAAACCAGAGGGAGAAACATGCCTGAACCTCACCAAACCCACACCCAGCCTCCCAAGCCTCTCACCTCTCCCAGATAGCCCTCTGTTCCTTGGTAAATGGTTTCACAGCTCTGACATGCTCACTGGAGAGCAGCTTGTTGGCATACTCAGCCAGGAGAAAGATCCACAGCTTCCCATCTGCAGTCACACCATGGACATGCTTCTCCCTCAAGGCTGCAGCCTTTGGTGTATCCCCCAAAACAGGCAGGGTGTTTAAAGTTTGAAGTAACCTGCAAAGGAAAATAGCCAGCATGTTACTGTTAGAGGAACCAGATGGCCTTCTCCCACTTTCCAAAGTAATGCCCACCAGTAGAGCACCATCATCTTAGAGTTCTGGTCACTCACTGCAGCCCAGATTCACAGGGCCCAGGTTTCAACCCACACTTGTATCCAAGATCAGCAGTGTAAAGCTCACTGTTCTGGTGGTCCCAAGAACACTATTCTGAGCTTTTTCCCACTCTGTGTCTCATCATGCACTCTACCTTCCCTCTACTGAGGTTTAGCAATCACCTAAAAACACCTATTATTACTAATTCCATCTCCCTCAGTACAGGGAGGGCTGTGGAGCCACCAGCAACTCACACACAGAACAGACAGAAAGTCAACATTCACCAGTATAACCCCACCACCTCTCTGGGCTCCTTCCCCTTCCAGCTTACAACCAAGGCAACAGAAATCTTATGGGGAAAAAGCAGTCTGAGCTCAACCCCACATCCACAAATACTCAGCAGCTTTGCCATGAACAAAACATGGATCTTTGGAAAACACATCCAGAATCTCCCTAAAAAAAAAGCCATTCCCTGGTGATGGAGTCAAAGAAATGCTCCATTAGCAGCTTAAAATTCCAAACCTTTTGCTCTGGCATTCACAGGCTGATCTTATCCTCAGGGAAAGAGAGAAATTTCCAAGCTTAAAGCACACAAGCAAATCCTTACCCAAAGAAGTAGTTTTCTGTCTCTGTGTGATCCTGTTCATCCAGGGGCTCTGATGGAAGGACACTCGCCTCACTTATCTGGGAAGTCTTTTTCTTTGCAACAAAGAAAGCATGGAAGAAACAAAACCTGGAATGTACAGAAATAGGAACAAAATGAAGACCCAGCTTGGTCATAACAAAGCAAAACCAGCCCCTGTGTGCAAACCAACCCCTGATATTGTAAGTAGTATCTTCAAGCAGTTCAGGCAATAACTGAAAATTTATTTAAAACAAATTGGACTACTGTGATTTTTAAGTGCCAGCTACTTAGGACACAGGTTAGTCCAAGTATTCTGAAAACAAAACTTAGCCAAAAATTACTTATGTTATGGAGTATTTCCACTACTGAATTTGCTCAGTGCCATGAGGACAGTTTACCCAGAACACTGCTGCTTAATTAACAGAATTATCTCAAACACATGTGTTTCTAAATCGTTCTCACCTGGCAATGTCCATCACAAGGCTCTCTTCTTTTTTCATTGCACTTTCAGTGATGTTAACCAGCCTGTGGATGATCCACCTCCTCAATCGAGCAATCTTGTGCTGTGCTCTTTGGAAAAGTAAATGGACACTGTCAGTAGTTTGAACACTAACTCAAAATAAACACAAACCACACAATCCACTGCACCTAAAAGCGATTTTCAGATATTTAGAAGCTTTACACTAAAAATGGCCAATTATGCAGTATGAGAGCAACACCTACAGAAGAGGAGATATAATCTTCCCAAGTTTGCTTTTTACTGTGCAAAAAACAGCCTATTCACCCCACTGAGGGACTGCTGGTGAGCAAAAAAATCTTCAAGAATTGCAGCAGTCAGTAGGGTGAGGTTATAGGTGCACAGGTAACACACAGACACAATGGCACTCAGGCCAGTTGAATTCACAGATAAAAGAGAGGCACAGTTTCCACAAATATCTGAGAAACTGTAGTGAAAGAGGAAGCCACTGGATATTTTTGCCAAAAGAGCTGAAAGGGCTAGAAAAAGAAGAGAAAAGGCTCTTTTGGTAGTCCATTCTGCTTTGGTCAGGCTGGCTGGTTCTCACTGTGTTTGCTATTTGCAGAATTGAGTTTTTCACCAGCAAAAGAGTCAGATGCTGGGGCTAAACTTTCTGGGACAGAGGAAATAAACAACAGTTGTCACTTGTCAAATCACAGCAAGGGAAGCAGCAAAGGTTGTCTGTCCAAGCCAGACTTCACACAGGCAAGTGCTGTAACCCCGAGCAGTGGGAGGGAGGTGCATCACCCACACTCACCTGTCTCCATTCTCCCGGCTCTGTTTTTGCCGGTTACTCGAGAAGTCCAAACAACAGTCCAAGTCTGGCCTGAGGAACATGTCTTTGAGCCAGTCAATGTATTTTTGCAAGGCCACTGCCTGCAGGTGTCTGACTACCCTGGAAGCACTCATTAACACTGGCTTCCCCAGATGGGTAAGAGTAGAGAAGCCCATCATCACAGCCAGCTGCCTCTCCGGGTCATCACAGTCACTCAGGAATTTATCTATATAGCCTTCCATCTCTGTAGCAAACTTAAATCCCTGTGGAAACTGAAAAACATGGTCAAGCAAGCAGGTTAGGAAGTTCACACTCAGTCTGGTGGCTCTGTAAGTACAAATCACAAAATGGCCTGGGTTGGAAGGGATCTCAAAGCTCTTCTCGTTTCAACCCCCTGCCAGGGACAGGGACACCTTCCACTAGACCAGGTTGTTCCAAGCCCCATCCAACCTGGCCTTGGACACTTCCAGTGTAAAGAACTTTAAAGAATTTGGCTGCAGTAAGTTGAGATAAAGCCTGGTTTTATCAGTATTTCCCTTTCACTCTTCCTCTCTTTATACCAGAGCTGTGCTGTTTGCTGGCTTCCCAGGAGGAAAGGACAAAGAGGAGCTCCAAATCCAATTCCAAATCAATTTTGTGCTTAAACCTCAGATGTGCTTATGGAAACAAGCACTGCCAAACAAAAGCACGAGGTGTCCCTTTTTGTCTTTGCCTTCAAACATTCATGCAACACCCAGCACAATGCCAGACAAAAAGGAGCTTCTGGACACACAAAATCAAAGGTTCTTCTAAAGGACAACATCTGACACTGTCAATGTGCTGAGGCTGCCCCTCCTCTGCTCCCCCCATCGTTAGGGCTTTCTCAGCAGCTGCAACAAAAGCAGGTGGGGCAGTGCTGAACAGCTTCAAAACCCTTTAGCCCTGAGCACATTTAGAAGACCCACCTGAGTTGCTCCCACGTGTTCTCCATAGTGCAGCATCACCTTCCCTTTGAGAACCACCTGCAGCTGCTCCAGAGACAGCACAGGGAGAGCACTGCCCAGCAACCGATAGCACATGTAACTGGTGGGAACAGAGAACAGTCCCTCAGGTTGAGGCACAGCAGTAAATCCACACACAGGGGTAAGACAGAGAGGAAGTGGTGGGGCAGTCAAAAATTCTGGGTCAAGAGAAGGGTAATCAGGAAACAACAAACCTCACAGGTCCTGATTTCTCCTTCAACAGCCCGTTCTCCACAACTTCGTTCCAGAACAGTTCAAAGGCACCTTCCTTCAGTGCAACTTGCAGCAAATCAAACACTACACTGGGCAATTTCTTGTCCTTCTCAGACTTGACAGCACTTTTCAGAAGCTCTACAAGTCTAGAAGAAGAAATAAAATAGTGTGAGAGATCTGGCCTGGAAGGGGACTGCTGAAGGCCAAATTCATCTTAATGAAGGACACAGAACATTTCCTGAGCACTGCAGGCTGTCTCCCCTAGGAGAACTGACATAGCTATAATTTAGGAACCTGCATAACAGTTAACACTTAACCCTTAACAGCACTTGCAGTGGCAAATACAGGTGTTAGAATACAGAGCCACAGTTCTCTCATTGCTAGCCAAGAGGACAAGAGTGTTGGATTTAATGCTGCTTATTTAAGAATTTACCTGGGAATATTTTCCTCATTTACAACTGTAGGTGAGCCAAACAGCTTCTTAAGCTTTTTAGGTTTCAGAACACCAGGGAATTTCTGCATGCCCACAAGCAAAAGGTGCAGGTTCTCTGGAGATGTGAAGGCTGAAGAGAGGTCACTTTGCAAGATGTCAAACAGGACCTCCTCAAATACACTTTCAGGAACCTAGACAGGAATGAGGGTGAGAGCATATGAGAATATCTGAAGGTATTACAGTAATTTGCAGTGCATTAATATTGAAGGATCTGCATTGTAGGGCATTTCATTAAGAGCCTGCAGTGTTCTGGAAACTTTAGAAGTAGTCTTCATGGTGACACAACCAAAAATAAATACTGGATGTGCCCAGTAGTGCCAGACAGTCTCAGGTCAGCTTAACCATGGGAAGTAGGACAGTATGTTGCCATCAGACAGTAATTCTGGTCAACTGACTCCAGCTGCAATTGTTCTCTTGCTGTCTGACTGCCCCTGCAGCCCAGGGAGGAGGAAACTCTCTATTTTGATTTAACACTGGTAGTTCTCATATCCACAAACAATATCCACTTAAAAGAAGGAGATAAATAAACTCTCTTCTTTTACTACATCCTCAGAGTTCCTTTATTCCTTATCACAACATCATTTCAGTCCCAACAGCCAAAAATTTAAGTTTAGGCCCAGGCTTGATGCATCAAAACAGAAGGTTTGCTATCCAAAGTTTTCAACGTACTTCAGTTCAAAAGAGCAGATGGTCTAACATACCATCCAAGCAAGTAAAATGGGAAAAAACAGGCTATGGGTTTGTCCATGAGGAAATCAGACTAAGCTAAGAGCATTCCTTCCCAGAACCTGCCCGGAAACAGGAGACAGCTCCCTCAGTTTAAACTCACTGTTCCACATCCCCTTTAACTTCCAGCTGAGAACAAAGGGGCAAGCCAAGGCTCCCTGCTCCCCCCCGTGCTGTGCCTGTACCTCAGAGGTGATGTCAAGGAGAGTTTTGCGCGGGAGATCGCGGAGGTGTGTCTGGTGATTTGTCAGCTGCTGGAGAAGCTGGATGCTCTCCAGCAGAGCTTTCCGGTCCTAGGAAGGAAAGATAAGCCAAAAAACAGAGGATGCATATCAGCGATTAAGCTGAAGGCTCAGGTAATAATGCACTCTTGAGATGTCTATGCCTACTTGTAATAAAACAACTGTTTCCCCATAGGCCACTCAGCTTTTCCCCATTTGGTGTTTTCTGGCAGTCTATGACAACAGTCTCCTCCTTTCCAGGAGAGGTAGGAACCTCCTGTACTATTTGACATAGTTCCTACATTCTAGTCAGGAACAGACATTTAAAAGGCACAAAAAGTCCATGGATAATGCAATAGAAAAGAACTCTTTCTCTGTGGATCCTCCTTCCACATCAGACAGCCCCAGAACCAGAACTGACACACCCAACAGCAGTGCTACCTTCACAAGCCGCCCAGACTGGAACAGAGACATAACTCCAAAAAAATTCCCAAAAGCAGCACTTCTCACAAGTTTCTGAAAAGGAAAAAAAAAAAAACAGAAAAGGGATTAAGAAAACCCCTTTAGTTAGATTTCACACCCAGCTACAGCTCTGCCATAGGGAGATAACAACCCCCTGCACGATATTTAAGCACTGTCCTAGATTATCTTTTCATCACACAGACAAACCTCAGCTAAAACAGGGCCAAATGACCAATGTCATCAATTTCCAGTTTTCACAAATATTTCTGCTATTTCATTAGAGTAATTTCCTTTAGCAAGAACTCCAGAACTAAAGTATACACCAACACTTCAAAGAATAGACAACAATTAATTTGAAGAAGCAATTGGCAAATGCCATGAACTGACTCACCTTCTTCACTTTTTCCAGACTGTGTTTTTCTTTTATCTGTTCCAGAACACTGCACAGTGGAATTTCCTCAAAAGTCTGTAAAACCTGAAAAGAGAGATGGAATAGCTTGTTTTGCAGCTCTTCATGAAGTTTTATTGGGTTCAGCTAAAATAGAGCTGAACAGTTGCTCAGTATAACAGCAGATGTGATGCTTTATGGGGCCAGAATAGAGACAAGCAGATCAGTAAAGATGTGTCTGAATAGGAACTAGGCCGGGAGAGCTGGGACTCTTCAGTCTGGAGAAGAAAAGGCTCCAGGGAGACCTGAGAGCCCCTTCCAGTGCCTAAAGGGGCTCCAAGAGGGCTGGTGAAGGACTTTGGACATGGAGTTACAAGACAAGGGGGAATGGCTTCCCACTGATGGAGGGCTGGGTTAGATGGGATATTGGGAAGAAATTCTTCCCTGTCAGGGTGGTGAGGCCTTGGCACAGATTGGGCAGAGAAGCTGCGGCTGCCCCATCCCTGGAAGTGTCCAAGACCTGGTTGGATGCAGCTTGGAGCAACCTGTTTTAGTGGAACACGTCCCTGCTCACGGCAGGGCGTGGGAATAAGATGAGCTTTAAGGTCCCTTCCAACCCAAACCATTCTGGGATTCTGTGCAGACACAAATACACTTGATGACATTCCTTTTGGTTTTGTTTCCCTGTATGTGACAGAGCAGATGAATAACAAGCACATTTTACTGCAACTGCCTGATCCTGTAACATAAGCAATGAAACTTTCTGGCATGGGCAAGGCCCTGAACAAAGTGGGAAGAAGACAGGCTTTTTTGCTTTATGAACTTCTCAGGTTAGCTGAGGTCAGCTCTCACTAGTGACCCAAACTGCTAGGACTTTTTGCCATGTTACAGACTCCACCAGCATGGAAGAAAAACCCAGACTTTGAATCGCCCACATAAACAGCCAGAAGCAAGTCAGTTTTAAGAAACCAGAACAGTACTAAATGCAGCATATTTGAAAACCTAGCCAAAAGTTTGCAAATTAGGGATGGCTCTTGAAGCAGGAGAGAATTCTGTGCTACTGGCATAGCTTATAATGAGCTGTTCTTAAAGCACACTAGGACCATTCAAAACCAGTTTCCTACCGTGAGAGCCCTGCCCTGCCATGTGCAGCAGAGCTGGCGGAGGGGAGCGCTCCAGCCTCCCCACAGACAGCAAAGGGCACCCCGGCAATCAGCAGGGGCTGGCGAGGGGCTGCAGAGCGCTGGGAACACTGACCTGCGCCAGGGCCAAGCTGAAGCCGGGGCGGGCGGCCTCGCGGGTGGCTCCCAGTCCCTCCACCAACCTCTTCAGGGTGTACTTCAGCTCATCGTCCTGCAAGAGAACCCCAGCTGAGCGGTGGCCGCACAGCCGGGCCCGGCCCGCATCACCGCGCTCCCAGGCGGGAGCGGAGGGACGAGCCGGGCCGGGCCGGTGCCCACCCGCACCCCCGCAGGCCCCTCCGGACCCCGCCTCACCTTCTTGCCCTCCCGCAGGTGCCGCAGGAGGTTCTCGGTGGCCGCCAGCCGCACCTCCTGCTCCGGCTTGGCGATGTCCCAGAAGAAGTCGAGGAAGGCGCGGCCCTGCCTCAGCACCCCGCGGGGGTCGCTCACCGCCGCTCCGCCGCCGCCGCCCCGCTCCTCCATCCCTTCCATCCCCTCCATCCCCTCCGTGCCCTCCATCCCCGCCATCCCA